>CM031241.1:65036073-65094590 GCA_018340775.1 Taxus wallichiana var. yunnanensis
TTCCTAAAACAATAATCAATAAATGCATTGCTACAATATTCTCCTCCATTATCTGACATGAGACATTTTAACTCTAGACCTATTTCATTCTCAACCAAGGATTTCCATCTTTTAAATGTATCAAACACATCAAATTTTCTCCTAATGTCATACACCCAAACTTTCCTAGTTACATCATCAATAAAAGTGACATAATAAGATGAACCACCAATAGAAGATACTTGAGTTGGTCCCCATACATCTGAATGAACCAAATCCAACTTATTCTCCTTTCGTAGGCCCAACCTTGAGAAAATTTCCTTTTATGTTTTTGTACATAATATTCACAAAAATATAAATCGATCTCTTTCAATCCAGGTAATCTATCCTTAAAAATTTGCATGCCCTTTTGGCTCATGTGATCGATCCTATAGTGCCACAAAGTTGCATATGCTTTTACATCAACTAAATTACAAAATTAGCAATACTAGTTTACTACAAGGTACCAACATTATTACCTCTTGC
This sequence comes from Taxus wallichiana var. yunnanensis, assembly GCA_018340775.1. Lineage (NCBI taxonomy): Eukaryota > Viridiplantae > Streptophyta > Pinopsida > Cupressales > Taxaceae > Taxus > Taxus wallichiana. Next base: position 65,036,578 of record CM031241.1, read on the forward strand.
TACCACAAGAGAACACTTGGTCACCTTCTAGGATTCTATTGTAAAATTCACCATGAACCTTCATTACCTAGCTAATACCATACCAGAATACTAAATTCCATCTCAACTTGGGCACATGTCTGACATCCTTTAATAGCCAAGTGTTCCCATTTTGCATCTTGACATGAAAACATCCTTTCCCTACTATGTTTCTAAATTCATCATCACCAAGATAAAATGTCCAAAATACCCTTGAACATAATCAATAAAAAAATGCTTATGTTGAGCATTTAAAGAGGCCCCTAATCTAAAACCCAAGACTAAGCAATATTATCCAAGGAGAGAATTAATGATTCCCTGAAAAACAATACTGGCCGCCACATTTTCCCTTTGTATCTTCCTATTTTTTATTCTTGTCCTCGAAGAGCCCAATAATCTTTATTTACATGCCCATCCTTTCCACAAACGCCAAAGATACCATATTGCTCTTTGATTTTGATCTTTCATGGTCACCTTTCCCTCTATTCTTTTGTTTGCCTCTACTCTCCACCGCCAAAGCATTCCCCAAGTAAAAGTCTCCCAAGATTTTCTATCGCAGCTTCCTCACTAAGGATCACTCCTATAACATCCTCAAACTTCAACTTGGCATTGTTAGAGACAGAGTTACTCACAACCATCACTAGGCTATTCCAACTCTCTAGTAAGGATAACAGAATGAGTAGAGCTCGACTTCATCATCAAAGTCAATTTTTACAGAGTTCAACATACAACCATATTAAATTCATTTAAATTATCCGCAATTAAACCATTTTCATACATCTTCATATTAAATAACTTTTTCATCAAAAATATTTTATTAAGAATAGGGTTTCTCATATAACTTCCCTAATGTGTTCATCAGACCTTATGTGGTCTTCTCCTATTATATATCAACACGATCAAGATGCTAGTGCACAATCAAATGGCTCTGAGTGATTTCCTATCAAGGATCTCCCACTCCTCATCCAACATACCCATTGGTTTCTTTACTTTTCCTACCAATGGAACATGGAGATCCTTCTAATAGAGGTAATATTCCATTTGCATCTTCCATAGACCAAATTTCTGCCCATTAACTTTTCAACCTTTGATCTACCATCATCTGTCATATCTCCCACTCAAGCTAATAACCCTTCTGATTCAACACTTCAACAAACACAACTAGAAGCTCTGATACCAATTATTAGGGATAAACAGAAAGTATATATGCAAATCAATCCCACATAATCGTAGTAATAAGAACTATGAATAGAAAATACAGAAATAAAATACACAACAAGAAGACAAGATTTAATGTGGTTCACCCAATGTGGGCTACATCCACCAAGAAACACTTGATTTCATATTTTATTACAAGCCAATAAGAGTGTAAGCCACTCTCATATCAGTCTTCTCACAATTACAAAACATGTATATTGTTTGGAGCTATGCTAAAAACTCTCTCAAATTCACACTTGAATTCACACACCCATCTATATCACTCCCTACCGTATGCCCAACTATTTATAAGCACAACAGTAGGTTTACAATACCATGGGTACCAATACCATGGGCCAAAAAGTGAGAATCTACAAGTAACTCTTCCACGTACCCGACCTCTCGAGGTCGTGCCGAGACAGCCGGTGGGGTAGAATATGTGGGATGCAGAAAGCATAGTTAGGCAATCTAATGTCTTCGACACGCACTAGTGGAATTTGTGAATCTAAGGCAAAGAAGGCCCTTCTAACTTGGACTCATTGTGATAGATCGATCGGCAAGGATGACTGCTCAAAGGCTCCAATCAATATCAAGCTCTGGCGTGATTCGATCTATGGGTTGTGGAATACGTGGAAAATGACCGGGATAGTTTCGTGTATGTCTCCCGATAAGGTCATATAGTGGATGGTGAATATAATTGACTCTACGGACGATTCTCTGGCCTAGTCCAGAATTCTCTAGCTTCGTTAGCCGCTATATCTAATAAGGACAATTGTTCGATGATGATGGGTGGAAGTGGAGTGGACTGAAATACTAGTGTGCGTAGGCCAGTGTCTATATCTGATTGACTTGTGGACTCATTGGGCTGTGGGATCTGTGGATCGCAACCATAGACTCTTGGTTGTTGCGGTCCTGTTATGGTCATGCGCGAAATCAAGTTCTAATCCCTAGTATCCAGTAATCATATGCTTTCTCAGCTTCTATGTTTAGAACCAACAACTGCGTGATCTTCTCAGAATATCTCACAGGCGTTCGTGCAACCTGGATCCTTAGACTGGTATCTATATCTGTGAGAGTATCTCCTGCACCTGGCTGTGGGACCAAAGGATCACAACCAAAGGTTTGTTCTCTTTCGAACCCTTCTACAGTCATGTGAGTGTTTACCTAGGGCAATCTGTAATTTGGTTGGTTTGACCAAAATGTGTGTGCTTGGTCGTCCTCTATGTTTAACCCTCTCAACTGAGAACTGATCAGTTGTAAATCTGTTGTTGTTCGGAATACTTGTATTCTGAGATTTTGGTCTATGTCAACTATTGCTGTAACGAGATTTGGTTGAGGTACTATTGGCTCAAATATATATTCCCTGGGCTCCTGAGGTCCCGTGATTGTCATACGAAACAAAATGCAAATCTAACTGTAACGAAGCAAATTCTAACTACGTGAAATAAATCTAACATATATAACTTTTATTCTTCTAAGAAATCTTTTAACAATTTTAAGGAAAGCAAACTATTTTAAACGTATCTAGGAATAATAAACAATATTTTAAAACAGACAAGATAACCGAGTATAGTTATTTGCCTGTGCGATTTGTAGAATTATTCTAAATAGCTCATCTAATCTATCTGCAAGATTCTCGATCCTACCTCAGAAGTGAGGAGTGAATCATAGTTTCTCAGAAACTATCAATCCTCACAGCTTCCCTGGCAATATCGAGAATAGAATTCACTGAAATGAAGCAATTATCTACTCTATTTGATATGATTCTAACTAGAACTTTGAAAGTTAAAACCTGGATTCCATAGAACAGTGGCGAATCCGATGGTGTGTGTGATCTTGTCCCCTCAGTATGATCTCCTCATTCTTTCGTGTTCACGTGGATCCAGAAAAGCGTGTAATGCTAGCACCGATAAGAGTAGATTTTAGGACAAGGACAGCTCAGAATGCGGACATCGAAAATGCGAGTAGGAGAGGGACAAACAGCAAAGAGTACAGAGCTTGGCTTATGCGATTCCTAGCGGGATTTTACTGCGAGTCATGCAACATGAAGTGACCAGAACCTATAACTATCTTATTCAAAGAGCAAAACCTACAACTTTAATGGCTTCCTAGGCTATTCCGTTCCAATGGATTGGATAAAATAACAACATTGTTTGCACAAGTGGATATGTGGCTTACCAACAAATTGAATAAAGCTAACCAAGCATATAATGGACTGAACTAAGAACTCTAAGAAACAATAAAATTAAATCTACAGCAAAGAGAAATTCAGAGGCAAGCTTCAAGGCCGATTGGATGAAATGACAGCACTGCCTGCACAAGATGGGTATGTGGCTTACCAACAGCTGAGCAATCTAACTAAAGATGCAAGTGAATTCAAGCTATGGCTTCTAAACAAGATAACAAGCTAAAATACTAAAATGAGGAGAGCAAAGATCAGTCTTCAAAATCCAAACTTCACTTCAGACTATTTGCTTGTGCACAAACCATGCATTTATAGGAATTCAATCACCCAAAAATCAAAACCAAATGGAACTCCTAAACAATAAACAAAGGAAAAACACTATTCCAGGGGACCAAAAACATAAATGCATGCCCAAGTCGGCAAAGAAAGCTGGTGAATCGTGATATTTCATGCGAGTCACGTCAAAAGAACGTTCTGGAAAACGCGCACAGGACCGCCACTCTGAGCAGGGCGGCGGTTACGAGACCGCCGCCCTGCAGGGCGGCGGTTTCGTCACTGAAGATCAAGAGGCCAAGGAAAGAAGGAAAAAGGGGAAAACAAAGGGCGGGGGCTAAGCGGGGCATGCGGGATGTTAACGCATACTCCGAGGGATTTTCCGGATCCCGAACACCTTGCGAGGAGACCTGTATCATCATTGGGAACTTATTACGCTGCTCCGCATGATAAGACCTTACAATTTTGGGTACGTACATATTGCCCCCTCGGAGAAGCGTTTTAGCCATGAAGAGGCATAAAACGGTGGGTCCAAGTATGGCAGTCCCGAAATGGGGAGTTAGAAGCTATACCTTACTCGTCCGTGTGTTGAAACGACGCCATCCGAAATTCCCGCTATCTGCAAAATGAAAAGAGAACTCAAGTGCAGATAGATACAAAACTTGAAAAATAAACGCTAAATTAATAGGGAATGAGAACGTACCATTCGTGCGGGGATAGGAACTTACCTCCATCAGCGCTCCAAACCTGCGAAAAAGTCTTTTAAAATGAAATAGGGTGCTATATATATGAAAGTGGGCCCATTTTCCTATTCATTTGCGCGCGTTGATTTGATTGATTTTGAGCTCTGGGACCCACGGTGACGGTTTCGTGCGTGAGTAGAGTCAAAACGTCCGCAGCGAGATCGTGATCATGCCTCCACGTGTGGAACACCGCCCTGCTAGATCACAGGTTGGTTTTCTTCAATTTTGCGTTTTTCCCCCTTTAAATTTGAAATGTTAAATTTGTCGTAATGGGGGGGTTATTTTTGAAAATGTTAGGTTCAAAAGGTCCACCTAGGGGGGGCCTACTGGGTAGGCTCCATTTTTAGTTTAAATGGTCTTTTTTTACTCATTTTGGGCTTTTTGGGGTTAGCAACCCGCGCGGGTTTTCGGACCGCGACCGCCGCCCTGGCCAGGGCGGCGGTTACATGACCGCCGCCCTGTTCAGGGCGGCGGTTAGCGGTTACCGCCCACCCTTAAGGCGCGGTTCTGAAAACCGCCTCCCTGCTCAGGGCGGCGGTTCTGACCAGAATGCAAAAGAACTTAATTTTTGAGATTGCACTTGTATTTTCCTGCATTTCTATACGTTTTTATGACCTTCTTGGTATTGTTCAGATACTAACTTGCTCTGTTTTGTGTGTTTTTGGGTGTATGCAGGCGAGGGAGGAATACATCAGATGGAGCCGAGAGAGAGAGTGTGACTGGCTGTCAGGGGTACTGGATGCCCTCTCACCAGATGAGGAGGACACACTACAGAGGGCCGGTATACTGCGCATATCGCGCGTTCCACATGTCACACCATCTAGTCACATCCTTTGTGACTTATTTTCATATTGGGATGCAGATCGGAACACTTTCCGACTGCCAGGGGTCCGCGGTGAGTGGACTATCACGTTGGAGGATGTCTACCGTATTTTGGGGGTCCCGATCATCGGGAGGAGACTCACATTAGAGACGGCAGGCTCACGGGCACAGTTACACAAGGGCGGGTTACATGGGAGATGCAACTATCTCCACGGGGTCGAAGAAGGGAGTGAGAGTTCGATCCATCCCTTCTTTGCCTATCCCCATATTTCGACAGGCCATCATGGGGATCCTTGCCTCGAGATTGATCGGGGACAAGGGAGGGGACACTTTGTTATACTTGTTGGGCCCCATCATTACCGCACGATAGAGAGGGGCATGGCCGGATATACGCCCGGGTGCAGACATTCTGGGACCACCTACCATGATTTATATAGGGTGGTCCGTTTACAGGACACAATCATTGAGCCACCCAACTCTAGTCATGAGTTGGGTGTATGAGCATTTTATTCCCTATGGGCGTAGAGGTGGCAGATCCTGGGGCCGTGAGGGCAGCCGAGATGGTCGATATGTCGGTGCTTAGAGCACCTCACCAAATATTGCTTCCCTTACCACACAGATATGGAGGTGACACCGTACCGGCTTATGGCCGGCATATGGGGAGAGGAGACTCTTACCTTGATCTCATGCTCCACCACAGGGCAGCTCATCGACCGCGTGGGACGGGTGGAGGTACACCCTTTTGGCAGAGTTCCTCAGCAGTTCGGCCTACCGTATTTGGGCATGCTTCCCCCAGTGGCGCCAGTTTACAGATCAGTCCGCGAGGCTAGAGGGGGGCCTAGAGGCCGAGGTTGGACAGTGGTCACTCCTGGCACTCCCATTGCAGCTAGGAGGATAGTTCGGGCCAGAGGGAGAGCCGGTGCACCTCGGGCACCTTTGCTTCAGATTGCTGCGGGTCCTACTCACAGCAGCGATGACCCTATAGACATTGACTCCGATTCTGAGGAGCTTACAGAGGGAGGGTCGGAGGAGCAGACTGATGATAGCGATCCCGAGTGGCATGACACTCAGGATATTATGCAGGCGGAGAGGGCCGAGGAGAGCGCAGAGAGGGACACTCTAGTCTCAGAGGAGCCACTCTCTCAGGGCCATGGTGGAGAGGACGAGTCAGTTGTGGGGCGACATGTTGCCCCTGCTACAGGAGCAGCCCCTCAGTCGGCAGCGGCATCCGCGGCGGGTGCTGGCCCCAGCGATCCATCTTGGAGGCCCGGTGATCCGAGTAAGTTATCCTTTCTTCCTTTCAATGTTTGTTTAATTTAGGATTTGTTATCTCTCCTTGTGTTTGTATCTTGTATATTTCAGCCTCTTGCTTGGTTTCTAATTCGTTTTTCTCCTTTGTTTGCAGAGACTGTCGACGAGTGGCGGGATCTGATCCGCAGGGTATGCACTGATTCCCTGATGATCCCCATGGATAGGACCCGCGCGGAGCTATCCGTAGATGCCGGGGAGCCCTCAGCAGCCGGCAGGCATACCGACGTCTTCACTCCCGTTTGGCACGTGGCCAAGATGGTGTCGACCCTACGTACAGAGTTGGCGGGTTATAGGACAGCTGAGCGCCTTATGAGGAGCCACTCTCGTGGTGAGACCGCGGCTGCTCCTCGGGACCCTGAGCCCTCCGTTCATTCAGAGCGTCGGCGTAGCCGGAGTCCTAGGCGAGGGCGCGCACCTTCGGAGGGGTCGCGTAGGGGTTGAGAGACCACTTGGCTCCTATGTATTTTGTACTATAGATTTTTTTTTATATATTACGGGCTCTTTGAGCATTTTGACCATGCCTAGTGCATGATGGCATTGTATATAAACATTGATTATTTATATATATGCATTCATTTTTGGATCAAAAGCTTGTCACCCATGTTTTCCCTTTCTGTTTCCAGCTTCCTCGTGTATATTACGATGTATGGTTTATATGCCTTCTAGAATGTATGCAATGGAAAACAAATGATGCAAATGTTTGCTTTCTTTTTGTGTTTCATGATGCTGATACATGATATTGTAGATATATTGTGATCTTGAATCTTAGCTTCTGTGAGCAATTTGGATACCTCATGTTTGTTTTGGCAAAGTGATGAAAATAACCAGTATGATGAACAGATTAACTTGCCCCACTCCTAACTCCACGCAACTAGTAAGATGCGAGGGCTTATCACCAAGAGCCAAGAAGGGCGCAAGTTATGAAATATGGTGAAATGATAGTGATGAAAGACAGACAAAGCTTTGGCGGAACCAAATTGGAAGCTACAAGCCTACCCTACCTGAATGACTTCATAGTTTTGGATGCAACTTGCTTTGCGGTTTATCTAGACTTAGACCCGTAGATGGCCACATAGTAGACAAAATCTGGATTTTTAGGATTTTAACTCTCTTGGGATTTTGAACATCTGATTCATTCATTTTTGACTCAAAGTTTGAATTGTTTGTTTATGACTTTTTAACATTTGCTTTGTCAAGAGGACCCCCTACACCTTGCCCCATGCTACTAGTAAGAAGCGTGGGTTTATCACCGTGGGCAAGGCATAGGCGAGTAAGGGCATTTCCATCCTTTCCCAACCCTACGTCACTAGTAAGAGACGCAAGCTCATCACCGAAGGTTGGTGGGGCAAGGAAATGTGTAAAAATAAAATTTTCTGTTTAATCACTTTTTGACTTGCTTATTTGAGTAAAATGTCAGTATATGCTTATTTCCAAAGAGATGTATATATGGGATAGATGTGACACCATGAAGCTTCTAGAATAGACCATAGGCAAGACACCTATCCTAAGAAGAAATCAAAGCGAGAACAAACTTGCAGATCTTGGTATGGTTACCGTTAGGACTTTGTCATGTCTGATTTTATTTGATAAAAGATTCTGAGATGATTGAAGATATATGAAGATGGAGAGGTATGATTAGAAAGAACTTTATGCCAAAAACATCACGAGTTTGTAATGAATTGCTTTGAGAATAGATTCCTTGATCACAATTTATGTAAGAAACAAGTGGACAAAATGATCTTAATCTATATGAAAATGCAATGTAGATAGTTATATAGGTAGCGTTAGCTGCTTATGCGTAGAAACGTTTGAGGTGCAGGGAATTGACTGTTTCACCAAACTCCTCACCTTCTAACGTACATAAGAGGTATGCACCATTTCCATAGTCCTTCATGACTCGGTATGGGCCCAACCATTTGGGCCGGAATTTTCTTCCTTCGCCGGTCTTCTTATCGATCCGGCTGTCCAGTCTTAGAACTAGATCACCTTCGTATATATCACGTTCATAGACCTTCTTGTTATACTGCCGGCACATCCGGTCAGCATAAGCTCTATGCGTTGCTCAGCATCTAACCTAGTTTCATCTAGGCTTTCTAGTTGGGAAAGACGTGCTTCTCTGTAAGCGTCTTCATCCAGAATCCCTTGTAGTGAAATGCGGAGACTGGGTATTTCGACTTCAAGCGGAGAACAGCTTCTGCCCCAAATACCAGCGAGAAAGGAGTTGCTCCCGTTGGTGTTCTTATTGAGGTTCGGTGGGCCCACAAGGCCGGATATAACTTCAAATGCCAATCTCGTTTGTTTTCTTTCACCATTTTAAGGAGAATGGCTTTCAGTGTTTTGTTTGTTGCTTCAGCCTGCCCGTTGGCTTGGGGATAATACAAGGAAGCCGTATGATGGCTTATTTTAAATTTATTGCATAGTTCACGAACCTCTTCATTCTTAAAAGAAGTTCCATTATCGGAGATAATGATTTGCGGGACACCGTATCTACAAATGATTTGGTTCAAAATGAACTTGGCAATCACGTAAACCAGTATGTAGTAAGAGGCATGGCCTCCACCCATTTGGTAAAATATTCAGTGAGCCGTGATTATAAAATTATGGCCGTCAGCTCAGATGAGGGAGAAAATTTCCCTATTAAGTCCAGACCCCATGTAGAAAAGGGCCATGGAGTTGCGATTGGTTGTAGAGCTTGTGCTGGCATGTGGATCTCGTGGGAGAATTCTTGGCACTTATGACACCTGCGTGCAAACTCTATCGCGTCATGTTCTAGAGTGGGCCAGAAATAGCCCATTCGATGTATTTTTCGAGCGGTGGCATGGCCACCAAAGTGGCCTCCACATATACCACTGTGGGATTCATGGAGAATCCTCTTGGACTCTTCTGTGTCAACACACCTTAAGAGCATTCCATCGAATGCTTTTCGATAGAGCACCTGCTCTATAATGACATATTTAGCTACGATTATGCGTAACCGCCTTCTTTGTTGCGGTGTAACTACCTCCGGGTACGTATGGTCTATGATATAATTAATGATATCAGTGTACCAGGACACTCGGAGATAGCGGGTCGAGTTTCGATGTAGTATACGCATTCATCATCCTGGAAAGTCTAAATCTACTAAATCACCTCCGTCTAATGGGTTGTCACCAACCAATCCGCGATGATTTGTCCTTTAACCGACTTCCGATTTACAAATGTTAATTCGAACTCTCCCATTAAGGTTATAAAACGTCCAACCTTTTTAGACAAGGACCCTTGTGTGAGAAAAGTCCGTAAATGGTCCATTTTTACCATGACCTTCGTTTCTTGATTCAGCATATAATGTCTTAGGCGTTTAGTAGCAAAGACTATGGCAAGGCATTCTCGTTTTGCCTGTGTATAGCATGTTTCATAGTCGAGCAGCGTTTGGCTAATGAAATAAATCACACGTTCTCTCTTGTTATCGTCTTCTTGGGCCAACATACAGGCCAACGAGACATTGGTAGCTCGTGAATATAGAATTAACGGGTGATCTAGCTTAGGTGGCATTAGCGTAGGTGGCGATAAAAGGAAACGCTTAACTACATCAAAAGCTTCATTGCAATCTTCAATCCAATCAAGGCTATAGTCTTTCTTGAGTAAATTGTTGATTGGATGAACGGCGAAGCTTAAGTCCGGGATAAATCTCGGATTGCACCCACTTCGAGAAATGATCGATTCCAATTCACTCAAAGGTGGGACCATTTCAGGACAGCCCGAATTTTGGTTGGATCAACATCGATTCCTCGTGACGATATGATGTAACCTAGGAGCTTTCCTCTGTTACACCAAGACGCATTTCTCTGGATTTAGTGTGACTCCGTATTCTATTAGACGTGAAAGAATGACGCTGTGAGTACTTCGGATGGTCACAACGCTTCTTGGCTTTAGCCAATAAGTCATCTACGTAAGATTCCACGATTTTATGAATTAGATCGTGAAATATGTATGTCATGGCCCGCCGTACACGTATGACACGGCGTTCTTGAGACCGAATGGCATAACAGTGTAATAGGTTCCCCAAGGAGTTATAAACGTGGTTTTAGCTTGATCTTGCTCGGATATTCTGATTTGATTGTATCCCGAGAATCCATCCATGAGAGACAAGAGTTCAAAACCAGCTGTTGCATCAACAATAACATCTATGGATGGTAATGGGAAGTCGTCCTTAGGACACGCTTTGTTGATATCTCGAAAATCTATGCAGATGCGTATCTTTCCATTCTTCTTGAGAACGGGAACGATGTTAGATACCCATTGGGAGTAGTCAACTGGCTTGATGAATCCTACCTGAAGGAGTTTTATTACCTCCTCTTTTACCATGAGAGCTACTTTGGGCTTCATGGGTCTTGATTTTTGTTTAATTGGCTTTGCATCTGATCTAGTGACGAGGTTGTGCACCGCAATGTGGGGTGCGACTCCTGTCATCTCCTTGTAATTAAATGCAAACGCCTTTTGATGTTCTTTGAGAATCTGAGTATGTATTTCCACTTCTTCTGGGGTTAACGAAGAGCCTAGTTTCAATATTCTTGGTTCATCTTCTGTCCCGATGTTGACATCGATTGTTTCTTCGATCAAAGAGGCGTTGCCCTCTTCGAACTCAGGTGGTGCTGGAGGTAAATCTAAATCATCCCCATTTTCTACTACATATATGCTAGGCTCCATTTGTGAGGGAAGATCCGTTACGGGATTTCCGAAGTAGGAAGACGAATGTGGAATCAAGGATAAATCTAGCATGTGATAGGAGAGATGTAGTGCTGCATAGGCATTTAAGTAATCCAAAGTAGCAGCATCACTATCAACATGGTCTAGGACGGTAGATTCACTTCCACTTGAAAGAGGATTTGTCATTGTTTTTATCAATGGTTCATCACGAATGGATACCGTGAACTGGGTATCTTCTAACTCATTGCTCGGAGTAAAACGTGATGCTGAGGTTGCTATTGAATCGGCGAGAAGATTTTTCTCTCGCGGGATTGCTTCAATGGATATGAAGTTGAACGCCTTGCTTAAATCTAATACAGCGTTTTTGTAGAGTTGCAAGTGTTCAGCTTTAGTTTCATATACTTCAGAAACTTGATTTGTCACTAATTGCGAGTCTCCCAGGACTCTGATGTTATCAATACCAATTCTTTTGGCTAAGGTAAGGCCAAGGAGGAGGGCTTCGTACTCAGCACCGTTGTTTGTGCATTCAAAGTTTAATTTAAAAGCGAATGGGAGGACTTTCTCCTCGGGTGAAGTAAGAATTATACCTGCCCCCGCTCCATAACGACATTTAGCTCCATCGAAATGGAGAGTCCAATACTTAGCCGGGAGTATAGATGTTGGGGCATCTGCTGCGTTTACACACTCTACTTCTACCATACAGAGGTCCTCTGCTGGAAAGGAACCAACACCTAGGGAAAATCCTATGCCTACTGAATCAAATGGTAAGAACATTGGTGAATCTTGTTCTATCAACTCAACGATTTTTGCAGTAGTCCCTAATGATACTGTTTCTTTAGTTTTATCTTTAGGGGTTGGAATTGTTTTGGCTATGCTGGTAGTTTCAAGATCCGTCGTAGGTACCAACTTTTCCTCTGGTTTTGGGTCAGTGGGTTTATTAAGTTGGTTTGTTGGCAGTTCAAATTCTGAGTGCACCCCTGGTCTTTTCTTTAAATCAGCTAGGTGCAAATCGAAAGGTTTTGGATCGCCTTTGGCTACAAATACCTTTCCTAGATGCAAGAATCTTACTTCTTGAAATAGCGTAGAAGGGATTGCCTTCATGCGGTGTATCCATGGTCGGCCGAGGATCATATTATAATTGGTTTCCCGATCTATAATATAAAACTCAGTCAGGATTGTTTTGGGTCCTAGGGTGACCGGCAGTATTATAGTTCCTATCGAAGTGGCTTTAAGGCTATCATAGCCTCTCAATGTATTTCGAGTAGTGGAACAGTTTGTTTCCCCATATCCAAGTTTTTGGAGGAAAGAGAAAGGGACTATGTTAACTGCGGCCCCATCGTCAACCATTGCCCGTTTTACATAGTTATTATAAACCCATACTTGTAAGTGTAAGGCTGGATCACCTCGGCGTGCGATCTCAGCATCTGTGGGCATTTTACTTATTTCGAATATGAATTCGACATCCTTGTCCGGCTGCCCCGGAGGGTGGATATCAAAATCTACGTGATTTACTTGTGTTTCAGGAGGTGGAGTGATGTTAATTAGATGGCCTAGACCTAATGCTTCTAAAAGAGCAGCTCTGTGAGGGGGAGAGTTCTTTAGTAAGTCCAAAAATGAAATGTGTGAGAAGGTCTTTGTTAGGTCACTAATTAAATCATAGGCACCTACGGGTTTTTCTACTATTTGCTGATTCTTATCTGTTTCTGGCAGAGGACTTGGGCTTGGTTGAGAGAAATACTCTCGTGTTCTTGTTATAGCTTCGATAGGTAGTTCAACATCTAATTCTACCAAACTGACTATCTTGGGTCTCGGTTGAGCTCCTAACTGTGGTGCAACTGATGGATTTAATGAAGTCGAGGCTTCATGATCATTGTTTCCCGTCATTGCACCTTTGTTTGTTCCAGTTGGATTCAGCCTATTGCTATCATGATTTGGGAGCGGATCGTTAAAGATCTTGAGGGGAGCATTCTGAGGGGAAACTGCCCCTGCGAGCGTATTTGGTGATGATGGGACGGGATCTGCCAAAAACAAATCTGTGAAGAACTTTCTTTGTTCTTCTGGCAAGCGTTGCATAAATTTATTGTAGTCACGACATGTTCTAGTATCGTGACCCCAAATTTTGTGGAAACCACAATAAGAATTGGGATTGTAATTCCTATTTTGTTGGTTAGGTGTGTATTGTGGCCTAAAATTTTGATCAAACTGTTTCCTATTAGGACTAAAATTTTGGAATTGTTGTTTCTGGTTTTGACTTTGGTTTTGATAACCAAATGAGTTTTGGCTTGGCCCTTGTATGGGATTTCACCATTGTTGTTGTTGTTGTGGATGGTTAAAATCCACTGTATTGATCGTCGGGGTAAAGTTGTTGTTTCGTTGGTTGTTTGTTTGTGACGGAGTATTAACAACATTTACCCTCTTGGGCTGGTCGGTTACCCCATCCGTTGTTACCCCACGATTTTTGTTAAGGATTTTGGGTCCTTGATTGACATTTGTGATAGTTGTAGTGTTTTGAGTGGAGGTGATTAACCTCCCGTTTGTTCCATATGTCTTACGACCACTATCTATCGCTGCTTGGTCTATTCAAGAGCGCTCTCAAGTACTTCATCGTAAGTTCTTAGTGGGAACTTCTGGACTTCTTCCTTCACCTCCTTGCTGAGAGAATGAAGGAATAAATCACATAGTTCCATCTGATCCATGTTTGGAGCACTTGCTGAAGAATAAAGAACTGTACGCCACCTCTCCGATGAAATGGGCGGACATTCGTTGTGTTCTTGTTTGATGTGCAAGAATTCCCTGATTCCTGTTCTCAACAGTTTGTTCATGTCGAAGGCTTTGATGAACTCCGACACGAGTTGTTTAAATGAATGTATGGAAGCCTCAGGTATTCTATAATACCAATCGAGAGCGATGCCTTCCAAAGTTTTGGGAAATATTTTAGCAACAACCCCATCCCAAGGGAGTAATTCTCGTATGGCTGTAGCGTAAGCTTTGATATGTGCGTTTGGATCTCCCTCACCCTTGAACTTGGGTAAATCAGGAAGAGGTCTTGGAAGCATGACGCTTCGTATGGTGAAGTCTAAGGGTTCCTTTAGATATTCTGAATAAGTCCCTATCGCATAGCTTTCGACCATTGATGGTGGTTGCTGAGGGAGTGATGGTGGGATAGGTTGTTGATACGGTGTAGCGTATGCATTGGCAGGGGCATAAGGAGGTCCCTGCATTTGAGAAAACATGCCGGGAGAGGAGAAAATATCTCCTTGTGGTGATTTGGAGTACATGTTTAAGTATGATGGGGTATTGTCAAGGAATGGATTGTTTGACACTAGACCGGGAGGAATAGTGTTAGAGATGATGGGCCTTGTTGGCGTTTGTTGTGGATAGTGAGGCGGCATGCCTAATGTGCCTACCCCTGTGAGGAGATCTACTTGGCCAGAGTGGTATGGAGGATTGGAACTCCCTGTTTGTATGAACGGAGAATTTTGACTTGCTTGAGCCAGTTCTAACCCTCTCACTTTTTCTACTAACGTTGAAATGACTTCATTTGGTGAAGTCACGGTGTTTTGTCTGAGCGGCGTTTGTTGTACACCCTGGTGTTGTATAGGCATGTGATATCCTATCATGAACTGATCGCTATCTTGCCAAGTTTCTCCGAGAGTATTTCCTATATGCAGTGGCATAGAGGTATTTTCTTGAAAAGAGATCTCGGGTTGTATTTGTAAACCTCCTACAGGTGGGTACATACCCCGAGAATGTTGTTCACTCCTAGGATAACGTATTGACTGTCCATCATCTAAGACCAGGTATGGATCTGATTGTCTACTAATTTGTGGTCTAAGTAGCATTTGAGGAGACGAACCAGATTCTCTGGTAAACGTCATATTGTTCGAGCCTGAAGGCTCTGTTTGTTGCGTTCGAGGGGGTTGATCTAACTCCTCAGTTTGAAAAGATGAACTATATCTGATTCTTGGGGTTTGTGTTGACAACTGATTAGTTGAATAGTTGTCACCCCATACTGAGAGCGAGGGTGATGATTGCCTATTCTGTTGGGCGTAGTATGCCTCAAGACCCAAGAGGGGTCTGCCATATGCATCGAATCCCGACATATTCGGGGGGTATATGAATACCCGCAGAATAATGGGAAGGAGCGAAGGTGATTTGTGAAAGAACACGTGATACTATGACTCCGAATGAGAAAGTAGGAAGTTTTACGTCAGCTTCACTAATTTCATTTGTTTCACGTCGGGTTCACCAATTTTGTACGCCGGAAAAGTGACAGGCGAGCGTGAGAATCTACAAGTAACTCTTCCGCGTACCCGACCTCTCGAGGTCATGCCGAGACAGCCGGTGGGGGTAGAATATGCGTGGGATGCAGACAAACTAGTTAGGCAGTCTAATGTCTTCGACACGCACTAGTGGAATTTGTGAATCTAAGGCAAAGAAGGCCCTTCTAACTTGGACTGGTGTGATAGATCGATCGGCAAGGATGACTGCTCGAAGGCTCCAATCAATATCGAGCTCTGGCATGATTCGATCTATGGGTTGTGGAATACGTGGAAAATGACCTGGGATAGTTTCGTGTATGTCTCCTGATAAGGTCATATAGTGGATGGTGAATATAATTGACTCTACGGACGATTCTCTGGCCTAGTCCAGAATTCTCTAGCTTCGTTAGCCGCTATATCTAATAAGGACAATTGTTCGATGATGATGGGTGGAAGTGGAGTGGACTGAAATACTAGTGTGCGTAGGCCAGTGTCTATATCTGATTGACTTGTGGACTCGTTGGGCTGTGGGATCTGTGGATCGCAACCATAGACTCTTGGTTGTTGCGGTCCTGTTATGGTCATGCATGAAATCAAGTTCTAATCCCTAGTATCCAGTAATCATATGCTTTCTCAGCTTCTATGTTTAGAACCAACAACTGCGTGATCTTCTCAGAATATCTCACAGGTGTTCGTGCAACCTGGATCCTTAGACTGGTATCTATATCTGTGAGAGTATCTCCTGCACCTGGATGTGGGACCAAAGGATCACAACCAAAGGTTTGTTCTCTTTCGAACCCTTCTACAAGATCATGTGAGTGTTTACCTAGGGCAATGTAATTTGGTTGGTTTGACCAAAACGTGTGTGCTTGGTCGCCCTCTATGTTTAACCCTCTCAACCGAGAACTCGATCATTGTAAATCATTGTTGTTCGAATATTTGTATTCTCGAGATTTTGGTCTATGTCAACTATTGCTGTAATGAGATTTGGTTGAGGTACTATTGGCTCAAATATATATTCCCTGGGCTCCTGAGGTCCCGTGATTGTCATACGAAACAAAATGCAAATCTAACTGTAACGAAGCAAATTCTAACTACGTGAAATAAATCTAACATATATAACTTTTATTCTTCTAAGAAATCTTTTAACAATTTTAAGGAAAGCAAACTATTTTAAACGTATCTAGGAATAATAAACAATATTTTAAAACAGACAAGATAACCGAGTATAGTTATTTTCCTGTGCGATTTGTAGAATTATTCTAAATAGCTCATCTAATCTATCTGCAAGATTCTCGATCCTACCTCAGAAGTGAGGAGTGAATCATAGTTTCTCAGAAACTATCAATCCTCACAGCTTCCCTGGCAATATCGAGAATAGAATTCACTGAAATGAAGCAATTATCTACTCTATTTGATATGATTCTAACTAGAACTTTGAAAGTTAAAACCTGGATTCCGCAGAACAGTGGCGAATCCGATGGTGTGTGTGATCTTGTCCCCTCAGTATGATCTCCTCGTTCTTTCATGTTCACGTGGATCCAGAAAAGCGTGTAATGCTAGCACCGATAAGAGTAGATTTTAGGACAAGGACAACTCAGAATGCAGACCGAAAATGCGAGTAGGAGAGGGACAACGCAAGAGTACAGAGCTTGGCTTATGCGATTCCTAGCGGGATTTTACTGCGAGTCATGCAACATGAAGCGACCAGAACCTATAACTATCTTATTCAAAGAGCAAAACCTGCAACTTTAATGGCTTCCTAAGCTATTCCGTTCCAATGGATTGGATAAAATAACAACACTGTTTGCACAAGCTGGATATGTGGCTTACCAACAGCTGAATAAAGCTAACCAAGCATATAATGGACTGAACTAAGAACTCTAAGCAACAATAAAATTAAATCTACAGCAAAGAGAAATTCAGAGGCAAGCTTCAAGGCCGATTGGATGAAATGACAGCACTGCCTGCACAAGATGGGTATGTGGCTTACCAACAGCTGAGCAATCTAACTAAAGATGCAAGTGAATTCAAGCTATGGCTTCTAAACAAGATAACAAGCTAAAATACTAAAATGAGGAGAGCAAAGATCAGTCTTCCAAATCCAGCCAAACTTCAGACCATTTGCTTGTGCACAAACCATGCATTTATAGGAATTCAATCACCCAAAAATCAAAACCAAATGGAACTCCTAAACAATAAACAAAGGAAAAACACTATTCCAGGGGACCAAAAACATAAATGCATGCCCAAGTCGGCAAAGAAAGCTGGTGAATCATGATATTTCACGCGAGTCGCGTCAAAAGAACGTTCTGGAAAACGCGCACAGGACCGCCGCTCTGAGCAGGGCGGCGGTTACAGGACCGCCGCCCTGATCAGGGCGGCGGTTTCGTCACTGAAGATCAAGAGGCCAAGGAAAGAAGGATTGTAGTACAATACCTTACAATTTTTGGTATGTATAGGTACCTTAATCAGATATGCTTCATCCTAGAGTAGAAAGTGGATTTCTTCGCTAGGTGTATAAAGACGATGATATCACTATTCAAATTTCCTTACTCTTGCTTATGCCCCAACTCCTCAAGTAACTATTATAACCAAATGATCTTTTTGCTTTCCTCTGTGATAGAAACATACTCACTTCTATGGTTGATAAAGCCTCAAGCTTCTATAGCCATGAAATCCAAATTTATCATTGTTGTGTCACCTACAATAAACACATACCTTGTTGTAATACTCTTGTTGTCTAAATCTTCAGTCATGTCTGAATCTACATAACCATGCAAAGTGGTATCTAATCCACTGTAGCACAAAATTATCCCCATGGTCCCTCTCAAATACCAAAGGATCCACTTTACTACTTTCTAGTGCTCTCTACCTAGATCACT
The DNA here is from genome assembly GCA_018340775.1 of Taxus wallichiana var. yunnanensis. Classification (NCBI taxonomy): domain Eukaryota; kingdom Viridiplantae; phylum Streptophyta; class Pinopsida; order Cupressales; family Taxaceae; genus Taxus; species Taxus wallichiana. Next base: position 65,054,960 of record CM031241.1, read on the forward strand.
CATGAACCTGCTCACTACTCCCACTGCATGAGTAGTAGTACACCTTGTGATATACATCAATTTGTAAATTGTTGATGAGTAAGGTACCCTAGACATTTGGATTCTCTCCTCCTTTATCTTGGGACACTATTCCTTTGATAACTTGAAATGGCCTCGAAAAGGGGTAAAGAACTAGTTTAACATCATGCATATTAAATATCTCCAAGACCTTCTTAATGTAATCTTTACCGAGATAAACTCAACTTTTGTTCTTTCCTATCCCAAGATATTCTCATACCAAGGATTTTTTTTTCTGTCCCCAAATCCTTCATAACAAAAGAATCACTAAGTTGTTCCTTGAGTACCTTTATTTCCTATATGTTTTTACCTGTTACCAACATGTCATCTACATACAAACACAAGATAATGTAACTTCCATCATCAAACTTCTTGATATAAATATAATGGTTTGAATGACACCTAGAGTATCCATACTCCATCATAAAACTATCAAATTTATTGTACCTATTTCAGGCCATATAAGCTCTTCTTCAGTTTGCACACCATGTTCTCCTTCCCTATGATGTCATATCCATGTGTCTACTCCATGTATAAATTCTCCTCCAAATCATCATGAAGGAACACAATATTCACATCTAGTTTCTCTAAGTCCAAGTATTTTACTTACCACTATCCCAAGAATAGTTCTAATAGAATTCATCTTCACTACTGGATAAAAATATCATCAAAATCAATACCCTTCTTCTATGAAACCCATTAACCACCAACCTGCTCCATCTATCTTTTAGAACCTCCATCCTCCTCTTTGAATCTATACACCCACTTGTTCTACAATGCTCTCTTACCTTTGGGTAGGTCTACCAAATCCCAAGTCTGATTTTCCATGAGAGACTGATGTTCCTCATCCATGGCTTGCTCCCACTTCTTCCTGGTATCTACCTACATTACTTCCTCAAAGCACTCGACTCTCCATCATTGGTGAGTAATAGATAATTAAGAGATGGAGAAAAATGTTCAGGTTCCCTTCTTGTGCAAGCCAAAGAATTATCATTCCAAGCCTGCGAGCTATTTTTTTATTGGTATCAACATACTCATTGAGATCAGGGAGCTTGAATAACTCCTCAAACTATTCAACATTCAATCTGATTATAACTTCCCCATCTTGATTCTTAACGGTCCTTGTGTCGGCATCATAATGACTCGTAGAGTGAAAAGATGAACTCAAGACATTAGGCTAATGGTGGGAAAGTTATCATGCGAGTGTTAATCCATCATATAGATATCCCGAATCCAAATTGACTTGGATGTATTATTTACCTTGTTCCAAAATCAGAAGGTCCATGTGCACCAGCTTAGTATCCCTTATTTGGTTAATTGGAATCAATATTAGAGTGGGGAACCACCCCTTGATAGTTATATTTCATTATGCCCTTGGATGATTTTGTCATTGGTGTAAGAGAGAGCACTAGTTTTTATCCCAAGAACCTCGCTTAGGAGTTTTAGAACCTAAGTTAGAATTATCTACCCGCTCAACAACCCAAAAACTTAAAAAGCACTTGAGTGGAGTTTTCACCTTGTTCAACACTTTTAAAATTCCGACAAACACTCAAGAAAGGATTTAAAATTTATCAAAAACCAAGAATATTGATACATTGATCGAGGATCACACTTGGTTTACATTTAAAAACCCGACTTGGAACTTTTTGAGGTTTCCTCCTCGTCAATCAACCCAGAAATCTTGAAAAACACCAAGTGGGGTTTAGGACTTGTTTAGCACCTCAAAAGTTCTACGAAAGGAAAAATTCGGGTATTTTTATTTGTGTGACAACATCCAAAACTTGAAATAGATTAGGTGGGGTTTTCCTTGTCAAGCAATTCAAAAATCCCGACATAGACTTTTTCGGGTTTTCACCCTATTTGACAAGTCGAAAATCCTAGAAAACAATAGAATTTGGAGTTTTATCAACTCAAATCTCTTCTTATGAAGAATAATCATTTAAATAAGGGGAAAACAACAAGTAAAATTTGTATAACAACAAGAAAAATTTGGAAGGGAATAAAAACCATGATTTGAAGTCACAAAATCATGCACTTTTCATTTACATCACAACTCTAAGTATATTGTTATAAGCATGATTCAAGAAAGAGAACTAGACATTAACAACACTTATTTTTCTTTTTACATTTCTTTATCCCTTTTGATACTCTTATCATTTTCTTTTCTCAAATGGTCACTTTACTTTTGGACATTGAACAACATATGACCCATCTTTGTATTTTTGTTATATCCTCCGAGTATCCCGAACATTATTTCCCATTCGGGACAAGAGTGCCCATGTGTTATTGTCCCCTTTGGGCACTTTTGTCCTTTTCCCAGCCTTTTCTCAAGTTTGAAATGCCACATCATTTGTTATATTTTCTAAAGTCTCTTTTATCACTTTGGGTCAGCCTTTTGGTTGTTAATGATAAAATTCAAATAAGGGAATCATATATATACATGACTTACTATCATTAGGGGTTGGGAAACTTTGGGCTATTATTTACTATCTACTACTTAGGCAAAGAGAAACATTTAAGGACTGCATTTAGGTTGCATTATTCACTGCATAGGAGGGGCTATTTATGAATTCCATCTCACACATTCATCTTGGGGGAAAAGTAGTTGTAGCCCACTATTTTGGTGCAACTAGCACAATGGTAACCTAGCTTTAAGGGAAACAATTCAATCACATACACACTATAACTATATAGAGACTGAAATGTAGTGCAACGCTTAGTGACAATCACATTGGGGTGACCATGATGTTATTTTGACTCAAGCATATACATTATTTATTTCATCTAATGTTTTCTTGAGCCTTGTGCAAGTAGCTAGGGTTTATTTTGTAGGTTCAAGTGTGACAAAGAAACCCTATAATGAAGTGGATTTGAAAAAGAGTGAAAGGAACAAAACAAGTTCAAACTCTGAAAATATCATATCTAGAGTTGTTTCCATAACACTAGTGCCCAACCATACTCAGACACTAGCACCTAGGTGGTCTTGTCTATATTTAGGAATTCTTGTTCGAAGGAGTTTCATGTTCTAGTTTTCTAGATAAAGCTTACTCACCCGATCTAGCTTGTTCACTTTGTTTCTAGCCCGAATCATCCTAGATCTCCTAATACAAGCTAACTCACTCTTTTTCACCATTTCTTATGTGATAGATATTTCTTGTTGTTGTTATATTCATTTGATATCAATCCTCTAATAAAGATTTAAATTTCTTTAAATTAGGTTTATAAAAACAAAAACACCAATCCAAAATCAAGCATAAAATGAGCTCAAACATCAAAAAAATCAAGGAGGATGTAGAAATTACCAATTGGAGTAATGGGTTGAAATAATGTCTATAAGAGAAGAAAAAAATTGATCGGGGTTTTGAGTACCATACACAAGTCGAGTAAAAATTTAAATTTTACACTAGGTGAAAGTGACATGGAAAATCCCAATTTTATATTAAGATTTGCAATAATTACACATCGGTGACACATGTGGAGGTCAAATCTAGTTGGTATCGAATTTATTGACCCTAGTATCGTGGATTTTGACCGCATATAGCTTGACTTGCTTATGTATATGTGAACCTTAAAACCTAAAAATAAATAACTCTTTATATTTTGGGGTTCAAGGATTGGGTAACATTGAACATGTTTTGGTTTTGGGATGCTTCGATGTCTTGAACCCCAAATTAAAAAAAAATTATTAGTGTGTTTCAAGGTTTGGGGTTTGGGGAACATCTTACATATTAAATGTTTCATGCCTAAATTCTTTGATGTACCGATGTCCTGAAAATCCAAAATCCTGAGAAACACTTGTAGTGTATTTCAGTTCGAAGAAAATAAATTACGTCTAGCATGTTTGAAAATTCTAAAAACTCGAAAAGCAAAGGAAATTCACAACTTGGATCACATTTTTTGATTTTTCATAAGAATGACTAACTCCAAATTTCTGAAAGGTAAAATTTTTGTAGGTTGTCCCAAAATTATCATGAAACTCAATTTTGGTATAACACAATATAAACACTAACTAAAATTTACAACTCGATCAAATAGAAATAATTTACATACGGTGATCGACCTAACATGCAATCAAAAGCAAAAAATAGATGAATAAAAGAACTTAGTTGATTTCAGATGAATCCTTGAGAGATCTAATATTATACAGTAGAGAAACTCAGAAATCTAAACCTGACTAACCTTCACAAATGAAACTAGAACTATGTATCTACCTAGGTCAAGACTATAGCATTAGGTTAAGACTGTAGTGTATGGTCTAGCCCTTTTTATATGGATTTATACCTACTATATATTATCCCTTACAAATTTCTAGGTTACTCACTTTCATAGATTTATCTGTCACTATTAAACCGTAGTTATTACACATGCAACAAGGCTCTCTAAATGGACTAATCATTCTCTTGAACCATAACCATGAATGAGGAGTCTTGTAAAACAAACATTATAAGAGTTTTAGGCACCCCCGTGAACCTCTAACATTGACACTACTTTGAAGAGGCCTCAAACAACATGTAATTATCCACCTAGCATGTGATATCTAGATAAATCAATCAGATTTGGCAATATACTTTGACCATGTTTTCTTTAACTTGGATCTTGCTAAAACACTTGGAAAAAGAACGTTTGGATGCTTGTAGATGAGATATATGATTTTCTTGACTTAGTTTGTAGCTTCATACATGATGTGGGTGCTGCCCTAATGACTATAGATGTGCAATTTCAAGATTTAGGGAGATTTGGATGCCTTTTACAAGTGTATGAAGTGAGTTATCTAGTGTATTACCTTAGGAGTTCTAGGTTAGCAAATGAGGTAGTGTTTACTTGCTTACATAGGGTTCTATAGATGATTTTTCTAAGAAAGTCTGACCTAAATGAAGTATAATACCCAATGAAATATTTAAATTTGAAAGTGTAGTTCAAGACATGTCAATCAAAGATCGTATACAAGTGGTCGAAACAAATGGTATAGTCTCACCAATTTGTACACGTCTGAATCGAGAAGCGAGAATGGGTGAAATGAATTTTGGAGTTGATAAAATGATGTCTCTCTATTGATTTTACACATTGTATTTCCAGGATGTATCGACATATCAATGTCCAAGTATAAACAAGTTAAATAATACAACTCATAAAGTGCTAAACAAGAATGAAAAATTTGTATTATTATAGCAAGAGTGTATAGCCAAATCAAGGGTTTCCAAAGTGCAAATTACCAAATTTGAGTGTCTAAAAACTCAAGCAAAATGCATAGGTCCCGAATTTACATTTTTACAAATATTTAAATGTTTTTTTATATTATCTCAATGTGTAACTATGTATAAAAGATATGGGAAACAAGAGAGCTACCAAGTGTCATCAAAGATATCATCAATACTACACAAACCCAATAGGGGTAGAGTCTTCCGTGTTATGGAGCTTAGTGCAATGAGAGTAAAGAAACAATCCAACGTACAAAAGTAGTACAATGTTGTAATGTATTCTTCATCGTGTAAGGATGAATTTGGGCTTTCAATGTATGATGCCAATGTGTTATGTTGGGTTGATAATCGGGGAGTAGTCATGCTAGTAAACAAGGGAAAGTAATGCTAGATTTATCTAAGGTGATCGTCTAGATATACATCGCAACAAATATAATCCAAAAAAGTGACGGTATGGGTCGGGATGAGAGAGACCCAATTTTTGGTGGAAATAACATGGAGGAAAAATACAACCATGAGCATAACATATCCTTGAAAAGTCATTATGGGTATGAGTAGAGGTGTAATATTAGAGTGTGTAATTCCTAAAGAAGGTAAGGCCTCATAGGTACATATATTATTGTTTATATGCAAATTAAGTGGCACATATGGGTAATAATGACTATGAATGTAAAAAATACAAGTAAAATTGTTAAAATGTGGCAACTCGTTGGAGATATGAAAATTGTTATGAGAGGATGGCCTAGGGGATTGTGCATGCATGGGAAATAAAGAAATATGTCCATGTACTTTAAGTTCATTGATTAAGCAAGTCAAAGATTGGAAATGATCAATATCATGTCTAGAAATGTGATGATAGTTATAAAAGGGGATATGAGGTTAGTGAGGAAATATTAAGATTATAACGATGTTCTTTAGAAGGTAAAATGAGGAAGCCATGATCAATCAAGATAGGAAAAAGTTGTGATGCGTATCAAGATGAGCTTGGATGGCAATAGGGTGTACAGGTTGTAGATATTCCAAAGTGCTAACCATATTTTGTAGTGAATTAGTAATACAAATATTAGATACATCATTCTTAAGCCAATAATGTCTAGGTCGAGTAGAGACATAGAGGGAATGAAACATAGATTCATCTTTGTCAATTGGGTTAAAATTGAAGTTACATAAACTATCATCAGTGAGGTCAATGATGTCATTATTGCTATCAATAGAATATTCAAGTGCTTTAAGTTGCTAAATAGCACCATCAAACAAGTGTGTAGTAATTGTTGGTTGTGAGAGAGTAACAAAAGATGAGGGAAAGATGGAGGTTCTAAGAGTCAGAATTTTTGTAGATGAGGATGGAATGGGATGAGAAGGGTCACTAGTTTCACCAACAACATAAGTATCAAGACGACCCATAGGAATGGTTTGTAATGGAGGCATGAAAGAAGGAAGTTGTGGATGGGATATATCAAGATAAAAATCATGGAATGGATCGGGATCGGCGGTTATGGTGTAGTCAATATCATTATGGAGTAATTTAACACATTAGTGGAAAGCGTAAGGAATGACTTGCATACAGGGGTTAAATTTGACGGTCATTTAAATGTTTTTCGTGATTTTAGTCGTAAAATACTTACGCAAATATTTGAAATAATTGTCACACGTGACTTGTACATTTAAAATGTGACTGTCATTTTTATATAGATTTGTATGTAAATTATAATAATATATATAAATATATATTAAAATAATAAAATAAATATAAAATAGTTAGTATAAATAACACAAATTTGTAGTTTTGAAAGGTAGTATTGAAATATTACCATCACCCAAAAATTGTTCAACAAGCATAGGTGACTGGATTAAATTTAACCCCGCTCAGCATATCATGTATCCAAGGGTGGCCCAAAAGTAAGTTATAATGAAGAACATTATCCATGATATGAAAATTGGTTGGTAATGTCTTAGGGCCAACATGAACATCCAAAGTGATAGTGCCTAATATGAAGCGGGTAATATTATTGAAGCCACGAAGAGTAGTAATAGTAGTATTGATCACACTAGGAGAAATGACCATTTGCAATAGAAGAAACTTGGGAAGATATTGAGACTAGATCCATTATCAATCAAGACCCACTTAATGAGAAAATGTTGAACATTTGCGGTGATGAAAAGATGTGGGTAGGTATCGAATCAAAGGGAGTAGGAATATCGGTGGATTTGAAGGTAATAACATGATAAAATGCTTAAAAATTATCATGGAAAGAAAAAAATTAGTTGGTTGAGTATTATTAGGTAATGTAAATGATCCCAAACCAGATTGGAGAATGCCTTTATACACCGATTATTTTTGGAGTTCCAAGATAGATATCTTAGCATGAATATTATTAAGTTCTTTTAATTTGTCATACTTCTTAAAATGTGTATTTGGTTTAACCACACATGGGCTATCAGTGTAGGATGCAAATATGAGTTTCCCTCGATGGGTTACTTAGTGCGGCGTGTGGTGACAACATTAACAAAAAGAACTACGAGTAAGAATTGAAGCTCACCGAGTAGTAACATGAATGGCACGAGAGTGTATACCCACACAAATGAGGGGTGATCATCCATATGGCAAGTAGGATCAGGATAACAACTCTTACCCATAAGCAAAGCATCAACATGGTTCTAGTTATAGCGATCTTGGCCAATATTAGCATATAGGGAGAGTTGTTAGACCTGAATCAATGAGCGTAGAATATAGAAGATAACAACATGGTGATACAGATGAAAAGAAGAATATAACATTGAAAAGATAATAAGAAACCCCTTAGAGCATTAGGGTGTGGATATCAATAGGCCTAATAGAAAAAGAACTAAAAAGATCTCATATTAGGTTAAGGTTTTAGTGGGTTCACTAAATTGTTTAACCCTTAATTAAATTTTAGTTCAATTTAATTAGGTGTATAGTGAATGAGATTTGATTTTTGATCTTAAAAGATGTTACAATATAAACACTAACTCAGATTTACAACTCAGATCATAGAGAAATAATTTTTGATGCACCACTCATCCTAATATGCAATTGAAAGCTTCACCAGGATGTATGAGGGCACTTAGCTAATTTTAGGTGACTTCTAGAGAGATCTAGGACTGTGTAATAAAGAAATTGGGAGATTTTAACTTGGCTAACCTTCAACTGTGGACTAGAAATATAAATGCACTGGATTAAGATTGTAATATACTTAAACTCTTTTACACGCTCTTGGACTCTGCTCTGAATCAACCTCTACAAATTTCTAGGTTGTTTGCCTTCCTCTATTTGTTTGTTGCTATCAAACCCTAGTTTTCGCACATGTAACAAGGATCTTTGAATGGACTAAACATTGTCTCAAACCTTAGACATGGGTGAAGATTCATGTACACTAAACATTATAAGGGTTGTGGAACCCTCATCATACACCACCGACGTTGGCACTACTGCGAAGAGGGCTCAAATTTTACGTCGTTCTCAACCTAGCATGTGATGTCTAGATAAAACAAGTAGATTTTGGCATTTTTACTTTTACCATGCTTGCTTTGAATCAGATCTTGCTAAAACACTTGAAGAGATTATGTTTAGATTGTTTTAGATGAGAGATATGGTTGCCTTGACTTGGTTTGTAGCTTCAAACTTGATGTAGGGTTTTCTCGATAATTGTAAATGTGTAATTATGAGATTTAAGGATCTTTAGATGCCTTTTGTAAATGTATGAACAGAGTGTGCTCTAGTGCATCGCCTTAGGAATTCCAAGTTAGAAAATGAGGTAGTGTTTACTTGCTTATATAGGGTTTTGTAGATGATTTTTCTAAGAAAGGCCGACCCAAATGAAGTATAAGACCAAACAAAATATATCAATTTGAATGTGTAATTGGAAGACATATCATTCTAATACCACACAAATAGGTCAACACCAGATGGTATGATCTTGACCAAACTATATGGTCGTGACAGGAGCAAGGAATGTGTCAAATGAAGTTTGGAGCTGGTAAATTGTGTCTCTTTATTGGTTGTGTGCATTGTATTCTCAAGATGTGTTGACATGTCAATGTGCAAGGATAACAAGTTAAAAAATGGACCTCATAAAGTGCTAAGAGAGAATGGAGAAGTTGTATTTATCATAGTAAGAGTGCATAGTCAAATAAATGGTTTCAAAAGTGCAAATTACTAAATTTGAGTGTCTACACATAGCCACCATCAATGTCACTACCTTCCACAAACCCTTGGAATCTTAGTCCATGTGTCTTCTAATTACACGATCATTGACAATTGTCCCTTATCACTTACTTGAGTGTTGTAGGCTTTGACTTCCAAAAATCTTGATATTTCTCGATGAGTCGATGGGTGACACTTATCTCTTTCAATGTACAACACCCCAAGTAATATTTTGGAACTTTGGCCTCACTCAAATATTTGTAAATGTAAACTAATGATAAACACGTGTCTATATGAACACTTGGCCTTAATCAATGCTTTGTTTAAACGTGCCACATAGTTGATCACGTAACTTAAATTTGACATTTTATTGCCAATTGAAAATGTAATTTTGGTAGTCAAGTGCACATCCCAAGGCCATAATCAACAAAAAAATAATTCTTTCTATTTCTATTTTTACGCATGCATATCAAGATGAGGCAAGTATTTTTAATGAATTATGAGTTATAAGGGCACCAAAAATGCCTTTCAATCACCATAAATTCCTTAAACTCTGAATTTTTAACCATAGTGCCCCCAAAATGAAGTGAAAATTTTTAGGTGCCAACATTGGATTTTTCTATGGGATGGGTACCTTATGTAGGTGATCGAGATCCTAAAAAAATTGGTGAATGAAGACCAATGTTGTATCCATAAGCAAACCCAAATTCTTTAATAAATCTAATTTTCAAAACCCAAAACTTAGCTCAAGTGACAAGATCTACTTTAAAATAGACCATATTAACTTATGACCATGTAAATCAACTTATGAATGTATATAAAAGGAGAAAACTTTTAATCACCAATGAATTTTTAGAAACCACATAAACAAGGCAATAATAGATATGTACATACACCAAAAACCGAAAAAGGAAGCAAACACTCATTGACACTTTACAAAAGATTTCACCGCTTCACACTTAATTGAATAAAATGTTTCAAATGCCCATCATTTACAAGAAAATATATATCTTCTCCATTTAGATCCTAAAGGAAGAAACGGTTTTCTTTTATGCATATATCAATGACATATGGCCCTATCCATAATGAATCAATCTTACCATGTTTTCCCTTTTCCTCATTTATGTTATGCCAACACATTACTGAGTCATTTAATTGAAATTATCTTGCAAATTCCTTTTGATCAAAAGATATTTTTAACTTACTCTTAAATTTCGGACATTTCTCATGTGATTGCCTTCTAGTTTCATTCAATTGTATGAGTTTATTAGTTTTATTTATAAATGGGTCATTATCTTCTGAATTTATCTCATGCATTAGTTGGAATATGGGAAGCTCTATGTTGATAGGTAAAGTAGCATTTAGACCATAAACTAGTTCAAATGAGGTCTTCCTTGTGGCCTTCTTAGGAGTAATTATGTCTTCTGAATGAAAAACCCCATATTCTCTTCCCACTTCTTGTTCATATAAAGAGTCCTTCTCACAATTCAATCAAATTTCTATTACTAGACTTAGCTTAACCATTTTCTTGGGGAAGTAATTAGATGAATAAGTTAGGTTGATGCCAAATTGGTCACACAACTTCAACAGAGGGATAACCTTTAAATACATGGCATCATCAACAACAATCTTGTTAGGCACCCTAAATTGTGTAATGATATTATTTTACAAAAAAATCATTATGAGTTGCATTCTTTGTTAGAATGGCCTCAACCCATTTTGTAAAGTAATTAGTAGTAACAAGGATCCATATATGTCCACAACTTGATTTATCACTAATTTCTCTAATGGAATGTATCACAACAACTGGAACTAAGGGAGAGCACAAAACTCTTTCAATATTGAAATACACTTAACTAGAACTAAGGGGAGAGCACAAAACTCTTTCAATATGCCTAGAAAACATTGGCATGGATCACATTTTCTTACCACCTTGAAACATAAAAAAATAGAGAGGGCTAGCAATATCCAACTCTCATAATCTTGTGTACAATATTTTTGGTTGCATAATGACCTCCACATAACCTATGGTGAAATTTTTTTATTAATTTTGCAAATTACTCTCCACCAAAACATATCATAAGGAATCCATTAGATATTCTCCAAGCCGGTTTATTCTTTTGTGAGCACATACTTTTGGAGAGCTAATCCTAGAGATCTACATTGAGTTTATCCAAATGAGGAGTGTGACTTAGATTCAAATAATAAACAATATATTTATACCGAGTTTGTTCCCAAAAATCATCCTCAACTAATATACCATCATCTTCTTGTAGATTAACTTCAACAACATAGAAATTAGACTAAGTCGCCAACGTGACTTACCCTTTTCTCCTCACAAGCTTGGTATTATGCACCACTATCACACTCTTGAAGCTTTTTAATCATATTCATCTCTTCCTAGATGTTTCCAATCGGTCAAGATATCTTTTACTATGGGTGAGGTACATAGGATTTGATTTTTGAACTAAGAACATAAGATTTGAAATATTTTATTGAATAAACCAAAGCATATGTTTATTTCTCCATAATAGTATAGTTCAATTCAACGAGTTTTATTGCTTTGTTGAAAAGGAAATGGATTATTCATGCTCGTCATCATTCTTTTGTAATAAAACAACAATGGTATTAGGAGAAGTAAAAGAAAATATTTGAAAATATTTACCATAATCAAGGTTAGACAACACCAAAGCTTGTTTAAGAGCATCCTTACATCAATAAATGCTCTGTTTACTTCAGCAATCCACTTGATCACCTTATTCTTCTTCAACATATTGGTAATTGGAATGGTTATCTCAACAAAGCTTGATACAAAGTGTCGGACAATTTATTTTCCCAAAAATTGAATGGATGCTTTTCTTGGAGTGTGGGATTAGAATAATATCAATATCCATCACTCTTTCATATTTAATCATCACTTCATCTTTAGACACAATGTGCCTCAAAAAATTACCCTTTTCTACTCCAAAGAGAAATTCCATATTCTCTACTCTTCTAAAATACTTTTTCCAAATGTTCAACGTGATCTACTCTCTTCTTGGATTATATCATGATGTCATCTTAGTAAAAGACCATGATGTCATTGATTCTATAAACAAAGGCATAATACATTGCCCTTTGAAACATTTCTCCAACATTTTTGAGACCAAAGGCATACTACACATGTATACATAGGTACCCCAAGGAGTTGTGAAAGCACAATTAAACACTTCATATTCTTTAACTATAACTTGAGTGTAGCCGGATAATCCATCTTATTGTAGATTAACTACTGTAAATAATGATGTACAATTTATAACATATAGTAATACGCAATCAAATAATCATCATACATTATGTAAGGATATTGTACCAAACATCATACATTAGGTAAGGATATGTAAGAGATCTTCATTCACCACAAAATACCAAGTGAACGTGCATGTGTATATATAAAGATAATGACATATTGAGTATTTGACTAACATAATAAGTAAAGTACAACATGGAAGTAGAATAAGATAGCAAGAGTAAATGCAACCAAGATATGTAAATGCAATGGATGGGTGTGATAGAATGATATTCAATGTGTGAAAATGGCAGAGAAGCGCACCTCCTAGTGGATGTGAATGAGATGAGGTTCATTTATAAAATCCCCCTCAATAGTCAAGAATGAATCATAGAATAAGAGTGTGTCATCGGGAAATGGTATGAGAGTGTAAATGCTAGAAAGATGTATCATGAAGCATAGAGCATAAAGAGTGTAGATGATGTGAGGTTCATCTCGAGAATTAGACCCTCGATAATCGATTATGAACTGTGGAACTAGAATGAGCTATATGGTAATGACGTCTACAATGTGTATATCAAAGGTGTGGGAATTATACATTAAGTGCGGAGCATGAAATGTAGAAGTAGACACTTTGAGAGTAATGAAGGGGGGGAAGAATCTGCAATGCCCCCAAGTATGTGAGTGATGGAATTCTATGTGGTTATGTGAGATGGACCATGCCATGGTAGTGGAGCTTGAAATGTGTCTTGACCATCAATGCAAGGATTAGCTTGTTTGACAAAAGTAATTGGATTACGAAGGAAAAGAGGGTACAAAGGGGCCTTGAATGGTGGTGGATTATTTAGGATTGATAATATTATAGATGAATCAATGGGAGGAGGGGATGAAAGACAAATTTTTATAGGTAGTTGCTTGGTTGGAATTGGTAATGTTGTAGAAGACTCGATAAGAGGAGGGGATGAAGGACAAATTTTGAGAGGAGGTTGCTTAGTTGGAATGGGTTGGATAGGTGGCTCTTGATTGACCAAAGAAGGAACATTAGTAACTATGGCATGATGCTCATTAGACATGGAGGGATTGGATTCGGGATCCCATTCGATTTAGCGATTGAAGATGTAACATAATGTTGTGAAGCAAATGAAATAAAACATTGATGTTCAAGGTGCTTAATTCTTCATTTTAAATAATAACAATCATTGTCATTATGTCCATTAAGTCTATGATAATTGCAAAATGGGAGACCTTGGTATTTAACAAGCCGATAAGGAGGGTAACAATGAGTAGTTGGCAAGTTGGTCAGTTGGTGATTGAGGAGCTCAGGAAGAATATCATGTTTTAACATTTGAACCAAAGTTGAGAGGTGTTGGTAGCGAAAAGACTTGGGGTTCATTGTTATGAACACATGTAGAAGACATAGAATTAGGATGATGTGTAGGAAGAACTAGCATGGACTTGAGAAACGTCTTTGAGATGTTGGATTTCAACTTTAACATATGTAATTGTTTTTTCCATATCTTGAATTTTATCTTGAAATAAACAATGTAAATCTTGAATTGACTCTAAGATGGGTTGATTGGATGGAGGATTAGGACTAATAGAGTCATCAGATAGATGATCAAAATGGAACTTACTTGAGTGGATGGCGTATTACAAGGGAGATACATAGTGTCTATGGATTTTTGGAGAATAGATTTGCAAGGTGGATGCATTTGAAGTAAGTCATGCAAAGATATTTGAGGAATTTTAGGAGCCATGAAATAAGATTGGATAGAATAAGCAAAATGAGGATCTAAGTGTTTGATCACGAGTGGGGTTCACCAAATGATTTAATAAAAACTAAATTAAATCCTATTGCAAAGTAACTATTGTAAATAATGATGTACAATTGCTAACATATAGTAAGACACAAGCAAATAAGCATGATAAGTATAAAACCCTAAGCAAAGGAGAGAGATAAGAAGACTTAGCTGATATCTCACTTGCACAATCTGGAAGTGATTTGGGTAGGGTAAAGTGTTGAAGACTATAAACTTCATCATAACTAATCGGTGTAAATTATGAAACTTGTGAACAAAAGTCAGCATGGGCACCCACGGAAGAACATGAACACCTAGGAGGCTAGGCTGGATATGAGAACCTATGACTTTCTAAATGCTCAAGATCTGATTTTCGATGTGTTACTGATATCTTTGTTGTTGTTCACTATTGATTGCTTGATAGTCACTCCTTGATCATCAAAGGTACCTGTAACCTGCAAGAAATAGATTCACCTACACATACCCACAAACCACATCAAACCTAAAAAGGAAAAATATAGAATAGGGAGTCGGATGACCCCACGGTCACACGATAGAGTGAATACGATTGACACTTTGCATCTCAAACTCCATGTAGTTCTTATGTGTGTGTAGAAATGATGCCCTATGATGCCCTTGTGCAAGTTGTACAAATGATAATGGGCTATAACTAGAATGTAACAATGTAATAGTATGTGTGAATGGAATAGAATAGACTTCCCCTTCTCATGTTGTGTATGTAGAGTATGCAATCCTTTTCCTGGGGTGGATGCTAGATTAATGCCTTTGAGTGTTTTTATGCCTTTAGAATGCAAGCTTAGGTGATGATAGTAATGCTTAGTGCTTAGTCCTTCATTTTGAAAACATAACTATGTGTTTATATGATTCCCTTGTTTGAATTTTGTAATCAACAACAAGAAGGCCGACCCATAAGTGAAAAAAATGCCCAAAAGATAAAAGAGACCCAAAAGGAGTGAGTAAGGGAATAAAGGGTGGGGGGACACCCAAAAGGGACAGGAATTCCTAAGCATTTTTTTCCTAGCTGGTAGATCTTGGTGTTATACGAAACCATAAAAGATAAATGAGTGAAGTTTCGATTGCGCTTGTAAGGTGTGTAAGACCAAAGAGAAAGTAAAAGATAAAGAAAAGAAGGCCAAAGATAATTGTAAAGCACTAGTTTTCTTACTTAGGAATCATATAAATGTTAGCATGCTTTTAGGACCTAGAAATGTACCCAAGTGTGTGATTTTGTGTCTACACTAGCATAGACATAAGTTTTGATCTAATAATTTTTGCAAAATATTATCCATTTTAGATAACGGATAGTTGTCTTTTATAAACATCTTATTCAAGTTCGTAAAATTGAAACACCGACAACCCATGAAGAGAACCTTATCGGTTGAATAATTCCCATTTGTAGACACAAAATCATGCACTTTAGACATTATTTAGTCTCGGTCTCATACTACTATTTAGAAGGTTTTTGAGTGAAGAAAGTACTAATTAACCTTCGTCTTTTGGTCATCTTCTCTTATTTTATTTCGTCATTCCCAACCTTTTACACCTACATGCCCAGTCTATTTCGGTCATCTTTTATCATTTTAGCCTTGACTAGGATGCCCATGGATGCCACTGGTCCCACCATGGGCACCCCGATCCTTTTCAAATTTCCCACCACTTTTTGGGCTCTTTCTAGCTATTTCAGGTTCTTATCTTTTTGGTGGTCAGCCATTTCAGTGTTAATTATGAAATTAGATCAAGATAACCCTATAAATATAAAGTTGTGAGACCATAATGAGGGACCAAACACTAGTCATTACTATCATCCACCTAGAGTTGTATCATTTGGAGATTACTTGCATATATTAGCTCCATCACAAGGAAAAGGCCGGTTCACCTACATCACACAAGCATAGGGGATTCTATTCTATTCCATGTAAACATTATATTACATTTTCTACATCTAGTTATTGCTCATTACTTCATAAAGTGTGACTGACACAAGAGCACCTAGGGCACATGATGCACACACACACACACACACACGAACTACATTTGGGTTTGAAATGTAGTGCAATGCTCAATTAGTAAGCCCATTTTTTTGGTAGTTGAGGTCAGTCTGACCCATTCATTTACATTCTTCTTTTTTTTAGGGTTTTGATACTTCTTTTGGTCTTTTATAGGTGTTCTATACATCTTGGATTATCAATGACATATGGCGCAATCTGTGAATCGATGCACACACGAATGAGGGTTTCCACCACCTACCAGACCTATGAAACTCAATTCCAAACCTTTTTCACAAACCAAGGCACCCATTCTGTAGACCAGAGTGCCCGTAGGTGCCCCAGTCCCTCTCCAAGAACTTTAGTCCAGATAGACAACTTGGATGCATCCTTTTCGGGGTATACACATGACCATTCCTACTTTCTATTTTTCTAGTCATTTTTGCAACACAGATCCGACAAGCTCCTCTAATCAATTGAGTTCATTCTAACTCTCCTTGCACTTTAGGGTTTAGCATTTCCATTTTTATAGTTGCTTGGGTCATTTTCCATACTTGTTTATTGTATTTACATATCATTCTAGATCGATTAACTATTCCAATATACTATTTTTAGTTAATCATTTTGGGGAAACCATACTCGTTCTTCATGCTTAGGATCCTCATTTTCCTTTATCATGGGGCAAGTTTCTTTATCTGATTTAATCAAGAGATATCCCCATTGCCAATTTTCTTTACAAAAATATCTAGATGCTAGCTATCTTGATGATAATACACCACCACACAAAATAAATCCTCTATTCGATCTTCTATCTCATGACCTAGTCCTAGTGTTCCTCGATCTAATCAACCCCTATTAGACTCAATTCAAGATTTGCATTCTCTTTTTTTAAGACAAGTTTAAGGATATGGAATCCACAATTAGATCTCCCAAAACTGAAATTCAATAGCTTAAGGATGCTTCTCAAGCACATGTTTATTATCCTTCTCCATCTCATTTTCAATCTATGTCTACTACATGTCATATAGTTGAACCTCAAGTCATGCTATTGCCTGAGCCTCTCATATTTGAGCGTAATACTAAGCAACATGACATTCTTACTACACTCCTTGATTGGCAATTGATCATTTTACACCTACTCATTACTATCCTCCTTATCGGCTAACAAACTATCAAGTCGTCCATATTGTAACTTTCATAAAATCAACGGACATAATGACGACAATTGTTATGCTTTACAACGTAGAGTCAAACATCTTGAGCATCAAGGGTTTATCTCATTCACTACCCAACGTCATGTTACATTGTCCTCTCCAATTGCTACATCCACATGGGCTCCTAATTTTTCCCTCTATGCCTTCTTTCGGTTAGTCAAGAGCCACCTAAGAAACCACCTACGGTATCACCAAGTCAACATAAGCAACAACCTCTCACAATTAGTTCACCATCTCTGTCTCCTCCTAACTCGTCTATTTCATTACCAAGTCAACCTCAGTAACCTCCCTTAAAAGTTAATGAAACTTGGTCTCCTCTCAAGTATAAGCTCTAACCAATCACTTTCGTCAAAAAGCAACTAATTCTCTTACTAGTGGTCAAGATACATATTCTATTCCACCACCATTGCATCATTCTACTATTATTATTTTTTTCCAAAATGATTCAACCACACACAAAATTCATTTTTGGTAGGTGTTGACCTTCTTGATGAAATTACATGCTCTTCTTATACACACTTGGGGGCATAACATTCCACTCCCCCATTCTAGTATCCTTACATAATACTCCATCACACATTTAGCATTTACTCATACATCATCGTAGCATCTACTCATATCTCATCTTTCCATTCTCATACATAAATTCCCTAACATATGCATATTCACTCATAATTTAGCTTCGTCATTTCACATGACACACTCGTGTGCTTCAATTCACACTTGATTGTTGAGGGCTTACTACACATGAACCCCACATAGTGCGGATATAGACACCTCACATTACATTTCATCATAAGTCTCGCATCATACACCCTACATTTAGTCTACAACATTACGCATCTACACATCATACATCATACTAGTCAAAATTATGCATACATCACACTTTTAAGGTCTACATTATATACTTCCATTGCGCATTTATACACCACACATTGTTTATACACTATACTAGTATTCATCATACATATGTCACACTTTTATTGTCCACGAGTCTAGCATTACATACTACTCAACCTACATACTACATAACACACATCTCTACATTACTAGTCTACCTACACATATTGCATTACATATTATTCATCATGTATTACACATTTCTACTCATCACATGGTCGTCTATTATCATCACACATATTGCATTGTCTTCTACGTGCTTGCACTCACTACCCTATGACACACTTTAGTTCCTCGGTCCATACTTGATTGTCGAGGGTTTACAAATCAAATGGACCTTATCATACTCACATGTTTATCATTTGACCTTCCATCATGCAACATTCCTAGGTTAGTGACATACGTTATAGGCTAAATGGTCACCTACTCTATCATCTTGTAGTGGTATATGTTTTAGGCTACATCACCACTCCTTTTATTCATCTAGTAGTGATATATGCTTTAGGATACATCATCACTCCTACATTCATTTTGTCGTGATATACGCTTCAGCTATAAGGTTCACACACATCTCTTTTATATGTCACATATCATCATCATGCATACACTCTCATCACAACGCATTAGACACAACACACACTTTGACCATTTCCCAATGACGCACTCTTGTTTCACGGTTCATTCTTGATTGCTGAGGGAAAACAAAATGAACCTCACTACATACATTTCCATTCACTTGAGGGGCACGTGGCTCCTACCATCCATATTGCATTCCATTCCATCCATCCATAGCATACTACATATTATGGTTTCTTTTACTCTTGCTTAATTTTTCTTGTTCATGGTCACTTTATTACACATGCTAGTTAGATTACTTATATGTCATTTATCTATACCATCCACACATGTGCATTCACATCTTCTTCTAGTTGTGATCATAGATACATGTCTTTTACACGCAACATGGATGCTTGCCTTCTACCCTTCCTACATTAGTCACTAGGGGCATCCACATTCGTCTCTCATAGGTGTTATTATTTCATTTTATACTTAGCACTTTACATTACTTGGTTATACACACTTTTGACATACTATTTATCTTTCTAACATGTTAATGGGTGCTTCATGTGCAACATTTGTTATGCAGGGATATTTTCTTCCATACTTATTTTTTTACATTACTTATCTATTGTTTGTTCTTATATGTGGGCCTTGCCATTTGTTTAGTGTGCACACTTGTTTGTTTGTATGTGGTCGTGATGGCCTTATGTGTCTTGTGACATCGTGAGTGATGTCCCATGTTTGTAGCTCACTTTGTCTTCTTGCATGTTTACATTACTTACTTTTCTTGGTAGCTTACACACTATTTACGTAGATTACACATTGTCTTATACATGCATTCTTCTTTGTACTAACACTTGTCTTTGGCTAGCTTTCTTGTTTGTGTATGCCTTGGTTTCTACCAGGCACTTCCCCTTCCCTACGGGAAGAGTTTCAAAGTTCTTATGGTTGGTCCTCTTTTGGGGTCACATTATCGTATTATGACGTCGCATATGCCCCCAGAGGGGAGCATCATTTGGGTTTTACATACTACACAATGCATTTACACCGATTCGATTAGTGCAATTTCCACCCTTAGCATTATGGGTTACATACTGATGAGTGGGTTCGAGACCATTCTACAAACCTCATACACAATGGAGTTTATAGAAAATAGTAGTCCTTAGCATTCTAGGAAGCCGTAAAGGTTAGAGGATACAAAAAATTCCTCCTATACTTATTCATCCGGTGACATTGGATCTCCCAAAAAATAGGACATACATAGATCTCTTCACACATTTAGGGGAAACGAGTTAAAGGTTGGCGGATCTGATGAAATTCCTCCCTATACTTCTTCGGCCTATGGCATTGGATCACCAAAAAACCCCGACATTACAAAATATCATTTTACACTCTCTTTCTTGACATGGATCAGGTGCACATTTTCCATTTACACTTTTTCATTTGTGTACTTTACATTTACATACTTTTACATGCATATTTTACATTGCATTTTTACATATATACATATTTGACTACTTGATCATTTTATCCTTATAGATGCAGTCGTATGAGAAACAAGCGATCAAATGGGGAAACAACAACGTCAACAACAATACTTTACAACAACACACACCATACTAACCATGTAGTTTACATGCTCCATCATCTTTTTGTCATTCCGCTCTTTGTCTAGTCCTTTAGCGTGTTTCTACATCACTCTACATGGATTATCAAGTACACATCATTGAAAAGGAACGATAATCAGATCGTACCAAGCCAAGAACACAAATGCTAATCAAACACCACGATCTATAAGATGAAAGCAATTCACCAGAATAACTTTACATAAATCCTTTGTAAATAAATGAGAAGCAATATCATACATTATTATGGAACTCAATGCAATACATTGAGAATGGGCCTTCCTTAAATAGGCAAGGAATAACAATCTAAGAACCAGTCAAGGTCATAGATCAAGCCATAAATCAAGGAAATAACTAGTCATCAAAGAACTAGTCAAGACCATAGATTTAGGAGAGAACTAGACATCAAGGATCTAGTCAATACCATAGATCAAGGAAAGAACTAGTCAATACCATAGATTAAGGAAAGAACTATACCTATCAACTAGATAATATCTCATAATATCTAAATAAGATAAAAGAAATATCCACACACATAAGTGGGTGAGGATAAATACAATAAAGGTAAATAAAGTACCTAGGTGAACATGAGCTAAGGTAAATACCTACTCTAACACCCCCCTCAAGTGAAGCTAGGGGCCAAAATAGAAGTGGCATGTCCATAGTATGAGTCCCGGTAACTAGGCCTAATGAGGTACTCATGTACAATAACAATGAAAAAGGACACAAGGGTACCCAAAACCGATAACAACAAAGTAAAGAGAGTAAATACCCTCTCCAGGCATCCCAAGAAGCTCGGCTCAAAAAAGCTCGTCGAAGTCTTTGAAGAAGTTTGGTCTAAATCCACTACTCAATCATAGAACTCAAAAACAAGCTGACACTAGGCTTCACGGAATAGATCCATACAAGGAGAGCCCGTCAGCGGAGTGATGTCAAAAGTGCAAAAACACCAAACATAATTTGACCAACTTCTCCAAATAGGTGTGCCACGATCCAAGAACAATAACCAAAGCAACAAGACAAGGATACAAACTCCAGTGTCACGATCCAGAAAAGCCAAGGTAACAAGGCAAGGACATAAAACACCTGAAGAAGCGGGATCAACACCACACCCTCCCATCTTGCTTGAATGGGTGGAGTGACATTACAAATCTGTATGAGTTTCCAAAATCAACTACTTGAACAACGATAAAATAACAACTTTGGACTTCACCAAAATAGATCCCCACAGAGATATTGTCAACATGCCAAAAGTGTCAAAAATACAAATACAAAATCTCTCAACAAACAAGAGATACATTACACCTTTTGAAAAATGTTCAAAACAAAAAGCATCACAATCTGAAGGTATAGAAATTGGAGCAAGAGGCTGAATGGTGGAGGAGCCACGCTGTAGAGTCCTCTCGGCGAATGCCTATGTCATCTCCATGAGTGATCGGATATCCACCCCAAATGAACACGGATGGATGAAGAATATTTCTACATATGACTTGGTGCAAAAATGCACAATGGGTGCATGCAAAAGAACATCATAATGTGTGTCGGGTTGATCACATCGGCGACACTGAAATCTCTGGTTTCTCAAGCTTTAGTGAAGGTGCAAAACTCATGTGTTGCTCATGATCCTTAGAAAGAGTCAAGCAAACAAAAAAAGGAGCTCTATCAATGTGTGATCCCAATGAAGTATCTGCTTGAAAACCAATGTCATGACGAGAATTCCACTTAACATGTGGAATAGAGGAAACAATACCCTGTGAATGTGCTGCAGATGACTCCACTTTAGTGAGACCCATAGAACGGAGCATGTGAGAAGCTGGATGCGGTGGTATGCTTCCGAAAAAAATCCATGTAAGCGGCAAAGTAGGATACACAACATGTGAGTGCTTTGTAATAGGCACGGATGTGGAAGAGCATGCGATAACAAGCCTCACGAGGTTTAGAAGCATCAAAAGCGGGTTCAGGCTCAAAGACTGACAAATCAATGTCAGTGGGTACAAGAGAAACAACTGCAAGTGGACTCGGAGCATGGATATGGTTGTCCACAATATGATGGTGATGTTGTAGGCTAGCGAGTTTGTTCTACATGAAGTGCATTATTGTATCCTTATCCTTATTGCTTTGATACCATGAAGGAGCGATAATCATATCGTACCAAGCCAAGAACACAAATGTTAATCAAACACCACGATCTATAAGATGAAAGCAATTCACGAGAATAACTTTATATAAATCCTTTGCAAATAAATGAGAAGCAATATCATACATTATTATGGAACTCAATGCAATACATTGAGAATGGACCTTCCTTAAATAGGCAGGGAATAACAATCTAAGAACCAGGTCAAGGTCGTAGATCAAGCCATAAGTCAAGGAAATAACTAGTCATCAAAGAACTAGTCAAGACCATAGATTTAGGAGAGAACTAGACATCGAGGATCTAGTCAATACCATAGATCAAGGAAAGAACTAGTCAATACCATAGATCAAGGAAAGAACTATACCTATCAGCTAGATAAAATATCATAATATCTAAATAAGATAAAAGAAATATCCACACACATAAGTGGGTGAGGATAAATACAATAAAGGTAAATAAAGTACCTAGGTGAACATGAGCTCGGGTAAATACCTACTCTAACAATCACTATCTACTTTATGTTACTGATATTTCTTCTCACCAACATAAAGTGGGGGAAAATGTAGACACAAAATCATACACTTTAGACATTATTTAGTCTCGGTATCATACTACTATTTAGAAGGTTTTTGAGTGAAGAAAGTACTAATTAACCTTCATCTTTTGGTCATCTTCTCTTGTTTTATTTAATTATTCTGGCCCTTTACACCCACATACCCAGGTCTATTTTGGTCATCTTCTTATTTTATCATTGGTATTTAGGACACCCATGGGTGCCTTGGTCCTACCAGGGGTGCCCCATCCTTTTTGAACTTTCCCACCACTTTTTGGGCTCTTTCTGCGTTTGAGGTTCTTATCTTTTTGGTGATCTACCATTTCAACGTTAATTAGGAAATTAGATCAAGAGAACCCTATAAATATAAAGTTTTGGGACCATAATGAGGACCAACCACTAGTCACTACTATCATCCACCTAAAGTTGCATCCATTTGGATATTACTTGCATCTATTAGCTCCATCAAAAAGACAAGGTTGGTTAATCGCATCACACAAGCATATGGGGGATTCTATTGTATTCCATGTACACTTTCTATTACATTTTCTACATCTAGTTATTGCTCGCTACTTCACAAAGTGTGACTGGCACAAGAGCACCTAGGGCACATGATGCACACACACATACACACACTAGAACTATACTTGGGTGCAGTATGTAGTGTAAGGCTTAGTTAGTAAGCCCATTGTTGTGGTAGTTAAGGTCAACTTTGAACCATTCATTTACATTCTTAATTTTTAGGGTTTTGATACTTCTTTTGGTCTTTTACGGGTCTTATATGCATCTAGGATTATCAATGACATTTCGCGTATGTCACCCGAGAATCTAATGTGACACATAGCAAGGTTTTGGACCACCATGTCGGACTCGTGAAACTCGGTTTTACACCTTTTTCATAGACCAGGCCACCCATTCTACTAGATTGACCGGAGCGCTGTGAGGCACTCTAATCCCTCTCTGGGTATTCTAGTCTAGATAGACAACTCGAGATCCATTCTTTTGGGTCTCTGTATAATCATTCTTTCTTTCTATTTTTCCACTCACTTCACATGACACACGATCAACAAGCTCCTCTAATCAGTTGAGTTCATTCTAACTCTCCTTGCACTTTAGGGTTTAACATTTCTATTTTTATAGTTGTTTGGGTCATTTTCCATACTTATTTATTGCATTCATTTACTATATTTACATGTCATTCTAGATCAGATTAACTATTCCAATATACCATTTTTAGTTAATCATCTGCCTTCTTTCAATTTTCTAAGTTTTGCCTCCATTTTGGTTGCCAATGTTAGATTGATTGGCCTTTGTCTCGGCTTAAATGGTTTTACATCATGATCTGATGGAATTGTATGTTGAAACAATTCTTTGTAGGCTTTGAATGAGATCATAGGACCAAAACAGACAATATATATACTTCCTCAAAATTTCAATAAGATCCTTCTTTTCATCCCCCTTGACATTTTCCAATGAAAATAGGTCTATGAGACACAAAAACACCTAGGTTAATCTCTCATTTCTCATACATTGTTAGTGTGTCTCTTTATCTCACTTTGTCTACAACATCGAAGGATCTTTTAAGTAAAACTAGTCCTCTTGGGGTCTTGTTAGTTTTCATTGAATTACCTTTTTCCCTTAGAGAACCTCCTTCCTTTCCCAATTTTCAATAAAAGATTCCAAGTCCATAAATTAGTCTTTACACCTAGTCATATTGTTCATAAATCTTAGAATTTGATCATCATCTTCAAAGGCTTATCAATGGTTTATATTATCTAGAATGGATTACCTTATGAGTATCTCAACATCATACTTACTAAAGGGGAAATCACTTGACTTTTAAAAGTATATGTATGTACATCAAGTTGATCTGCAACTATATTTAATGTTTTGTCTAGATAAGTGATGTCGAAAGAGCTAAAAAAATCCAAAGATTCCTATTATCCAAAATGTGCCCCCTGCTCATTTTGTGGCTAACTCCTCTCATTCTTCCCTCTCTTGTGCCTCAGTCACAAAAATTTTTCTTTTCAGGCACTCAAAACCTTCTGGAAATGGCACCATTGGATAGAGCTCTTTCTCAGCTTTCCAGAAAGGTAAAGTTTTCCTCCTAACTCCATGTATTTTTCAAGTTATGGCTCTAAACGGAGTTTTGTGGGAAATTTTCCCTTAGAGGGCCCACTTGACCAATCGAGAATGTGCCACGTGGCACACGGAGTGGCGGAGTGCGGGGAAAATTTGAAACAATTTTCCAAAGACCAAGCGGGTAAAAATTCAAGCTTTTTTTGCCCGCCGATCCGATTTTAGCTGTTTTTGCCTAAATTTTCAAATTGCCATATCTTTGATTAAAGCTCGGATTTTTTTAGTTCTTTATATCAATGGAAAGATGGTGAAATTATCTACATGATTCCAAGGTAAATTTTTATTTTGGTTTATTTTGGAGATAAAAAATCAAAAAATGTCTCGGCACGTGGTAATGGCGAAAATGACGTTTCAACAACTAGTTTTAATGCAAAATGGGTTGCATTCTTCTTGACATGGCCAAAAATGTCGGGCATGGATGCTGTAAGGATGCCCATGCTGTTTAATGCATCTTCATTCAATGGGGAATGGCTCCCACATTTTTTACATGTTTTCTCTCTCCTGGGCTTGACCCATGCGTTGTAAAAGCCAGATTTGGCTCATTTTTTGTTGGTTGAACATTTTTTTGGGACATGCAAGCTTCTTCTTTCACCTTCAACAAGTGATTTTTGCAAGTATCAGACCTTCTTCATGATTGTAACAGGTTTCTGCCTCTTTGATGTTGCAAATGCAAGGATTTTGTGATGGAAATGGCGGTCTGAAACTCGTGATCAATTTTCAGTCCTTTGTTTGTATTGTCTTGTTTCATTTCAGACCTCTAATTGCATCTTATCAGCCTGTGTATGATGTTTCATGTTGCATTTCATGAAATTGTGTCAATTTGCATGAACAAGAAGTGTTCACCACTCCTTTGGTGTATCACCTATTAGTTTAGTTTGATTTTTGTACTTTCTATTTACTGTCTCCTTGGAATTTAGAGTAGGATTAGGATTCAAACCTTTGCAATTGTGTAAATAACATATCCGATCAAAGGAGTTTGAGGAACCAGACCTCTAATGGAGATTCCTCTCTCATTTTACAAGTCCCACACTTGGAGAGAGGTTTTGATGTTGTGCGATCACACCTGGATGCACGAAACATCAACTTAGAAACTTGATTTGCATCTAGGGAGTCTTGCTTTGATTTAACAACAGCAATTCCCAAACAACATTTCTATATTGTTTCATCCTCTCATTCTTGGCCGAATAAACATCCCTAACATGTTGTATGATTAGCTCAAAGTATCCTTTAACATTAAGATCCTTGATTTTGAACTTGGAAACCATGTTTATAACCAAAAAACAAAGCTTTATACTCTACTACATTATTAGTACACTCAAAATAACTTATATGAAAATCTAAAGGCCATACCCAATGTGGAGAATATAATAAAATACTGGATCCTGCCCCTTCTCTAGAACATGCCCCATCAAAGAACATAGTACATAAGTCAATCAAAATCTGTATTGCATACTTCTTGGTAACAATTTGGGTCCATATTATTTTCAATAACACATGTATTCCCAAAAAATTACTTATCCACATCTATATACAAAACTCCATTCTATGCCCTTTATGGATCTTCAATCAGATGCAACATTCTTTTCTCTCTATGTAGTTTCATTCCTCTCTCTCTAATGGAATGTTTGGAAAAGACATGTCCATTTGAATGTTTCCTCCAACTAAAGCAACCCACTTTCTTGACAATAACATACCCACTTGGGAGGACAATCAACTACCATAACACCCATAGCCAAAAACTTACCATGGTAAGCTATGTAAGTTGAACATCAAGTCCCCTGACACACCCTACCACATGCACTTCTCTTGAATTCATATCATACCACCTTTAGGTATTTGAGATTCTGATTCCCAATTCATTCATCACAAATAGGGCATTATGTTGCAGAATCCATCAAGTTCAACATGCAATTATGTAATAGCCATCCATTCATAAGCAAAGTTGTATAGAATGGATTAACATCAAGCTTGACTTTCCATTAATGATGTACCCAAGTAGATCTCATGCACCTCTTCTAACTCTTCACTTTTTCTCTTGGCTTTAGTAATAGAGGTGGTGGGGGAGTAGAGATTTGTGCACCATGGAAGGAAAATGCCATATTTCTGTTCACGGGATGTGTAAAAGATCAATTAACAGGACTGTAATATTTAATTGGCTAATTGAAGCAGCCATATCACAAGTAATATATTTAGGCATTGGTGTATTTGGAGGCAATGTGGTAGTATTTACATCAGGGATACATGAAGAAATGGTTTATGCAAAGGAGTAACCCAAATCATAAGGCGATGAGCATTGATTTTATTTAGGCTTATAGGTTTCATTCTCTACTCTTTTCCTCTTATTATCATATGTATTTTTGGAGCATGAAGGCCCCTTAGTCACACTAGTAAGAAGAGGATACTTAACTTTCATTGTTTGTATTAAATACTTTACTTAGTAGAAAGAGGTGGAATAATCTTCTGATATGGAACAGCCATAACCTTCTTAACTTTATCTTCACCTTTACTATCATTCTCCTCAAGTGAAACCTCCTTAGGACTCTCCTTTGCATTTGAATCTTTTGGCTTTTCAAGTTATAATTACTTTTAACTTGAGCCTTTGCAACATTGGTGTGAAAGCTAAAATGTCTTCTTCAGATGGTCTTCCACCATTGTTACTTCTTTATCATCTGAGATCTCAAATATTCAAAATCATGACAGGAACTCATAGTTTGTGCAGCACTAATTGAATTCACATCACAATCCATAGCAAAACATATTTTGAAGTTTCCTGAAAAAACACTATCAGCACAATATATACAAGCATTAACTGAAGCAGGCACACAAGAAGGATGAGACAAAAAACATTCATCACACCATGTTTATTCTTCAAGTTGGTTTATCTCAAATCGTATAGCAGCAAGGGGGGTCATGGTGTCTCTTTGTCATATCTCTATTTCAGGCTTTTCTGTCTGTGGAAATGCCTCTTCCCTTTGTCGAAATTTTCTATCATTTTACATATCCTCTATCTTAATTATGTGGGATATCATTAAATATTATTTATTTTGAATAGGAGGAAACCATTTTTCATTTATAGCCACTCTATAAGATAGTTCCTTCAAAGCACCCATCATCTTGTCCAACTTTTCATCAAAACTCATAGAAGGGTTTGAGAAATCTTCTCAGGTGGTGGGAGAAGCTTCATATCAGCTCTCTGGATGGCTTTCCAATAGCTCTTATGTTATTCTCAATGTTCATTGTCATAGTGAAAGTTTATCTTAAATTGATTGGGCCTTTATCTCTAAAATAAAAACCAGCTTTAGCATCAAAGGCCTCATAATATTTGATAAGACAAGTTGCATCAGGAGGTCTAACATTTTCGGGTAGTCTCATCATGAATTTAGTGAATCTAGCATTGAAATTTTGCACACACTCATTAGGGTGCTTCTTAATATTCTCAAACTCACTCATGAGAAATCTAGGATATATCCTCTCACCAAATTGCAGCTTAAAATTTCTTCTCATCTCATGCCAAGAGTCTATGCTTCCATTAGGAAAATTGTCTAACTAGTTCCTAACACTTTCCTCTAGATTATGAATAAACAATTTAATAACATCTTCATAGATAATGTCATAATCATCCATCAAATTATTAAAGATTCTAAGTGTTGATTACCTAAGATGGTGTTGTTTCCTTGAAATTTAGGCAATATCCTTCTGATTTCAGCAGGGACCTCATTAGGATAACCTTGCATTTCCGAAAATCAATCTATCTGAACATACTTTCTCTTAGTAAGGGGCAAGGAGCTCTTAGCAGGCCAAAGGCATTCATATCTTTATTATTTCCAGACATATTGTGATGTATAAGGGATTGATTTAATTGAGAGGATGATTGGGAGATGGAGTGTCAGGATACAGAGTATGGATAGTATAATCTTTTCTTGATCCTTCTTTCAAATCTCTTAAAGGACTGTTGGTTGATTTTGGGAAATTAAGGGCAAAAAAACTCTCTGAATGATTTTTTTGGTTGGGATAATTCTTTTTATCTAATCAGAGGTGAGGTAGAAAAAACTATTAAATTTTTCGACAGGAAGGAGCTTCACTAGTACTTGTACAATTGGAAACAGAGCACACATGGGACTACCTTTTCACTCAATGATTCAAAGCATTCAAAGATAAATCAAAGTTCTTATTAATGTTCTCAATTAATATTTTCTCTCACAATTTAAAGGATACAAAGCAGAATTGCACTCAAATTTTAACATTAAGAAATGCCACTCCCTAGTATAGGCTTCTAGACCTACTTTTCTTTAATTGCTGATTTTATTGGTGGGAGTTCTTAATGTTTCTTTGATGAATCTTCTTTGAAAGAAAAGTGTGGCCCCTTTAGTTTTGTAAAATTTGAACTACTGATGAGTAACACAAGGTCGAGGACAACAAAGTGACAAAGATCTAACAAATACATGGGCTTATTGGTCTTAAAACACAATGGAATCACCAATACCATGAAGGTATACATAATAGATACATAAAAACTTTGTGACTGAGGGAATCTCAAAATATAATGACTATAACCACATAGATCACAAATACTGACACCAATTTTCTCAAATAGGTTGAATCAAACATCATTTTGTTATCGACAATGTCAATAAACTAAATGATGGATCACAAACTACAAAATACTACCAAGTTGACACAAATAATGGTAAATTCAAATCCAAATTGGCGCATCCTTGATAACAACACCAATTTTTTGGCTCCCAAATTTTACCACAAAAAAAAAAAAAATGAAGATAACAAGATAGGTAATTGTAATGAGTTGGGTTTTCACCTAAAATGGAAATTTTAATGTCAAAAATGAGAGGATGGTCAACCTCCTACTCTTTAAACTCTGTGAGATCTAGGAGAGACCCTGAGCAACCTAAACTATGTCAAACAATAAGGATGATGAAAATGTAGTATATGATTGAACCAAGTAGCCTAATGATGCGACCTAGAATCTATTGTGAATAACCCGGAGCGACACATCACTCGGCCAGGCTGAGTGCTCACCCAAAGCGCTTGTGAAAGGTACCAAGACCCTCTTTAGAGTTTTTGTACAATATGTTACTTTGTGAAGATGATAATACATATTCAAATCCACAATTAGACATAAACATTCCACAGTGTATAATCCATATCTAGATCTTAGAGAATCATGAATTAAACAATAACTATAATAAGATTAACCATACATGAACTAGATTTAGTTATGTTTAACACCATTATCCAACCAATATTCTCCATTACATTAAAAACACATAAAACACATAAGCTTCTTACATTATAAAGTATATCCATAAGTCATGTGCACATCAGATCCAACAACATAACTCTACAATAATTCATACACTAAACTACATAGTTCAATACATATTTATAGAGGTGGGGACTTTCCCTTCACCACCTATGCACTTCTCAAAATAGGTCACATGCTTTGATAATAGCCATGCGCCTTTACAATAGCATGCATACATGTAAGTTTTCTAATAATAGATGTCATATAGTTAACTGGAAGAAGCAATCCTATTATTAGCTTAAACCATACATGAAACTTATCAAATTTGCTCGTTTCCCAAAATATATTATTGCATGGTCAGCGCAAGTCTTCATCCCTATGTATGATCCATGAGCTATCTCCAAAAATAGCCCATATCCAACAAAATGACTAAGTCCTGAGCCAAAGTGTTTTGGCACACATTTCCTTCCCTATCTTCTGCACCCTCAAATGTGCCTTGTTCCCACGTCGCATCCTTTGTTTGTTTATTTTCCTTCCTTAGAGCAACATTTTGTCTTCTCAACATTACCCCACACTAAAGTACATTGTCATCCTGTGACAATTGGAATTCTTTCTATGATGTTCCCAATAATAAAAAATAAGGAATGAAAGAATTATTGTACTAAAGAATGAATCTTTACTCAGTAACCCTCTTCTTCAACTGGGAGGATCAACTTTGGATATTTAGTTTTTACTTTAGCCTCCAATGTTTACCATTCACTTAGTTTCGTCCTTGTCTTCTCTAGAATATCTGTATGCTATGGCATCTAGTTCATCTTGAGTGATTTTTCCTTCTCATTACGTAGTAATCGGACAACATTGGCCATACCTGACATCATTCCTTCCATGAGGTCCATATTTTGCACTATGAGCTTCCCAATCTCATCAATCCTCTTCTTGTTCTGTGGATCTTGGGTCTACATCTCAAGGGCTCACTTTTTTTACTCTATATGTGGGCTACCTCTTACATCATGGTCCAAGCCTCCATCTATCATCGTGTTCTTCTTCATCATTTATCTCTACGGTAGAGTCGAATTGGGCTGCTACATTCTCATTATGTTTTTTACCCTTAGGCGACCACCCAGGAGCATGAACTCATTCTCTAAGTACTTGTTATTTTTTAGCCTTCAACCTAGGCTTAAATGGAGATGAAAAGCACAACTCAATTGTCCCCAATAGCCAAACTTACCGACTTCACAATTATAACATCTTGGAAATGAGCCTCTCAATGTAGGCGAGTGACTTAGATAAACATAAGTTTTCGAGTATGGTGGTCTGATCTACCTTGTCTGCATTAAAGCTCAAGTAACGCACATCATCGATAAACATGTGTACTACTACCTGGAAATATCACACTATGAAGTTGTATGGTAGTTTACACTGGGACTCCATGTCTCATCCTTCATTTGCAAACCTTCAGCGTGATGAAAAAAATGTTGATCTCCACTTAACTCAATAGCCTACTTCCACTACGAGGTAACTCTTTTGGAATGTGTCATTCCTCCTCAAAGGCCGCTACGTAATTGATCATATCATAGTTATCCCTTTATTTGAATGAGCCACTCATTGTTCCTTTGCACAAATACTTCTTAAACCTCCTGCGAGGGACTTCTTCTCCATGGGGTATTCCCAATTTTGTTATTTGGCCCATCGAGCACTCAATTTCTACAAACACAAGAGATAGTAGGATAGCACAAAACTTATAGTTTCCTTATGTCATGCTTCCTCAATAATTGTTTAACTATTGTAAGCCATCTAAGTTGTATACTTTCTCCTTGTGACATTTTCTTATATGTAGCCACATGGTATTTACATGTGACCATATCTCTTGATCATTTAGCTTAGTGAGGGATGTGCATACTTACACCACATGGTACTTCCTTAATGTCCATTTTGTAGTCGACCCTTGAGTATCCCAACTCCTTGCTTGTAGCTATAATAACTACCTTATCGGTTAGATCACTACTAATTTATGTCCCATGTGCCCTTCATTCCTATTAACATGTAGAATCAAAGGTGTGGTGATCCTTACCCATCCTTCCAAAAATAGAAAAATTCCTCATCGACTCTTCTCATATCTCAGTAGCCATTGGTATAAACTTTCTAGTTTTCCAAAATATGGGAGTTCATCCTGAATGCTTGATACACCCTACCTTCTTGAGAAAATTCTCCCGACATCGTCATATACTTTGGCATGTCATCCACTTGTGCTTGTTGGTCTTCTTATTCAATAAAGCATCCAACCCCCTTGTTTCTTCATGGTACGGTGGTTGTCAGTCAACTTACTTAAACCCTTCAGATCTGGATATGGGAATCCAATTGGCCCGACAATCACTCCTTCTAGATATTGTATCTCTAAAAATTACTCTCGGGAGAAAAATTTGACCTTGACTTCACCTTCTTCCCCTTAAGGCTTGAATTGCCAAAGTGCTTCGGTGCCATTATAAAAATCCTACTTTTTGTCTTCTATGAGTAAGCTTTCATGCCCTAGCTTGAAACCCCATTCCTAGCTTAAAACAAATGAGCCCTAACTTCTTCTCATGCTTCTTCTTCACTCAAACCCTTCTCTAATGGGGACATAAGCCATTACGCACACAAATCTTACTCTCCACGTCTATTTGGACAACTCTTCACACCTCAATACGTTTCACTTAGCTCAAATTAACTAGCTCGCTTTTCGAATACTTGTGATCGCTTTAAAAATGAACCCACATCACATCCTTATATAATTTTTTGAAAATTTATTTCATTTATTTCTCCTTTACCTACCATCGATCCTCTCATTAATTGACCATTTTCCCAACCATGTGGCACACTTAGCACTTCCTAATATAACCTTCGGCGTGCCTTCACTACATTCGAGATCTGATACCTCCTTTATACCTCCTTCTACGGGATCCAAGAGAAATATTATTTCACCTTCCATAAATACCTCATCATTGTGCCTTCCTCTAGTAGTTTCAGCATAAAATGTAAACATGCTTATTGCACAAAACACCAAACTAAATCAACAAAGCATAAGCGTGAAAAAGAAGGAAATACATTAAAGGAAATATAGAAGAGGAAATCTATACTAAATGGTAATATTGTCCTTATTCTGAAACACAAGAAGAATTATTTATAGTAGGGCTTCAGCCTACTCCCATTAAAGTAACCGAGTAACCATGTTCCATCAAGCACCTCTAACTGACAAGCGCTTGATTCAAGGATGTGAGTGATAACATATGGTCCCAACCAATGCACCTTAAGTTTTCTGGATGGTGCAAAAACTTGGAATCATAAAGAAGTACCATCTGTCCAACCTCAAGCTTCTTATCCTTGATGTGTCTATCATGTCATGCCTTTTTCTTGGCCTTTTCTTGTTTCTAACTCCAACGTGTTATGGTGTGCCTCTCATCCAAGTTGTATTAACTTGTCAATTCTCTCTTCTAATGCTTTCTCATCAGCTAGACCTCCACACACGTAATACACAAAGAAGGTAACATGAATTCTATGGGAAGAACTACTTCACATGCCAAACACCAACTGAAAGGGTGTGGCCTTATTTAACCTTTTGTAAGTTGTTCTATATGCCCAAAGTACAACAAAAACTTTATCATCCCAATCCTTCCTTCCAACATCACAAATTTTTGTTAAAGTCTTGGCTCAATATCTTGTTGAAGGCCTCAGTAGTCCCATTTTCTTGAGGGTGATAAGGTGTAGTCTTATGGTGTGCGACCATAAATTCATCCAATAATATCCTAATTGTCTCATTCAAGAAGTGTGTGCCCTTGTCACTTGTCAAACTCAACGAACATCCATACCTAGTAAGAATATTTTCCCATAAGAACCTTGTTGTGTAGCTGTTGTACAATCCTTTGTAGGTGTTGCTTTCTACCCACCTTGTAAGATAATGTACAAGTGATGATGTAGCGTGATCCGGTTCTACGTGCGGTTGGGGAAATAGGACCCACAAAGTCTATTGCCCATTTTTCAAATGGTTTCGTACACTAGAATAGGCCTCAAAGGCATTTCATCTCTTTGTCTAGGTTTGTTAAGGCGTTGACACTCGATCACACACCTTATAATACTCTTTATAATCCTTGTATAGGGTCTCCCACCATAATCCGTGAGTAGAATCTTGCGTGCGGTGGTCGACTACATAATACCCACATGCAATACCATCCATAATCCTCTTCCATTAAAAATCTTGCAGCTCATGTTCTAATACACACCGACACAATACTTCATCTCGGCCTAGCTTGTATAAGTCACCACTGATCAACATGAAGGGTGCAATGTGAATTACAAGTTGTTTCTTCTCTAAGGATTTCATTCCTTCTAGAGTCCATACATGTGCATAAAAAGACAACAATATCCTCCAATTCTAAAGGCACGTGATGTAACCTTGTATAACTGTGCATTTGACATTGTATCTTTAATTGTCTACACATCCTCTCCTGATTAAATTATTGATAAGTGGTCTAGGCTAGAATTACTTTTACTTGGTTTTACCACGACTATAAAGTCAAATTATTGGAATAAGAGAACCCATCGACATATGTGCCCATGTAAAATGGGCTTATTTACCAAGTATTTAATGCCATGTGATCTGTATAAAATACAAAGGTGTTCTTGCTATGAAAGTATATTAAACTTATGCAACACATAGATCATCGACAAGGCCTCACGCTCTGTAGTTGTATAATTCTGTTCTGCATGAGTCAACTTTCTACTAGCAAAATAGATAGGATGATCTATAATACCTTCTCCAGGAAGAGCTAACATTAACACCAATGGTTGTGCTAAGGCATGTCCACATGTACGTGAAATGGTTGGTTCCATGAGGGAAAATGTAGAATAGGCATTATAGTAATCTCCTTCAATGCCTCAAATGTGCATTGTTGCGGTTCTCCCCAATAGAATGTCCCTTTTCCTTTTAGTAACTCCTCTAAGGGCGTGGCAATCTTCGCATATCCTTTGATAAATTTTCTATAATACCATGTATGGCCCAAGAATCCACACCTCACTTTAACTGGTAGGCTCCTCTAGGCCTACAATAATTGTAACCTTAGCTGGATCTACTAACAAACCTTTCTTGCAGATGATGTGCCCCAACAGAGTTCCAAAAGGTGTAGAAAACACACACTTCTTGATATTTAAAGAGATGCTTAACTATCTACATATTTCAAACATTAAACAAGTTGTCACAATGATCCTTAACAAGCCCATACATCATCTAATCATCCAAGTAAACCTGCAAGAATTTGTGAATAAAATCTTGGAATGCTTGAACAACTATGCACAAAAATACAACAGGTGCATTCTTCAAACCAAAGGGCATCACAATATATGTAAAACTTCCCCATTCAGTGGTGAAAGTTATTTTCTCTTGATCCTCCTATGTAATTCTTACTTGATGATACCTGAGAATCCATCTGTGAAAGAGTAAACTTCGCACCCTACAACGCCTTCTAATATTTCCTTGATGAAAGGTGTAGGAAAAGGATCAATCACACATGCAGCATTCAACTCCCTATAATCCACACAAATCCTAATCCAACCATCTTTCTTTATACTGATTACCATGGGGCTAACCCACTCTAATTCTTCTAGGGGCTTAATGATGCCAAATTTCAACATTTTGTCAATTTCTTCCTTAACTTTACGTGCAAGTTAGGGTTCATCCTGTAAGGTCTCTTCCTGATCGGGCACTCCTTCCTTTAGCTTAATATTCATCTCACCTAATGATTCATGCAATCCCTTTAACTCATGGTAGCCCCTAGGAAATAAGTCCTGGAAATCATGTAGTAACTCAATTATCTTTGCCACTTCAGAATTAGACCAATAATCTCCAATTATGGCCTCCTTTAGGTTCAACATTCATGCCAATGTTCACTTTCTTGGTCTTCATAGGTTCATGATAGGCGCGCACATTTTTATCCACATTGTCTAAAACCTCGCACGTACTTGCTAAATGATCTATGTCCAAATATTCTACTTCTTCATCATCCACTATGTAAACCATCTTTCCTTTCTCCTTCTCAAGAAAAGTACACTTAAATAGTTGGCATCTATCATCTACTTCCTCAAAACACGCTCCTTGTTCCTCCTCACCAAATAACTCTAAATGAGTTCTTCAGCCTTTGCATTGTCTCCCATAGTCAAGTAGTCCATAACCCGTAATGCCTCTCTCACTGGAGGTTTAGTAGAGAAGTAGTCAAAAGTTTGGGTCATTCCTGCCATCAAGTCCTACCAATTTCTAGTCTCCTATGTAGTTCCATAAACATACCAAAAAAGCGTGTGCACTGACCTTGCAACATGGAATAAAGTTTTTGCACCCAAAGTGAAGGTGGTAAAGCTTCCTTTATCCTCTGTCCCATAGTCTCTCACATTGGTGAACGTGGTGTTGAACAGGTTGATTACCATGATATATGTAGATTTGAGTAGGTGCATTGCTCCTAAAAAATTGAGTTGTTAGAGAAATTCTAACTTCATTCCATTCTATGAGATTATCCCTGTGAACCATCCACCAACGACGTTATTGTCATCCCGCGTAAGGTATATACTAACATATTTCTTCTCTCCACTTGATTTTTCCACTGCTCCTCCATGACGTGTAGGAATACCATAGGATCTCCTTCTCAGAGTGTCTTGGTACATGAGTTGTTACCTATCCTCCTAATACAACGAGGTTTGCTCCTATGTGCAAATGTGCTTCTTAACTCACTGCCCAACCATCTCATAGGTGCATGCACCCAATTATCACAAGAAATACTTGTAGTATCACTAATAGATTATGCATCTTCCCACTAGAGGATTCCTTCCTTAGATGGCTCAAGTACTTCAGATCTCGAATGGCGTGCACATAAATTTTTTTAAGTCTTCCTCACTCAAAGGTTCAACATAAGGTGTAAATTTCCCATTTGTCAAAGGGATAATAACTCGTTCTTCCTTGTTCTCAAAACTTATATACCCCTTGTTGAACCATAGATCAACATTATTTTCATAACACCAAGGGCACCCAAGTAGAGTTGGGAAGCTATCTGCTTCTACAAGTGCTAAGACCTCAAAGTCCCCAATGAACTTGGCCCCTTGTATAGTAATGGATGCATCCTTTAAAAATCTGATTGGAGTGGCCTTAGTTGATTAGCCATAAACAATACATTAGAGGATGGTTGTAATGGAGGTCTGCCCATTTGTACCCATGCATCTAAAGTAAGCACATTCACTTTCACCTATGTCTATGTCAATCAATATATTGCTCAAAAGCCATCCATCCACAACAACATTCAGTGATCTCCTTGTCATAATCCAAGCTATGAGGGGAAGATTAACATGCAGGATCTACCATCCATTCTCAATACCTATGCACGAGTGTTTCCCTTTAACCAATTCCCTAGTAATGGAATAATATTCTCCTGGCACAACATCTTGCATACCTCTTTCAAATCATCAACATATGATTGGACCATCTCTGTTTGCACCTTCTTTTGTTCCAACTTCCGTGACTGTTCCTTTAAACATTGTATTTCACCTAAATATTTCTGAGTACCTCCATGGTTTCTGATAAACCTCCTTCTAATGTGTAGGATCTAGGTACCTTGCATGTAAAACCTCCTCCTTAGTAATGGTAGGCTTATGTTGTAACATCTCTCTAGGATGCAACTTGATGCATGTAGTAATCTTCATGAATTACCTCAAGCTCTCGGTGCAACTTTGGCATCCACTAATTTTCCATGGTGTTGTATTCTAACCATCCTATGCGCCCTTGTTTTCCTATTTATGCTACTTGTTAAGATGCTCATATAAGTCTAGGCATTCCTCATAGTTATGATTCTTCCCACAAAAATAACAAGTAATATTTTGAGGGCATTCGCACTATAGTGGTGGTCAGGAGATCCACATGTATAACATGTTCCATGAGGAAACTCACCTCATCCACCACCACGGCCTCGGCCTCGAATCCACCATGGTATCCTCGACCTCTGCCACGACTTCCTTCAAAGTGCCCCTCATTCCAATCATAGCGCCCTTGAGTGTGATCACGATCATGGTGCTCACTTTTACTTTTAGAGTTATCGATACTCACTATCCTTTTTGTACACCAATATCGATGGCATCATGGATAAGGACCAATCAACCTCTCTTGTCTTCTATGTTGTGAGTCATGGATCAAAAATCTTACAATAGCAAGATACATTATTTCTTATCGCATTGTAATAATGGGCAACGAATCTTACATCATGGTATAAATGGCATATCTCGCAAGTATAACAACAATGAACACACTTTGACTACAGGGACAACTATCCTTAGTGTGCCCTTCCACTTCATAATCATGCACCAAATCCCATGTGTGTCTTGTGTGCTGCTGAATTGACCGATAGTTTCTCCAACTACTTTTCCCATAGCTTTAATCGTGCTTCCAGGAATGAGATCACCCGGTGTCTATACTTCTAACTACTACCTCGGTCTTGCAACACTACTTCAAGTGCTTCACGCTGGACCCATATACGTCTTATGGGCAAATGCCCTCCAAAACGGTGTGATCAGCCCCAACGACCATTGTGCATGTTGGCTTGCATGGATATCATACTGAAACCTTAGACAAAAGTTTTTTGAAATGGGCATCATATTCTCGAATGCTCTCGGTAGTTGCCTTGCCCAATATCCTTGAGCGCGCTTATACTCATGTACTCAAACTCGAGATATAAAACTCCTTAAG
>CM031241.1:65094690-65429288 GCA_018340775.1 Taxus wallichiana var. yunnanensis
GATTATAACATAAATTCATGGGTACTCACTATAAATATTTACATTATTTGGGTAAATTAGAAAGAATAAAAAATAGATATGGCTGGTTATGTTTTGCTATTCTTATTTTCGAGATGATATTGTGTTAATTAGGTGAATTTCAAGTTTATGGATGTAAACTAAATCTCAAAAACTAAATGGGGAAATATTTTTTTGTAGAGAAACCTTTGTGCAATTTCTTCTAAACCATAATAAAAAAAAAATACATTTACTATCTTCTTATGTATGGCCTCTACTAATATACAATTTTTAATAACTCTTTATAATCTTTTTGGTTTTTTTGTATTATATCTGAGAATGAAATTGAAAATATAGAAAAATTTTAATCGAGGAGTCCCTCGTTTTGAATTCACGGATACAATTTAGTTTTATTAACTTCTATTTCATTTTTTTCACGGGATATTTGTGATTCTCTTTCTCTGACGGTAAAGAAAAGAGTGTTGTCTCTAGACAAACTTCATATGGGTTTAAATCTTACAGATTGAAGTAATTATTCAATTGTTTTGTTTATTGCATGTTACGGACTAAAAAAATATTGTAGAGTTTTCATGTTATTTGGTTTGGATTGTTCCATTTATATTTGTAGTTGGCTCCAACCTTTTCGAAGTGACATGTGGGGTGCGTGCCTTTGCATCAATGACAGATTTGTTTATATCTTAAGGGCCCATTCCCCAATGAGAATCCATTTCAAAGCGTCCCAAGTTGGATGTTAGACCGATCAATGACAAGGCTTTTTACAGATTTCTTGTCATACCTAAAGAATTTATCTTCGTGGACTAACATACTTATTTTCCCTCTCCGAGTTTAATATGATGCGACGGACTAGAAACACAATTCCCTTCCCCACAACGAGATTGATATTAAACCGCCTCATTTGTAGAGGAGGAATATTTTAAGCGTATTCAATGTGGTGTTAATGTTTTTGCATTGCGAGGCTCTCAAACCACCTAAAACAATGATAGCCAAAATGATTAGAGATCGCCTCCACTTGATGCCAACATCCCAATTTTTCTCTCCAAATTCCAAATAATGGAGATCATTCACGAGGCTTCTGTTTGATTTATGATTCTAACGAAGATGCACAGAAAATATGAACCACTCCACAAATTGAGGAGAATGGGAATACCAATCGTGGCATCTGACAAATGGGCAAAAATACAAGAAATGTATAAGAAAAATTGCACAAGCAAAAAGCAAGAAATTTGATTTAAAAAATAGCTTGTAGTGGTTAGTTTATAAGTGTTTGTTTATAAGTTTTTTGAAACAAATTGTAACTCATACCAAATAATTCCATGTATGCATTGTGGCAATATATATGGGACAGGTGAATCACACTTTTTAAACACATGTTCGATTTTTGTAATTAAACAACTATGCATTTCAAATTTCTTTATCATTGTATCTCCATATAAATACCTATAGTTTTCTTACTTCAAGTGTACATATTGTTGTTATTGTCTTCCATTCTATTTGCTTAACATAATAATCTGTAATTTGTTTCAAATAAATGCATGTATATATTGTGGTGGAGCATATGGATCACAGAATCTAACTTTTCAAAATATGTGTTCAATTATTCCTTTATACAATAGGTCACTTCTTTATGTAAACCAACAACACATTTTTAATGTATTTTTCATAATATCTGCACACAAACACATATAGTTTTAAAATTCTAAGAAACAACCATGCAAATTTTAGTTGTTTTCAACCAAAGCTTTTGTACATTATATCACTTTTTGCATATTGAATTGTTAAAGGGTTAGACTTCATGTTTGCACTTTTAGAAAATATAAAATAATAAGGCAACCAACTTTAAAGGTTCTCATTCTTTACAAATGCATGCTTTCTTGAACACGTCCTTCATTTCATGATTAACTGTCCTACAAGTTTACATTTTCCACCATATATTTGCAAAATTCCCACTATCTCGAGCATATTTTAGTTTCATGGAAATAAATTTGACACATGAAGGGATTTCTCAATTGATTGAGGGCAATTCAATGTTTACCCCAGATTTGAATCTTTGCACTTGTCCTCCCTAAGGTCCCATTCTCAACATAGGTGCCCTGACATTGTGTTGACCTTTTCGGATGGGATACATTTTTGAATGAAAATACTTCTACCCTCCAAATTTGCAAGTCGTAATGTAGCGAAAAATCAATACAAGAAGGTTCCATTGTGTGTTTACACAAATCCCTCGTTAGAATGATCAAAAAGTGAACTATAAGCTTCATCTCCTACTCAATTACCAATGCACATAAACTCCTATATTAATTATAATTTCTTTCTGTTTGTTTTTTCCATCTGTTGCTCAGTTCTAATTCTATCCTGATTTTATTTTCGATTGCAGGATTTTTCTTATCATTGAAATGAATGTTGTTGTCGAAACACATTTGGTAATTGGCTCTCCAATCGACTACTAAAAATTCTCTCGAACATAGTCAATTTACAGTGAGCAGATGCAAGAGCAAAGGCTAAGTTAACAAATATTTTGTGAGAACACCAACATAAATAAGTGATTTGAATACATCTACCATGTGGTCTGTAGAGGGTCATGCTCTAGAAAAAACAACCCTTTATGAATATCACAATGAGGAGATGGTTCTTTGTTTGGGTTTGATTTTGTAGATAAGGAAAAGGGAAATTACATCACCTATTTCAATGAGTTCGTTGAAGCAGTATGCGCATATTAAAATGGGAAGCTATATACAATTTCTAATGGAAGGATTGTGGAGGATTCCCGATGCGCAGCTATATGTTACAACCATTTGAACAATGCTTTGGATATTTTCCCACTGATTGTCTTCAACCATAACTCCACTCATACAAAATGAGGATACAATACCTTCCCATCACTTTCACTTCACAAAAATTAAGGACATACATGCAAGCGTTGATCATTCTAAATTTGTTTTGATTGGTATTG
Organism: Taxus wallichiana var. yunnanensis; assembly: GCA_018340775.1. NCBI lineage: Eukaryota > Viridiplantae > Streptophyta > Pinopsida > Cupressales > Taxaceae > Taxus > Taxus wallichiana. The sequence goes on from CM031241.1 coordinate 65,097,659, forward strand.
TTCTTTGCGATGTCACCATGTTCAATGATTCGTAGGCATGACAAGTCGAGACAGACAAAGAGAAGAAGCGTGCAATTAAAGGACATGTCGAGGATTCGGTGTAAGTGTCACATTGTGGGGACAACACTTAGATGAGATAAACAAAGAACTTGAAGACATGCTTTCTATACCACCTCTTAGGTCCTTGCCTTGAAAGTTGCTCGTGTCTCTAGTTTTGATGGGAGCTCAATTGAAATTGTTTCAAAAGTGCCAAATGTTATGTCAACCCTCAAATTTTAGAAACCAATACACTTCCACAGTTTGGTAGATTCCAATGACTACTACCTTCTAACACCTCATCTCAAAGAAGCCAATTTATGGGCCCTCTAAAAATATTGACCTCTGTAACAACGATTTTGGAGGTACTTGCACTATGGGGAACTTGAGATAAATGGATGGGCAATGGTTCACATGTAGAAATCACAAATATCAGCATGGATAACTTTTTTTTTACAAGACATGTCCTCTTGAAAAGGTGACAAACGATGCGGGAAAAAGGTGAGAGATAATGGTAATGGTCATGGTTCTATTCAAGTTGCAATGCACAAGTTCTAATCTATGATTATAGATATTCACTTAGGATCAATCTAAAGGAACCAACATGAGAACTTGATCGATTCAGTTGCTTTTGATGAGATACTGAGTTAATCATGGGTGTTGCATTAACTGACCTCCATATATTGTCTATAGACTAAGATGTGACTAGTGAAATTATAAGTAATGTCATCGTGTGAATATGACATATTGTGGAAATAACATATTGAAATGTGTCATCCTTAGTTAAAAGAAAGTGAAAAATAGTGCAACTCCTCTATAACATTTATGCAAGGATTTCTAATCCACCGTACCTTCAAACATTACACCTCACCCATCCATTCTATACTTTGAACTATCACCGTTATGTTTCTTATTTCATATCTATGTTCTCAGAGTTCCCTCACTTGCAAATCTGCGCATTTCACCTACTTTTTCATTCGAGAGATACTCAAATTACCAACACTTAGAGCAAGAAGAAAGCGAGGAAGCAAGACTACTATCACTCAACCCATCGTAAATGCTACCCTCTACTTTGATAACACCTCGATACTACTATACTCAACACTTCTTGTATCCAAAAGCGGCATTGTTGTTGAGGGGTATCAAATGTAATCATGTTTATTGAAACTAAAAATGACCACTAAAGGCTACCATTCATGATATAAAAAGCGCAAATGTATACATGTCTCATTATGTGCACGTAGATATACATGTATTTGATGTTTTGAAATATGATTTGCAACTTTAAATGTAAGAATATGTAACAAAATTAAATGTACACGTACAACCTTTCAATATAATGTTTCCATTATACAATAAGAGTTTGTTCAACAAAACACCAACCAAACAACCGATGCACAACTAACACAATTAACCCAAATTAAATACATACGACATCAACTATAAAATTAATTAACTATCAAAAAAGGTATCAAATGTAATCATGTATGAATTTATAACAAGTTTGAAATGTAGAAACAACCTTAAAATTAAGTGGATCAACTATATTTCTATAGTTACAAAATCAATCGAACCCCTTATCAACATCAACTACAAAAGTAATAACTATAGCTCTAAATAAAATAACATGTACCGTTAAGCGCTCACATTGCAGTAGACACATGCGATCGCTAGTTATTAGTTTCAATTATATTTTTATCCGTTGATCACCTTTTCAACATTTTCTTTACTATCGCATGATTTTTTTCATTCTCAATCCTCTTATTTCATATTACAACATTTTTCACTCAACAAATAAATTAATAGTGAAAATTTATTTCTTGTATATTTTTAAATTTTTTAATACTATTATGAGATTTAGAATTAAGTTGGCTCTTATCTAAAACATGCTTGGCGTCTTTTAGTTTTATTTCCCTACAATTCACGTAAATAATTGTAGTTATAAGCTTAACTTACATTCTTCAAAGAATTATTGATTTTTTTAATGTTTTTTAAGTTGTTTCACAATTGTTTGGCCATGTGTTCGTCTTTTTTGGCTACTTTTAGGACCAAGTACACCAAATGTTAGAGACCAATGTGGCCTATTATTTTTAATCTTATGATTTCACAATGTGTTCATTAAAAATATGCTTTAATAGTATTTGTTGGGAACCATCATTCAATTCTCATTCTAAAAACTCAAGTCTTCATGAAGTCAATACTTTGGTTGATGACAACTAAAACTATAAAAGGAAACAAACTATCACTTCAGAAATACCTATTCTAGAGCATTGCATTTCAAAATAGTGTCAAGATAAATGTGTTTTGGAAACAATTTGTTTGTTACAATTTTGTAATTCATTGTAGTGTGTTTGTGTATTTGTCCATTATTGGTCTATATTAAAGTAACTTATTAGCATATGTTTCTTCTTTTGATCACATTTTTAACATGTAATCTTGTTTTTTATTTCTTCTCATGGTTTCTCTTTCATTCTTATATTTTTTCTCGTTTTATGGGTTTTTATATATACTATATAATATGCTTGATGTAAGTTTAGAACTATAAGCCATAATTGTGGTCATGTCAAAACCAACTCTATGCTTTTAGTCACTTTTGTGTGGGTCCTTTACTCTATTTGACTCCTTTGGTGTCTTTTTCCCTTATTTTTCATTGTTTTTTGCCCCTTGTGTGGGAATGAACATCACTAAAGTCAAATTTTAAATTCAATACATCGAGAAGTACATATGTGCATTAGCGTATTTAAAATGAGAAGTTGATTATAAAATAAATAATTGATTTGAATTATAAGAAGTATATTTATATCATGTAAATAAGCATGCATTAGAAATAAAATATATTATTTTATTGAGTTCTCTATGAATTCACGTAAACTAGCCTCAAAAAATTACTAAATGAGGAAGCTTCTTAACTCTTGGTGATACTAATTGTATAAGATATTTAAACAAGCATCTCTAAACCACAATAAATTACAAATATTTATAACATGAATCAAGAAATTAATATAATCTAAAGTCTAAGATTAGAATTTATTGTTCAATTTACTAGGTCATTGATGTGAAAAGGGTTGGGTTTTTGCATTACAATCAACCTTAAGAGATCTACATTATATTTGGATTTCTTGGCAATCTAGTTTTTGTATTGGGGTTCTTCAACGTGGTGTTGCCACATTAGAATTTCAAGGAAGAAGATAATTTCTCCAAAAATATACACTAGTATAGATATTTTCAATACATCTATCTTAAATATGATGAGAGATGTCGATCGCATCACACACACACACACACACACACACACACACACACACACACACACACAGTGATAGTCAAATGGTAAAATTTATAGATGAATTGTCACTTCACTACTGACATTGGATGCCATTATAGGAATGCCTTGCCATAATAAAAGTTAAATTTACAAAATAAAATAGAGATTCATAGTAGAAAAACAAAATCGTCAAATTAGATAGTTCATAATTAATATAACTATTAAGATTATACCTTGTAAATCATATCAAATGTATAGTTTTTAGTAAGTATAGTTTAATTTTGTAAGATCCAATTTTACTAACTACTAAACATTAATTATTGAGAATATATGATAAATTCGTATTATTTGATTTTAAAATATACCCAAATAAACTCTAATTATTAAAATTTAATCATGTAAACCCTAATTTATTAATTTTAAATTGTATAATATCAAATGCATAAATATTTAATTTAAAATAATTTAAAAAAATCTAATATTTCTACATAATTTGGAAAGTAAATGCCACATTTAATCTAATTGTAGTTATATATATATATATATATATATAGCATATGCCTTTATATTGTATCTTTATGTAATGCCCATATGCCTTTATATTAGCACATCCAAAACTCAACCAAAACAACTAAACTTCAAGCAAATATAATATATATATATATTAAGATGCGACGTAGGGTTATAGATCACCCTTGTCCACATTTAATTTATTTAATTTATTGAAGTCTCATCTAATGTTTTATCGCCCTTAAATAATTAAAGCAACTGACCAACCATGCTAAAACATTTATTAATTTTTCCCCAAATGATAAAAAGGTCACATTAATTAGATTTATTTCCTACCATGACCCATAGATTAATACCTTAGGCACCCCATTTAATTAAATTTATCCCACTCCCACTTAAATCATCTATCCCACAACTTAAAGTTGTAGGGTTTATTTTCAGCCTTGGACTCTTTTAATCCAAGCCCTAGATCTTAATTAGGTTAACTTCAAAGCCCTAATCCTCATCTTTTGTTTTCCTTTTAAATTTTATTTTACTTTTGTGGCCTCCATTTATTTATTTTTTTTTGATTTTTTTAGCTATCATCTCTTCTATTTTTTATAAGGAACTAGAATATCGGTTAGACAATATATATTTCTTTTATTTTTTTACCGAGAGATTCTAGTTTTCCCACATATATATATGGCCGAGTGGGGGTTTGAATGACCCCGGTTTTGAGTTATATACAAGATTTTATTGTGAAGAATTACATATTTTATCTAAAATCAACATGTAGAGTTGTAGATAGATAGATAGATAGATAGATAGATAGATCGATAGATAGATAGATAGATAGATAGATATAGATATAGATATAGATATAGATATTTAATTTTATAAATATATATTTGTAAAGGTAGGATAATACAACTAGATATGAAGTTTAGTTTTCTAGTATTTCAAGAAAAACATATGTAATTACAACATGGAGCACACTTGATATATGTATGTATGTATGAAACCATATATGTATATATGGATTTAGTTTGAGTTATGATAAAGAGAGGTCTTAACATCACCTAATTTTTCATTTTCTTTTAAGGTAATCTAATTTATAATAGTGAAATAAAGAGAGTAGTAAATTCAAGAACCTGATTTTAATACACTCAAATTAAAATCGAGCATTACTCTTTTAAAGATTCAAAATAACCTTTTTCACAATAAACAAAATGGGGACTATATAGCCTTAAGATTTCCAAGATTTACGGTTCTACTAACTAATCATTTAACCCAAACTTTATGAGAAGTATGCCTTTAATATACCCTTATTCTACAAGAAAAAAGTATCTCTTTGATAAACATATACTAAAGAATACAACATCGGATGTAGCGTCGTTCGAGTCTAGGTAGAAGTGACCGTCGATGGTCATGCGGTAACCATCGACGGTTACCTGTGTGATGTTGCTTTTGTTTTTGACAAAAATTAGAATAAATCACTTGTTTTAAAGATGATTTATTGATTGTAAAAGCATAGTTAAGTTACCCAAAATAGTTATATATGCATGTATGCATTATATGAGGGTAAGTAAGAAGAAGAGAAGAAAAATAGCAATTGTTTGCATGTAAGTTTTCTTGGTGAGCAAGAAAGAGTAGCTGAGTGAGGGAAAAGCATTGAACATCCTGTGAGGTGTTGGAAGATAGTAGATCTTCATTGTATTTCCTCTATAAAGCACTGAATAATAATATTGGCCATTTCTTGGTGGATGTAGCCCACACTGGGTGAACCACGTTAAATCTGGTGTAATCTTTCTCTTGTTTATTTTATCTTTTGATTATTTCCACATTCATTGCTTGTATGTTTTATCTCATTATAGATATGTGCAACATTATTATATGGTTTAACCCCAACAATTATTATTAGAGCTTTGTTTGGAGGTTTTGTGTGTTGACAGGATTTACTCATAGAGGGTTTTCTAATTGAGTGGGAGTAGAGCAATAGTAGAAGATAGAAAATACCGAGTAGATAAATTTGATGAGTCATAATTATCAACTATGGAATATGCAAGTGGAGGATTATTTGTATCATAAAGATCTATACTTACCATTGGATGAGCATGGACAGATGAGCACGATGACTGATGAAGAATGGAAGGTTCTTAACATAAAGGCTTTGGGATCTATAAGATTGATCCTAATGGAAACATCGGTGGCTTCAAATTTTATAGATGCAAAAACCACGGTAGAGTTGATGAAATCTTTAGAAAATTTGTATGAAACTCCTAGTGCTTGAATAAGGTATATTTGATGAAAAAAATGTTTAATTCTAAGATGCAAGAAGGTGGATCTATATCTAATCATTTAAATGATTTCCGGTCTATTGTAAATCAATTAAAATCGGTAGAAATTCCGTTTGATGATGAAGTGAAAGCACTTTTATTCTTATGCTCTTTTCTAGATAGTTGGGATAACTTGGTAATGATTGTTAGTAATACAATGACTGCTTCTAAAGTTTTGAAATTTGATGATGTGGTTAGTGTAATCCTTAATGAGGAAATACACAGGAAAATCTCAGGAGAAGCATCATTTGGAAATGCTTTAACTATTGAAAGCAAGGGAATATCTAAGGAGAGATCATCTAAGAGCAAGAAGAATGGGAGATCAAATTCAAGACATGGTAGATCTAGATCCAGGTACAAAGATTTACTTTCTGGAATTGTGGAAAGAGAGGACACGTAAAGAAGGAGTGTTGGTCCAAGGAAAACAAAGAGAATACATCAGACAAAGGTAAAGAAAAAGGTAAGGAGGAAAACATTGCAAGTGAGGTAAAGCAAGATGCCCTTATTCTCTCCTTGGATAATAAATTAGAATCTTGGGTGTTAGATTACGAGCTTCTTTCCATGCTACCCCTAATAAGGGTTATTTTAGAAATTATGTTCAGGGTGATTTTGGACAAGTTTATTTAGGTGATGATGAGCCATGCAATATTACTGGTAAAGGTGATGTTTATCTAAAGTTGTAGAATGGAAACCCATGGGTATTGAAAGATGTGAGGCATGTGCCAAGCCTCAAAATAAATCTAATATCTAAGGGAAACTTGGTGAATCTGGATGTGTGGTTACATTCATAGCCTGATTCTTGGAAGGTTACCAAGGGATCTCTTGTTGTGGCAAGAGGAAAGAAGGTAGGAACTTTATATATGTCTACATGTATTACTGATTCCTTTTATGTGCTATCTACTATAGATTCAGATGTAAACATGTGGCATAATCGGCTGCTAATTTATATATTTGAAAAAGGAATGCAGATCTTAAAGGCTAAGGGTAAGTTATCATATTTGAAATAATTAGATCTTGAATTTTGTGAGCACTACATATTTGGAAAGCAGAAGAGAGTGATATTTCTCAAGGTTGGGTCAACAAAGAAGGAACATAAATTGGAGCTTGTACACTCAGATGTGTGGGGACCAGCCCAGGTAGCTTCTATTGGAGGATCCCAATATTATGTGACTTTCATTGATGATGCCACAAGGAAGGTATGGATCTATTTTATTAAGTGTAAATCTGATGTTTTTGAAACTTTTAAAAGATGGAAAGCCCTTATAGAAAATGAAACAAATTTAAAATTGAAGTTCCTTAGATCTGAAAATGGTGGTGAGTATTGCAGTAAGGCTTTTAATGATTATTGTTCAGAGAATGGAATACGAAGAGAAAGAACGGTTCCTAGAACTCCATAGGAGAATGGAGTTACAGAAATAATGAACAGAACAATCATGGAACGTGCTAGAAGCATGAGGATACATGTCGGCTTGCCTTTGAAGTTTTGGGCAGAAGCAGTGGATACAACAAGTATACTTGATCAACTGTGGGCCTTCAACACCATTGGATGGTGGAATACCAGAAGAAGCTTGGTCTGGAAAAGAGGTAGATTTTTATTTTCTTATATTTTTTGGCTCATAAGCTTTTGTGCATGTTGATAGGGAAAATAGGAGGAAGTTGGATGCTAAATCTAAGAGATGTACTTTCATTGGTTATGGCTCTGGTGATTTTGGATATCGATTTTGGGATTTAGAAGATTCTAAGATTGTTAGGAGTCGTGACGTTGATTGGAATGAAAAAATAATGTACATGGATCAGGTTTTGGTGCCTAAACATGAACAGAGTTAAGGATATTTTGAAGGAAAATAAATTTTCATACCTAAAGTAGACATCCACAGGAGACATCGATGTCAATTCTATAGAAACCGATGTCGGTCAGGCTAACCGACATCGACTAATAGGATCGGAGTTGAAAGAAGTCGGCGATAGTAACCGAGTCGGTACTCCTAGAACTAATGTTGGTAAGGTGACCACGGTCAATCAGCGAGAGTAGAGTAATCGCGGTCCGTTACGGGTGACCGGCATTGGTCAGCGGCAGATTGACATGAATGTGCAATAGGCACAGAATGAGCCCAGACACCCATATCTCAGTGAGAAGGTCACAAAGGGTAAGTAGACCTCCAGAGATATTTTCACCTTCCTTTTCTTATTTATTCTTGCTGATAGTGGTGAACCAGAAAGCTTTGAAGAAGCAATGTAGGTAGATACCCACGAGTAGTGGGAGCATGGCATGGATGAGGAGATGGACTCCTTAGAACAAAATCAGACATGGGATTTGGTTAAGTTTTACAGCTAGAGGTAAGAAAACACTACAGAATAAATGGGTTTACAGAATCAAGGAAGAAGAGGGTGGACTGAAAAGGTACAAGGTGAGGCTTGTGGTAAAGGGATTTGCATAGAAATAAGGTATTGACTTTGATGAGATTTTTTCTCCTATAGTTAAGATGACTTCTATTCGTATTGTTCTAAGTTTGGTTGCAACAGAAGATTTTCATTTAGAACAACTTGATGTTAAGACAACTTTTCTTCATGGTGATTTGGAGGAAGAGATTTATATGCAGCAGCAACCACTTGGTTATGAAGTCAAGGGTAAGGAGAAACTTGTGTGCAGATTGAAAAAGATCCTATATGGGCTCAAGCAAGCCCTAAGGAAATGGTATTTTAGATTTGACAGTTTTATGCATGAGCATGGTTACATGAGATGTGAATCTAACCATTGTATTTATTTTAAAAATCTTAAAAATAGGAGCTATGTTATTTTTTTTTGTATATGGATGATATGTTGATTGCGGGATCTAGTATGTAGGACATTGGTAAACTTAAATAAAGGTTATCTTAAACATTTGCAATTAAGGATTTTAGAGCTCTGAACAAAATCCTTGGCATGTAAATTCACGAGGAAAAACAAGAATTTTTATTTGTCTCAGGAGGCTTATATCAATAAGGTGTTGGAAAGGTTTAATATGCAAAAATCAAAACCTGTTAGTACACCTATGGCTAGACACTTCAAATTGAGAAAATATCAGTGTCCTTCATCACACGAGGAGGTTGAGTACATGGCACGTGTTCCTTATGCTTCAGAAGTAGGAAGTCTTATGTATGCCATGGTTTGTACTAGACCAGACATTGCACGAGCAATGGGAGTTGTGAGCGATTTTATGGCTAATCCGGGTAAAGAACATTGGAAAGCGAGTCAATGATTATGTGTCATTTACTGGTAGAGGAAGCAATCTATTTGCGTTTTAGAACTCAAGCTTTGACAAGGAGTGGGTAGCACCTTAAGAGGATTTGATCTATCCTCACTATTTTAGGTTGTGCCTTTGAACGGGGTAAGAGGACCCTTTTATAGCGTATTGTTTATGGAGGAGATGGGGATATCCTTCCTAATGAAGTTGTTAATGAGACCTTGGATAAAATATGATCAATGCTGACAAAATATAACCCTCACGATTTGTCACTCTAGATAGTGGAGATATTTCTGGGAAAGGTTCAGGCTACTAAAGACATTTGAAATCCTGATTGTTTCTGCATGCTTTGGTAATGGAAATTATGCTTTTATGCACACATAGGAAAAAAAAGGGGTAGTATGGGTAGGATTAGTTGTTTTAAATGAATTTTTGTGGGAGGTGAGGTAGAATGAACTTGATTTTCCAGATCTTTGAGAACTCTTACAAAATGGAAAGTCTAGACAACAAGATGCTTCAGAATAGCTAAAATGTTCCTTTAACCAGAATATGTGCTTCAATGGAGGCCCAGATTAGCACTTTTTCACACAATCTATGAGATTTTAACACAAAGGCTCGAGTTAGAAAACCCAAAAAAGTATTGAGATCTAAACCCAATCACGCCTGAGGTACACCCAGAGGCTTACAAACAATCTCTGTCAACAAATGAAAGAAAAGTGATTTTAAATCATTTATTTCATTCCCAGATGAAAGCTCTTCTAGGAAATGAAATTTCAGATGCCCACTAAAGCATCACAAGGATTGAGACTCATGTGATTAAGAATGATTTTGATCCAAAATTGCAATAGGAATAGGAAAAAACTATCTGCATACATTCATAAATAAAACAAACATATTTGGCTTAAGATAAACACAGAATAACTCGAGTTTGATTAAATTTATTAGCAGGGGAAAGTTTCTAGAACAATCTCAAAGCTTATTAATGGTTGTACACTTTCAACCACCTTGACACGATCAAACTTAATACAAAAGAGATAACTAGATTTCTTAGACGGCTTCTAAAAAGACAGGCTTTGTCAAATTTTCCTCTTAGGAATTTTCTTCGACCTCTAACACTCCAACCTCAACCATTTGCACAAAAAATTTGTGCCATTTATAACATTTACAAAAGATCCCCTTTTCCCCCAACAATCACGACATTGAGTCTTTACCGGTTCTCGCCATGATCACGATTGTGATTCCTAGAATCAGATCTGTAAAAAGTTGTCAGGTGCTCATGGGGCAGATCTCTTCGAAAATCTCAACATTCAACTCCTTCATCTAGTAGAACACTCCTTCAACTCGCCAACCACTTCCGTCCCTAATCTGTCAAATCTAGTTCCTTGCGTGTTTGGGAGAAGAAAAATGGAAAATCATATCGAGCGAGATTCAGACCATTTTAATGGCGAAAGACGTCTCCATATATCCTCCACCAAACTTAGATATCAAAATTAACTCTCCTCTTTGTCTAGCATGTAGGAAATACATGAAGACTCGCACTTCCAAGAGCATTTTAGTAAAAATGGGGGAAAAATCAAATTCATACTCATAGTTTTCATTTATCTTTACTTTGAATTTGGGCCGTCTACGTGGAAGATTCATTTTAAGACGGGCCCGGGGTTCTTCATTGAATTTTTACAACTTTTGGAAAAATGTAAAATTTTCACATTTTGCTCCATGCCTTCGCCCTTGAAAAATGGGCACTGCACGTGTCCCGATGTGCGTCCCAAGCAGAACCACGCTTCCTTTTTACTTTTAACTCTTTTCTCCTAAAAGGAAAATTTTCCAAATTTCCTCCAAGGGTCCACACCTCATTTGTTGACTAGAGAAAGTTTTGACTTTTCTCCATTGGGCCCATGGGTCATTTTGATGATTTTAGTCATTTGAACATCAAGGGAAAAAAACCAAGTTTCCCCCGATGGCCCGCCTCCCGCCTCTTAACATTTTCAAAGCCAACCTTGACCTCCTTCTTGTCGGGCTTGCGGGCCATTTTGAGATTTTAATCCTTTTGATGACAAGAGGAAAAAAATCCAATTTTCCCCCGATGGTCCGCTTCCCACCCCTTTGACTTTTCAAACTACCACGTGTCATAATGGCGCATCTTGAGATGATCCCAAAGGTTGAGACCTTGAATGAGTGCGGAGCTCGCCACGTGTCGTTATGGCACAACTTCAAAAACTTTAAGGTTTCAAAATGATTTGGTGGGGGTGCGCTTCCATTTTAGAATTTTATTCCATTTTTCCAAAAGGAAAAACATTCAACTTACCTTCGAAGGCCCGCATCTCCGCCATTAGCTTTGCCACGTGTCCTCTGCGGGGTCAAAGTAAGACTTTTTCCCTACCACTTAAAATTTGCTTAAATCGAGCACATGCGGGCCAGCTGGGCATGTTCAAACCTTTTCCAAAATATCTAAAAGGAACAAGTTCAAAAACAAACCCCCACACCCCATCCAATTAGAAGAAACCACATAAGCACCAAAAGAACCAATCATAAATGAGAGGAGCCACGGGACCAAATTTGCCCTTTTGGAAAAAAAAAAAAAAAAAGTAAAAAGTGATAAGTTAAATCATTTGCCGTCGTCCCTAACCAACCAAAAGAAGCCACATGACCGCCAAATGCAAGGATGCAAATTTGACTAGGGAAATGCCCGTCAAACAGTAAAATGCAAAAAAATGACCATTTGAGCCCAGGGATGAAGTTTTTTCCAAGGAAAGAGGATTTAGAAATGTTACAAGGCTCAAATATGCTCTTCATAGCTACATCCATTCATTTTTCATCAAGTATTTGGGGCAAAATGATAAGGGCAACAAATCTTGTAAAAAATGGAAATAATAGGAAAGCCTGAGTTTTTGAATGAATAGAGGATGGGAGACCCAAATCTTAGACCTCTTCAGAGAAACAGAGAAACAAGGATGCAAATATAGATCCATACATGATCTTCAGTCAAGGAAGATTAATTATGGAAACAAAGGAAAGTAAAGACTTCCAGGCACAACACGGGGGGATAAAAAGTGACAGAGGCCGTAAATCAATGGATTTTCAAAGGAAAAATGGGGCGAGACTATTTTGAGCACCAACATCGGCTCGACTCAAGGATGGGAATTCCCTGTGAGTTCCACAAGAATAATAGTAGACCAAGTGCCAAAATATCCATTGGGAAAAGGATTCAGCTTGCAGAGTAGAGAAATAGAGCCATCTCCCAAAAAATGAAACAGAGAAACCAACAAAACAAGTCACCAAGGACCAGAATGGGAAAAAACACAAAAGACAGGAAACAAACAACAAACTATACACTATACAAGATATTTTTACCTTGATTCAAGGGGATCAATCCAAGAAATGCTTCAAATGCCTGCCATTAATAGGCAACTCAAGCAATTCACCATCCAAATCCTTTAAGAAGAAGGTATGTTCACCAATTCTAATATCAATGGAGTAAGGGCCCATCCATAATGGGTCAAACTTGCCATGCTTGCCCTTATCTTCATGTCTACTATCCACAAAAGCACAAGATCTCCAATATTGAAAGCTCTAGGAGTGACCTTCTTGTCAAATAACTTCTTCAACCTTGCTATGAACTTCACATGCCTTTGGTGGGATGCCCCCTCTCTTCATCAAGCTCAACAATCTAATTAATGTGGGCATCATAAGGACTTACCTCTGATCCTCCAGCCGTTGAATGAACTGATGTGAAGATAGTTTCATATGAAGGGGCAGCAGGGCCTGAGTCCCATATACCAACTCAAATGGACTCTTTCCAGTAACTCTCTTGACAGTGATCCTGTCTGCCCAAACAACAAACTTCAACTGTTCACCCCATTTCCTCTTGTTCAACTCCAAGGTTCTTCTGATAATCTTTAGCAAGTTTTTATTACTAGACTCATCTTGTCCATTTCCTTAGGGGTTGTAATTAGAGGCATATGTCAAGTTGATCCCATACTCTTTGCACATTGCCACCAAAGGTTTAGCTCTGAAACTCATGACATTATCAACAACAATCTTGACTGGCACCCCAAACCTGCAGATGATATGGTTCAACAGAAAGTCCATGAAAATTTGGTGTGTTGCCTTCTTGGTGGGGATTTCCTCCACCCATTTAGTAAAGTAATCAGTGGCTACAATAATCCACTTATGGCCAACACTTGAAGGGTCTGAAATCTCACCAATGAAATCCATTCCCCATTTCTTGAATGGAGCTTCAATTGATACATGCTACAAAGGAAGGAGCTGAAGCTTTTAGTCTTCTAGAGAAGTGTTGAAAACTCTCACATATTCTAACCAACAAGGTTGTATCCTTGAAGAGATTTGGCCACCAATAACCAGCCCTCAGGATCTTGTGTGTTGTGACTCTTGTAGAAAAATTCCCCCACAAACTCCTCCATGGAGATCAGAAATTATCTTGGGGGATTCTTCTTCAGTAATGCACCTTAAGAGGACTCCTTTTGGGTTTCTCCAAGCTAACCCATAATCAGTAATGACATATTTCTTGGAAGCCAACTTAAGGGCTCTTTTCTAGTTCTTACTTAAATACTCAGTGGCAATTCAGATGTCTAAGATAAAAAATTACATCTTTGTACCACTCAGAACTCATCAATTTTTCAAAAACACCTGCCCTTTCTTCTTCTACCTCATTTACCTCAATAGTTTGCAAGTTTCTCTCAACCATAAGCTTAGCCAAGCCCAAACCTCTCACCAACTTCATGGTTTGGATATCCATATCATATTCTTGTAACTTGTTCACCCACCTGCACCTTTTTCTTAAGACTTCCATCTCTGATAAAATGTCTTTCACCATGGTGTGGGGAACATAAGCAACAATCTTAGAACTCAAAATGTAAGGTTTGAAAACCTTTGCTGCTTTTACCAAGGAAAATGCTTGTTTCTCCATAATAGTGTACCTCAGCTTAGCCCCTTGCAAGGCCTTATTGAAAAAGGAAATTGGCCTCTCAGCCCCCTCATCATCCTTACGTAGTAGGTGTGATGCCCACTAAAACAACCCACTTAAGACCCAAGAAACAACCTAGGATTAGTTAGGGAAAATTATGGAATAATTTTTTTTGTTAAAAGAGTCTACAACCATGTTACAAGGCAATATTTATCACTAACAAGTTCCGAACAATTCTAATTTACTAGAACATACGTTTCTTTTATTAACAATTATTATAGGTCACAAGATCCAAAATCTAGGGTTAGAAGTTTCAAAAAGGTTCAGAGGGTAATTCCTCACCATGCCCACTCTCTAACAGTCTTAAAGATTCAACTTGATTTTTCTCGCACTTAACACATTCAAAATTTCCCTAAATCATTTCCATTGGATAGGAAATTTCCTCACCTTTCCAATGATATAAAGAAGTCCTCTAACTCCCATAAAACTCAAGTTATGGGCGATCGGCCTTGGGTGATAATTTTCCCCAAGAGTGGAGTGCGAGGCCCAGGGGTGAAAATTTTCCAAAAATGGCGGGTTGGCGGACCGCAAGGGAGACTTTTGAAAACTTTTCCTGCGGGGGTAAAAACCACTTTTTCGCTCATGCTCCCATGGGTCCGAAGAGGACACATGGCACCCTCCAAGCCAAAGTGGGAAAAAAATGAGGAAAGGCGAGGCGGCGAGGATGTTTGAAAAAATTTGCCAAGGGGGAGGAAAAGAGTTACATTGCATGTGCGGGCCGCACGTCTATGAAAAACAAATTCCAAAGCAAAGGCGGGGATGTAGGGCCATGAGGAGAATTTTAGGAAATTTTTCCAGCATTGCAATTAAAAGTTAAGTTCCAAAATCCTCCTGCACCTTCACCAAGCCACGTGGCAGCACCCGATTGGCTACGGGTTGGTGGGGATGCGGGGAAATTTATAAATTTTTTCCAAAACTAATTTCTCAAAAAGATTAAGTTGTAAGGGTTCCATCCCTCGACCATGCCACATAGAAGCCTCACGATTGGTGTGTGGTGGTGGAGAAAATTTTAAAAAAATTTCCCAAATTTTTTTCTAATTTTCTAAGGGAAAAATTTCGGGTTGCGGGCCCAGAAAATTTTCCCAAAATTTTCCGCCAAGGAAGGAAAACTTCATAGTGCCATAACTTTTGATAGAAAGCTCAGATTTGAGAAAATGAGGACTTTCTGGAAATATCTCAACGCCCTCTTTACATAGAAATCATTAAATTTTGATTTTGATAAATTTTAAGAGGTAAATTTGAACAAAATGGCTTGCGAGGATTTTAAAAAGCAAATTTGGTAAATTTTAACTTATAAATTTTTTTCAATTTGATCTTCTCCTTCACTCAACATACCAAACAAACATGGAGGATTTTTCTAAGAAGAATTTTAGGATGTATTGGAAGGTAATTTTGCTTAATTGATTTCCAATTTAAATTTTCCAACATTTGATAAGAAAAAAGTGTGAAAAGTTTGGGCCCGATTTTGCAATGTTTTAAAATATTTCCTTAAGTGTTTAGGTCTAGTTTTGGGATCATTTTTACCTCATTAAGTCCAATTGATTATTTCACTTGTCTCTTATCTATTTGCAGGGTTATTTGAACATTTGATTAAGGAATTTTGCAAGGTATGCAGTGAAGTAAAAGAGCTTATACATTTCCAGAAACAGAGATTAAACTATCTCTTTTTGCCATGCAATGAAACATTGAATTCATTCCATGCTAGCCTTAAATGTTTTTCCTTCTTCAATTAAACATTAAAACAAGAATTCAGTTTCTATCCTTTCCAAAATCATATATTTTAAACAAGGCAGAATAGTACAATTTCTTCTCACGTGTTTCTTCCTTTTCCACCTTCCAAACAGGGATTCCAAATACAGAATTTAAATATAACAATACCATTCTGAACAAGGTAAGACAACTTCCATTAATTCAATGAATCTTTTACAACTCTTTTCATATATATTTTCAAGATACAACATACAAAATACATGTCTTTCTTTTCTAATAACAGAACTGAATACAAAGCATAACTCTTTTACATTTCACTTTACCATAATCCATACAACATCTTTCCATTTCAAAACATTTACAATTTCATCCACTTCAAAGTGGGAAAGGTTACAAAAGAATTCTCATAAGGGACTGTCAAAACTGTCTTCTTTTCTCAGCTCCAGGACAACAACATGCATTCTTCTCATTCTTCCAATTTGATCACAACAAAGGTAGGGGAAAGGAAATGCTCTCCACCCAACCAAGACATCCAATGAAGAGGAGAAGCCATCCTTCTTCATTGGCCCCAAGCCCTAACCAAAATGCAATAAGAAATGTATTTCAACTCATGGCAACAACAGGCTTCCACATCACCAAGCATTCTTTCAACATGCACATTTCAATTTAAAAACACAATTCAAACAAAACAGCAATTTACAACTACATTGAAACATTAAGATAGAACTCGGGCTTCATCATGTAAGCCAAAGGAGCAAGAACTATGGGGGAAGTTGCTTATGCCTCCTAATGGGAATTGGGCATCCACTTGTAACAAACCACCAATATAAAACATCACACATATCCTTATGCCCCCACAATCCCTCCTTATGCCCCCACAAATTTCCTTATGCCCCCAAAAAGTAAGAAATGCAAGCTATTTCTTTTCCATGGTGGATCCCAATCCCAAACTCCCTCCACAATAAATCTGATGCCAATGGCATTCCCTTATGCCCCCCCTCAATGATTCCCCATAGCCTTCTCCTACACCATTCCTAGGAAGTCTACCCAACTAGCCAATAAACACACAAAAACATTCACCATTCACACAAACATAAAAAGAAATAAAAGCATATATGAAGAGCTAAGCTCCTACCTCTCAATGGTATATATTGTTCCAATATAGCAAGCTTTCAATGTCAAAATACAGTCCCAAAATCAGCAATGCCCAAGTATGAAATGCTCTCCAATCTCCTCCAAAATCAAGAAGAGCTCCAAACAGCCAAGGAAAATTCACCCCAAGGAAGCATTCCAAAAGTTCAACAACAACCCAAAACAAAGAAAAGAGTTTCAATTTTATAGAAGAGGGAAGAGAAGAGGATGATGTGGATCCATGTAGGATTCACATCACACATCCTCAACTCCAACACAAAAGTCAAATTCATTCTCCAAAGCACAATAAAGAGGTGGATGAAAAATGACAAATAAACCTACACACTCCAAAAATCCCACACCCCAAAGGACTACAAATTTAAAACATGGAGAAAGTACAATTAAAACATGCAACTTGACTTATAAAAATGCATTAAAAAGGTCTAAAATCAACCCTCCAACCATAGGTATGGTTGGTAAATAAAATTAAGAGGCATGGGACAAGTTTTACTTGTCCCACAAGCCTCCAAAAACAGCCTCAAGGACAAATTCGAATTTCCAAGGAGGTGGAGTGTTTTATACTCCAAAATCTAACTTACACAACTCTTACACATCACTTACATATTTAATACAAAATCCAACAACTTCTATAATTACTTTCTTATATCCCAAATTTGATTTATTTATTTTAACAATATGATTACTCATATTAAATTCTCCACAATTAAAAGAATAATGAAAGGGGTAAATGCATCACAAAATAAACACATGCAAACATTAATAAAATACACATAACCCCTTGGTCACATTCAAAGGTAATCCCCCCATGGGAATCCCTAACAAAATACAACACACACAACAAATATAGTTGCCATGGTGACCTTGTTGAATTCATCTAGAATTCCAATGTGGTTGGTCTCCAATCCCCGATGTTTGTTGTGATATTTTTAACCTGCAAAACACAAATACCTCCTTGGCCTCGTGGCCATATCAGAACATCCAACATGATATAAATATAATCACAAAATCATCTATGCATATGAATCACAACAACATCAAGGCAATCAACAATATCACTTACAATTTATATCAACAACTATATCATCATCATATAATGTCTATTTTCTAGGTCTACTCACAATATCCAAAATCACATGTCGAACAACATTCAAAATATATCCATGTCAAATAGTATATCATCGTCCACATATGAAGTGTCTCTAATAATCATCATGCATCATAACTAGATCAAGATCAACACTAATCCATGGTCAACATCTAACATCATACTAAATCAAAACCATAATAACGTCCATAATTTAATCAACTTGATATCAAGATCGTATCAAAAGGTGTCAAAGGGAAGTGGGCACTACGGTAGGACAAAAGAAACAAGCAGTGTTCTCTAAAGCAAAGGAAAATAGTTGGAAAGGATTCTTATAGTCTAGAGCTGTCAGAACAGGTGCATGTTTTAGTGCCTCTTTAATCCCATTGAAAGCTTGGATGGCAGCCTCCTCCCACTTGATGACATGGTCCTTCTTTAACATGGAAGTGATTGGAATGGTCAACTCAGCAAAGTTTGATATGAATCTCATGATGAAGTTTATTTTCCCAAAGAAGGACTGAATTCCTTTCTTGGTTCTTGGAATTGGGACCTTATTGATGGCCTCTACCCTTTCTGGATCAATCATCACCCCTTCTTGTGACACAATGTGACCAAGCAACTTTGCCTTCTGCACTCCAAAATGGAACTTCTTTGGATTGAGTGAGATGCCATATTCTCTACATCTTATCTAGCATCTTCTCCAAGTGTAGGTGATCACTTCTCTTCTGGAAAATGCAGTCACATTGTCTTGATACACTGCAATAAACTCATTGATGTAACCAACAAAAGCAACATCCATTGCTCTTTGAAAGGTAGCTCCAACATTCATCAAACCAAAGGGCATCCTAACATACACATACATTCCCCAAGGAGTAGTAAAGGTTGTCTTGATCCTTTTTGATTCCTTCACCACAACTTGGTTATAACCAGAGAAACCATCTAGGGTGGAGAGCAATTCAGAACCAGTCACTAATTGCAGCATGTTTTCCATATTTGGTAAAGGATAATTTTCCTTCATTGATGCTCTATTTAGATTCTGAAATCTACACACACCTGATATCACCATTCTTCTTTCTCACTGGTACTAGGTTTGCAACCCAAGAAGAATACCTTGTGGGCTAAATAATCCCTCCATCTCTTAGCTTCTTTAGTTCTTCTTGCATTTTGAGAGATAGAAGTGGATTGATTGGCCTCTGTTTCTGCCTGAATGGATTTGCATTAGACTCCAAGGGAATCTCATGTTGAAACAGGTCCTCTCTGTATGTTTTTAATTTAGAATAGGTCCAAGCCATGCAATCTTGGTATTTCTTCAACAATTGGATGTATGACTATTTCTCCTCCCTACTGAGATTGCTGCCTAACCAAATTTTCCTTGGTTTCTCCTTTGTGCCAAGTTCATGCCCCTCAATATCCCTAGAGGTTGTCATGCATCTATTAACAATACGATCAGCATTATCAAAATTTGATTCAAGATTAAGCACCCTCTAGGAATGGTATTAGTCTTTAGTTGGATGATGCCCTTTCCAAACAAGGTTTCCTTCCCCTCTGTCGCACATACCATTGGCTTCCAATTAATAATTTGATCAGCAAACTCTCCCTTATTCTGTAGAAATCTTCTGATCTGAGCATCATCATCAAAAACTTGTCAATGTTTAATGTTGTCAGGGATAGAGGGTCTTGTCAATATCTCAACATCATATTCACAATATGGGGACATTACACAATTGTCAAAATGAGACCCCAACACTGCAAGTTTTTACGCAAGTCATTGAACTTCCTATCATGATGCACAATGTTGAATGAATCAAACATCTCAATGAAATCCCAAACTACATGCTTGTATTGTTTCATTCACTGATTCTTTGTGGCATACAATTTTCTGACTTGTTTTACAATTAATTCTGAGTCCCTTTACAATGATGTCTTTGACACCATATTTCCAAGAAATTCTTAAACCCAACAATAGTGCCTCATACTCAGCAATGTTGTTAGTGCACTCAAAGTTGAATTTGAAGGAAAAATAATTTTTCTGACCTGGAGAAAGTAGAACAACACCAGCACCATTCCCAAACTTGGAGCAAGATCCATCAAACAATAGAGTCCAAGGAGAGCCTACTTGTTCAAGAAACCTACACTCCTCAATCTACTTCTCTTTTCCATCAATAAATCCTACAAAGTTATCAAGCATCAACATTTGTGTACAATACTTCATAGGATGCGTTGTTGGGATCTTCAATAAGGTGCAACATCTTCTTTTCCCCATACAACCTGACAAGGCTGCCCTCAATTGGGATGGTGGCATAGGACATGTCCATTTGGACACTCCCACCAACACTTGCAGCCCATTTTCTAGACAATAGCATGCCCCACTTGGTTGGGGCGATCAACAATGACAACATCAAGTTTTAAATTTTTACCTAGGTAAGCTACAAGTTGTACCACCAAACCCTTCACACATCCCACTACTGGCACTTCTCTGGAGTCCATGGTAGTGCACTTCCCATATGCTTATTTTTACTTTGATATTCATCTCGTTCATGACTTCCAAAGGCATGACATTGCATGATGCCCCTGAGTCAAACATGCAGTTGTGGAGTAGTCTATCCTTAATGATCAAGGTGGTGAAGAATGGATCCACATTCAGCTGAGAATCCACCAAGGATGTCCCCAAATAGACCTCAAGTGGTTCACCTAATTCCTCCAATGTTGGTGGTGTCTCTAACTCTTCAATGATTGGAGGAGTCTCCACAATGTTTACATTTCTGCCTAGGGCAGTCTTCTCTTCTTTCAACCCCAAGTATTCGAATGCTCTCTTTTTGTGCTCAGGAATCCTAAGCAACTCAAAAATTGGAACAGAGACTTTGATTTGACTTAAAAATTGGGCAATATCATATGGGACATTCTTTGGCAAGGCAAGTATTAGAAGGAAAGCTAACACACTCACTAGGTGGTACAAGATTTTTGACAACTTGGGCATGAGGAGGGGTATGATTTTTGTTTGGAGCTGTAGGGCATTTGGTAGATGCATCTTTCTTAGGAGCCTCTTTAGGAATGTTTGAAAGTAAGGGATATTTTGGCTTGGCTTGAGGCCTTGTCCCTTTGACAACCTTACTTCTTGTGTTATATTCCTTTTCTTGAGCAACAACAACATTCATCAGTAATTGTCTATCTTCCTTAGATGGGATTCCTCCATCATACTTCTTTATCATTAGAGCCCTTAAATATTCAAAGTCATTATTGGGAAATTCAAAATATTGCACAGTATCTACTTATAAAGTATGAGAGGGAGGAAGAATAGTTACCCTATGAATGCAGTCCCAAAAAGTGGCAGCAGTCAAGCACTTATCACCTCAGTTGAAGTTGCCCCTTGTTGTGAGCTCGTGGAACAACCCATCATGCAGAACATCATTATCATTATCATCATCAGCTTCTTCTTCTTGTTGATCTTCTTCACAAGGAGCATGGGTCTTGAAACATTTGTCACACTAATCAATGACATATGTCTCTCACAACAAAGCAACTATGGAAACCAAAGGATCAAGCACCATTTTTTTCCTTGCCTTGGGGCTACCTATTTCCAAATCTAAGAGGTCCTTGCCTCTCTGTCATCAGTGTATTTGGTGGTTTGTGAACTGTCTACTGCTTTGTTGCTTGTGTTGACCTTGTGAGCTCTACCCAATTCCTTTCTCGGCTGGGCTAGTTTGTAGGAAATTTCTTTGATAACCCCTACCAAAGTCTTCACAACTTCCTCCAAATCAATAGCTTTACTTGTTTGAGGTTTTTCTAGGTTAATCAGCTTCACACCATCCCTCTTGGGAGGTTTTCCAATTTCCTTGATATTGTTTTCAATTTGCAAAGCCATAGTGAAGGCCTGCCTCAAATTAGTAGGGTTTTTGTCCCTCAAGTAGTAAGTAGCCTTTTTATCAAATGCATCTGAATATTTGATCAAACATGATTCATCACATGGCCTTATCCTAATAGGAAATCTCCTCAAGGTCTTATTAAACCTTGTGTTTAAATCATGTACTGACTCATTAGGATTCTTTTTTATGTTTTCAAATTCTGTCAAGAGAAACCTAGGTCAGTTCTATCACCATGTAGAAATCTAAATGCATTGCTCATCTCTATCCAGGAATCAATGGAATTTTCTGGAAAAGCTTTATACCAGTCCCTTGCATCCTCTTCCAAAGTATGGATAAATAACTTGATATATATATCTTCATGTTCAATCTCAAAATCTTCCATCATATTGATAAAAATCTTTAGGTGTTGATCACTAGTTATAGCGTTGTTTCCTTGGAACTTTGGTAGTTTGTTCCTTACATCTTGAGGAACTGCATTTGGATAACTAGCCATTCCCACAAAATTTATAGGACCAAAAGTGTTTACAACAAATGGAGGTCTAGGTGGGGGTTGGGCCATATTGTTTTGAGGAGGTGACCTTGGAGGAGAAACAAACTGATAAGGGGTAGAGGGTCCTTGGAACACAGGAGTATAACTTTCAAAATGGATACCCCCTAAAGGCCTTGTTTCTTGGAAATCCCTATCAACTTCTGAAAAGACAGGGGTAGAATGAGAAGAAAACCTTTCAAAATCAAATGAAGGCCCCTCTCCAGTTGGAGAATTCAATTCCACAAAGAGGCTACCTAATTCAAAATCACTTGAATAGCAATCTTTAATGATAGGTCGATCACTTTCATCAATGGAGATCCCTCTTCTTGTCTGTTGATCTCCCATAAATCTCCAGGCTTTTCTTCCTTCTGATTTTGCTTTTCCTAGCTCTAGAAATAATGTCCTAGTAGGATCCCTAGTAAAGAAAGATCTTCTTCCTTCCAACTTTGCAAATATTGGTAACAAATCTCACTTGACAGAGGTTAAGACACTGGTACTCATCAAGAATCATATCAACAGGGAGTCGTCACTAAGGATTTCCACCTTAGTTGTGTAAATGCACTAAAATATGATTGTAGAACTAGTGGTCCAAAGAGAAAAAATGATCACTATGTCCTCGATAATGGTGCCAAAAGCGTGTTGTTGATGGGCTAAATAGATATGAACTGGCAGTGAATCAGCAAATAGTCTCAGCAAATCAAATAAGTCCCTCAGAAACGGAACCAGAAGCGTGTTGGTACCCAAATTTAATCTCCTTCAAATGTCGAGCAACATCATGGATTTAACAGACACTCAGAGGAAGATAGATGATTATGTATGTCGTTTTGCAGCCAGGGAAGTAATCTATCTAACTTTTTAGCACTCAAGCTTTGAAAAGGAGTGGGTAGCACCTTAAGAGGATTTGATCTATCCTCACTATTTTAGGTTGTGCCTTTCAACCAAGGTAAGAGGACCCTTTTGTAGCTTGTTGTTTATGGAGGAGATGGGGATATCCTTCCTAATGAAGTTGTTAAGGAGACCTTGGAGAAAATATGATCAATGCAAAAAAATATAACTCTCACGAGTTGTCACTCTAGATAGTGGAGATATTTTCTGGGCAAGGTTCAGGCTACTAAAGACATTTGAAATCTGATTGTTTTTGCATGCTTTGGTAATGGAAATTATGATTTTGTGCACACATAGGAAAACATGGGTAGTATGGGTAGGATTAGTTGTTTTAAATGAATTTTTGGTGGGAGGTGAGGTAAAATGAACTTGATTTTCCAGATCTCTAAGAACTCTTACAAAATGGAAAGTTTAGACAACAAGATGCTTCAGAATAGCTAAAATGTTCCTTTAACTCAGAATATGTGCTTCAATGGAGGCCCAGATTAGCACTTTTTCACACAATCTATGAGATTTTAACACGAAGGCTCGAGTTAGAAAACCCAACAAAGTATTGAGATCCAAACCCAATCACGCCTGAGGTACACCCAGAGGCTTACAGACAATCTCTGTCAACAAATGAAAGAAAAGTGATTTTAAATCGTTTATTTCATTCCCAGATGAAATCTCTTCCAAGAAATGAAATTGTAGATGCCACTAAACTATCACAAGGATTGAGACCCATGTGATTAAGACAGATTTTGATACAAGATTGCAACAGGAACAAGAAAAAACTATCTACATACATTCAGAAATAAAACAAACATATTTGGCTTAAGATCAACACAAAATAACTCAAGTTTGATTAAATTTATCAACAGGGAAAGTTTCTAGAACAATCTCAAATCTTTTCAATGGTTGTACACTTGCAACCACCTTGACATGATCAAACTTAATATAAAAGAGATAACCAAGTTTCTCAGATGGCTTCTCAAAAGACAGGCTTTGTCAAATTTTCCTCTTGGGAATTTTCTTTGACCTCTAACACTCCAACCTCCAACCATTTGCATGAAAAAAAAATTCCATTTATAACATTTACAACAGAGCCCCTTTTCCCCCAAAACTCACAACATTGAGTGCTACCAGTGCTCACCATGATCACAATCACGATTCCCAGAATCAGATTTGTAAAAGTTGTCAGGTGCTCATGGGGCAAATCTCTTCGAAAATCTCAGCATTTAACTCCTTCATCTAGTAGAACACTCCTTCAATTCACCAACCACTTCCACCCCTAATCTGTCAAATCTACTTCCTTGCATGCTCGGGAGAAGAAAAATGGAAAATTATATCAAGCCCAAGAGTTAGACCATTTTAATGGCAAAAGACATCTCCAGATCTCCACCACCAAACTTAGATATCAAAATTAACTCTCCTCTTTGTCTAGCGTGTAGGAAATACCAAGAAATCTTGAAGACTTACACTTCCAGGAGAATTTTAATAAAAATGGGGGGAAAATTAGATTCAGACTCACAGTTTCCGTTGATCTTTACTTTGAATTTGGTCCATCCACGTGGAAGATTCATTTTAAGACAGGCTCGGGGTTATTTATTGACTTTTTACAACTTTTGGAAAATGTAAAATTTTCACATTTTTCTCCGCACCTCTGCCCTTGAAAAATGGGCTTGACACGTGTCCCAATGTGGGTCCCAAGTGGAACCACGCTTCCTTTTTTCTTTTAACTCTTTTCTCCTAAAAGGAAAATTTTCCAAATTTCCTCCGAGGGTCCGCACCTTCGTCATTGACCAGAGCAAGTTTTGACTTTCTCGCATCGGGCCCGTGGGTCATTGTGATGATTTTAGTCATTTAAACATCAAGGGGAAAAAAACCAAGCTGCCCCGATGGCCCACCTCCCGCCTCTTAACATTTTCAAAACCAACCTTTCCCTCCTTCTTGTCGGGCTTGCGGGCCATTTTGAGATTTTAATCCTTTTGATGACAAGAGCCAAAAATCCAATTTTCCCGATGGTCCGCTTCCCCACCCCTTTGAATTTTCAAACTACCACGTGTCACAATGGCGCATCTTGAGATGATCCCCAAAGGTTGAGACCTTGAATGAGTGTGGGCTCGCCACATGTCGTTATGGCACAACTTCAAAAACTTTAAGGTTTCAAAATGATTTGGCGGGGTGCACTTCCATTTTAGAATTTTATTCCATTTTTCCAAAAGGGAAAAACATTCAACTTACCTTCAAAGGCCCGCATCTCCGCCATTATATTTGCCACATGTCCTCCTACAGGTCAAAGTAAGACTTTTTCCTTGCCACTTAAAATTTTCTTAAATCGAGCACGGTGGGCCCGATGGGTGTGTTCAAACCTTTTGCCAAAGTATCCAAAAGGAAAAAGTTCAAAAACAAACCCGCCGCACCCCATCCAATTAGAAGAAGCCACGTAAGCACCAAAAGAACCAATCAAAAATGAGCGGAGCCACATGACCAAATTTGCCCTTTTGCCAAAAAAATCAAAAAGTGATAAGTTAAAGCATTTTCTGTCGTCCCCTGACCAACCAAAAGAAGCCACGTGACCACATTGAACTAAAGATGGTGATGAATAATACGGTAGCAATTGATCTCCAAGTGGGATATTGTTGAGTATGGAGCTTAATTGCTTCACATGAAACTTGCTTTTACATGTTACTGGTTCTAAAGAATCGAATTGTTCAAGATGTAATCGGTGTGGTCGGGGTGTAGGCGTCGATTAGTCCAAAGTCAGAAGTGACTGCCGATGGTCATGTAGTGACCATCGACGATTACTATGCTTTGACACTTGCTTTTATTTTTTTACGAACATTAGAATAAATCACTTGTTTTAAAGATGATTTATTGATTGTAAAAGTGTAATTAATTTACCAAAATAGTTATATATGCATTTATGCATTGTATGAGGGTAAGTAAGAAGAAGAGAAGAAAAATATCAATTGTTTTCATGTAAGTTTTCTTGGTGAGCAAGAAAGAGTAGCTGAGTGAGGGAAAAACATTGAACATCATGTGAGGTGTTGGAAGACAACATATATTCATTGTATTTCCTCTATAAAGCACTGAATAATAATATTGGTTGTTTCTTAGTGGACATAGCTCACACTGGGTGAACCACATTAAATCTGGTGTAATCTTTCTCTTGTTTATTTTATCTTCTGGTTATTTCTGCATTCATTGCTTGTATGATTTATCTAATTATAGATATGTGCAATATTGTTATATGGTTTAATCCCAACATAATCATTTAATCCAAACTTTATGAGAAGTATTCATTTAATATACCCTTCTTCTACAAGCAAAAATTATCTCTTTTATAAACATATACTAAGAAATACAACATCAGATTTGCATTATTTAACATTCATACTCATGCCCAAAAAAATTTGGATCAACCAAAATGAACTAATAATTTGAAACTTTTTTCTTAATATCACAACAAGATAAACAAGCCAAAAGTGAAAAAATTAGTGAACTCAACATGTAATCTTTTCCCTAAATCTATCTCCCAAACATACAAGAGATTTCAATATTTCCATTCCATGATTTAAGTCTTACATCATGCTTTTACAAGAATGCAAGTCTACACATATATTTAATTATGTAATGTCTATAACCATACATATGGAAAGAATATGAGTTTATCTCAACATAGAGAAATCAAGATACAATATATCTATGTTCCTACAAACAAGAATAGAAGTTTACTTCATTATGAAAGAATCAAAATTTCAACACAACAATATTCCTTCTCAAGAGAGGATCAAAACATAACTAACTCTCTCATTTGACAATGTTTACACCATATTCTCAAAAGTAAAAATAGGAAAAACTTTTACAACATGATAGAGTAGGATTTACAACATGCTCTATAGCAAGAATAGAGGACATTACATCAAGAAGACATCAAGCTTACAAAAGGACCAACATTCCTACACAAATAGGATAGCTCAACTCAACCCATAAAAATGCAAAATACAATATTTATTTCAAGATATGAATCCTTATACAAAGGTTATTACATCAATAAAATTCCAAAAAAAACTCCAAGTGGAAAATCCTCCCAATTTTTGGAACAACATAACAAAGTCTTCAATTTTCTCCATCAATCTTCAAGCAAATTTGCATGTTATATGCCAAAATGGTCTTCATCACACAAGGATAAATGGCTCGGTTACCTCCCAACCTATTGGCATCATTACATGCCATCTCTAATACATGGAGGACATGTTATCCTCCCTCCAAGCCCATGGGAGAGAGAGCATGCATGCCTCGGTTTTGCACAAGTGAATAGGGTAGGTAACACACACATACAAGCACATTTTTACACATACACAAAGACAAAAATCAAACCATACACAAGGGAGAAGCTCCATGATTTCCCCCAAGATGGGAAAGAGTGGTAAGAAACCAAAAAGAACCCAAGTGGTGAATCCAACCATAGAAAACACAAGTAAATCTCCATGCAACATCATTATCTCTCCAAACCCATGTACCAAGCCTCCTCATTGGAAGGATTTTCAAACCATTAAGATTTACTTGCCATGGATGGGGAAAGAATTCCAAACCATATGGAAATATTTTCCCCACATCAAACCATATGAGGGGAGGAATAGAGAAAACCATCATGGCTTGCCCATCAAGCCATGTGGTGAGAAGGTATTCCTCCCTCTTCCCCAACACTCCAAAATCCATCACAAGCATGATGGATGGAGAAAAATACAATGACAAAATCCACATACACACTCATAATCCAACACACGACACAACAAACACCATTTAAATTTCATTAACATAAGTTGTTTCTCATAAGAAAAAACATAAAAGAAGAATAAGGAGGCCTACCTCTAACAAGCTCCACAAGCACACCCAAAATATCTAACACTCAAACATGCAAAATTACCAAAGAGTCCTCAACCCCTCTCCATGAGGAAATATTAAAAGAAACCAATAAACCATTCCTCCCAAATGAGAGGGTGAAATGTGTCACCCTTCTCCACTCCCCACACAAAGATTCCAAAAGTAAAAGCAAGAATAAAACAACTCTCATTTTGGAGGTAAACTCCAAATTACCCAAAATGTGATTAAAACCAAACCTCTACAACTTTTAATACACACACAAACCAACTCACTTACAAGAAGTGATGTGTGAGGGGTCAAATGGGAGGTAAAATCCCATTTGGCCTTGAAAAGAGACCCCTACCCATAGGTAGGGTCCAAGGGGTCCTTTTCCATGATAGGGAAGTTCCCAACATGAAAAGTGATCACCAAAATTGCCACTTTTATCCCAAATCCGAGTTGGGGCTGAATGGCACAATAATTGAGGTGGTGGGGCCCACCCAAGTGGCACTTAGGTGGTCCATATCTCTAATAACCCACTTAATTAACATTAAACACAAATAAGCACAAGTAGGGACCACTAGGTCCCTAAACAAGCTAAATACAAATAATTAAATTTTACAAGTAGGGATCATCCACTGTGCCCGAATAAAACATGTAACAATGAATAAGGCTTCACACAATAAACATAGTGAGGACATAACCCAATCGGCCGCCCGTGAAAACCCGAAGTGTAGCCACAAACCCGCATTCTCCTATGCCCTGTAATCTGCACACTCATTGCAAACATTAAACATAACTTCCTAATAAAATATATAAATTAAACAATCTAAATAAGCATATGTGGATAAATCATGCTAACTATACCAAGCCACCAAACCATGTCAATGTGAAGAGACTAATGCTAACATATACATCTATACTGATCTAAAACATATTAACCATGTAAGTACAACATGGCTGACATCCAATTAGCCATTTCAATTCAAATGATAACTAAGTATATGATGAAACCATAATAAAATCCATCATATGAGAAATGAAATCCACTATAACATAATACGATGATATCCAAGATTATAACATTCAAGAGCTAAGAATCAACTACAATACTGATACTAGCTTGGCGCCATGCGCCAAAATCACATAAGTGTCGTCAAATGAACCATAATAAAAATATAGAAATAAAATGATGTTAAATTTCATGTTCATAATCAATATGAGTAATGATTCGACGAGAACTATGGTAAGAAAAAAGGTGGGCACTACACTTTATACATGATTGCAAAAATAAAAATAAAAGCGGAGAGCCTCTATTTGGTTTTCATAACCTTTTATGCATTCTTATTTTTTTGGTCTATCTTTAAAGAGAGTTTACAAAATATATATTATATGCATGTGTACATAACTTAAATAACCATTAAAGAAAGCGAAATATAGAAAAAGAAGAGAGTTTACAATGTTTATTTATAATTATAATCTTGTGGTATCACAACGGTTCATATAAAGCTTTAAAGAGTGTCAATATATATTTTTACCCAAGTGAAGACATTTTGGAAAAGAAATTTGAATATGATTAGGAATGTATTTGATATTTACATTATAAAGGAAAGCATTTTTTATTTGTTCAATAAGGGAAATAAAGAGACACTATTGGCCGGCCTATAGATGTATAGTGGAAATTAAAATTACGGATGATAGATTTTGAACTTTATGACATTGGCCTTATGGGTTCAAGATGATAGTTAAAAAATATTTGGAGAAGTTCACATGCTTTCTAAAATATATTCCAAAGTATCAAAAAGATGAGAGCTTTCAGATGGAAAGAAATGGGACTAAGGCTCAAATTGGTATAGAAGTTGGCATTCAAGGGCCTTTCGTTATGGAATAAATCTTTCAAATTCCTTGAAGTAAGTAGATAAATTTAAGACCTTTTTAGAATCATGAAGGGATTTAAAATAATTTCAATGCAACTCCACTCTCTTTTGGAAAAATAATTGGAAGGATAACAAGAATATAGATGTACGTGTAGGGGTATGTGCAGGAAGGAATTTCAAAATAAATAGTATTTTTAGA
This sequence comes from Taxus wallichiana var. yunnanensis, assembly GCA_018340775.1. Classification (NCBI taxonomy): domain Eukaryota; kingdom Viridiplantae; phylum Streptophyta; class Pinopsida; order Cupressales; family Taxaceae; genus Taxus; species Taxus wallichiana. The sequence goes on from CM031241.1 coordinate 65,128,140, forward strand.
ATTGTTTAACAAAGGCATAAACATAGGAATGGAAATGGAAATGGAAATGGAAACTACAATGAGAACTACAATGGAAATGGGAATGGTGGTAATGGGTAAAATGAAAATGACAAGATGAACATTGTACAAAGGAAGGTTCCACAAGATGGATACTTCAAGTGTGGAGGAGATCACCATGCTAGTAATGCTTGTCTCCAAAATTTTGCAAGGGAAAAGAAAGGAATCGAGTTCAAAATTAGAGAGAGGAGTTCTAGTAGAAGATTCATGTAGGGGTTGATAAATAGTAGGAAGACCATCAAGTCGCTACCATTGAGGGATTGAGTAAACTTTTTGGTCATCTATTTTCAAATCAAGTAAAGTTGTTGGTCATAGATGTTGAGTAAACTAAATTATTTATAGACCCTGAAAATTCAATTATAATACATAGATAAATTTATTTAATGGTTATATCATGGTCAATTAGATATGGGAACTGAGTTGAAAAAAATTAGAGAAATGTATTTTTGAAGATAAGCAATAATTTCCATCATTTGTGACTATATTTAAATTTTTGGTTGCATCTTTGGACTTCTGTGATGTAATTCTTTGGGTTAAATAGTTGTGGTAGCATTTATACAATTCAATTTCTTTTTTAAGATGGTTTCTTTAGATATCAAATTGTGCACTTAGTAATATTACATCATGCCTCTATTATGTCATCATATGCATGATTCCTAAGAGAGAAAACAAGACATTAAAAACACTTGTTTTGTTTTAGATTGGGGTAAGTGCACCAAGTTGGGGGACAATTAAGTGGACATTAGATCCTGAATTTTACATTAAAAACATCAAAACATCAAATTTAGTCTTCATGCGGACTTGAACCATGCCGAAAGTCAAAAATATGTCATAAAAATGGTACCATCGCATAGGGGAGATTGTTAGCTTTGTAGAACTATTGATTTTAAAGTGAATATAATAGGATAAATGTCATTTTTTAATTTTTTACTAATAGTAGGTCTTTAAGACACTTTTTCCCGTGAATGTTTATGTCTACATTTAAGACTGCAAATTTTGTTTCACTTATCAGAATGTGATAAAAATTATACCATCCCAACCATGGTGAAATTATATACATGTTCAAAAAAATAATTATTTGATTTAAATATTTTTTGATGAAGTTATGGCGGGCAAACGAAAAGTGCTATGTTTTCTTTATGTTTTCATACCACTTTCACGAAAAAAATCATAAAAAATTAAATATTGCTCAAAAAAATACAAAATAAAATCTATCCCAAGATAAATAACAACATCTGACTTCTCACCAAAGGAGAAAAATATATATCAATTTTTGGTCATCCAAATCATGGGCAAACGGACTACAATCTTATAGGCATTTTTAAAAAAAAATACCAAGTCATTGAATTTTGAGTGTTTAATATAGCTAAACTTGTCCATTTAAAAAAAAAAATTAGTATTTTAGAAACTAGATTCGGATGCTACAATTCATATTAATATAATTATTTCTAATTTTGAGTGTATGTATTGCTAATAATCCCTACAAGTTGATATTATGTTGTTATTTGCAATATGACGTCCACTTATGACCCCTTTTTGTCCCCCAACTTACTGCACTTACCCATTGACATTGATTTATATTTTGATGCTTTCATTTTCTTTTTATCTAGAATTATCCCTTTTATTTTGGACATCACACAATGTGTTACTCATCTCGAGTGTTTCTTGTTTTGGATTTGGAGCTCTTTAAAGACTAGCATCCAATAGGAAAGGAGTTCCCAGTGTTACTATCCCCTTTGGGTGCTTTTGTTCCCTTTCCCTCTTATATGTTCGAGAATTCCATATCAACCATTATCTTTTCTAAAACTTCTATTATCACTTTTGAGTACGTTTTTAGTTGTTAATGATGAAAATCAAGAAAGGGGATCGTGTGTGTGTGTGTGTGTGTGTGTGTGTGTGTGTGACTTACTAACTATTATATGAGACAATTGGACTATTACTTCTTATCTACTACTTACACAAGAGCACCACTCAAGGACTACATTTTAGGTTGCATTATTCAATACGCGGGGAAGGGAAAATTTCAATTCCATCACATGAATTCATCTTGGGGAAATTAGTTGTAGCTTGTTATCTTGGTGTGACTAGCATAAGGGCATGATTTTATCACAAACACGCCATAACTGAATTAAATCTAAAATCTAGTGTAGTGCTCGATGAAAATCACTTTGGGGTGACCGTTGAGGTCATTAGACTCAATGTTATGCATCTTAAAAATTTCATCTAATGTGTGCTCAAGTCTTGTATAGGTATCTAGGGTTTGGTTTTTAGGTTCATGTGTGACAATAAACCCTTAAGGTGAAGCTAGTGTGACACAAAGTGAAGTTAATAATACATGATCATGCCCTAAAAAGACCAGATTAGGAGGCTGATGTCAAGACAATAGTGACAAGGCGATCTGTCCTCATCGGGAATTTCTATCTAGAAGACTTACGAGTCTTTGTTTTTTAAATAAAACATATAAGACCCAAATCCATCTTATTTCATCAAGTATTCTAGCCTAGAGTTAGTCCATACAATTATATATTTAAGCTAAGTCACTCTCATCCTCTTGATACTTATTTTCCAATGTATGTTGTATCTACTGTAGTTATGTTATTATCTCATTTATCTCAGTTCTTGGATATAAGATTTATATTTCATTAAATCATTTGGTGAACCCAACATTTGATCATGCATGGATCCATTTTCTTTCTTCTTCCCCTTATGAGGTTATGGATAATTCTTTTTCTTTTATCCCCACCCATGTCTATTCCTACAGCCAGCAATCCAGGATTATTATATACCAATTTTCACTCAACATTCTCCTTGTTTTGCGCCCACTTCTACGAGAACCCACTATTGATATAGTAACCACTCGTCAAAAAAGAAACCTTTAAGACCTCCTACTTCCCCCTGCTCATACTACCACGATCACTCGAATTGTGGATTCATCTAAGGAATATGATATCATTGAGCAATTAAAGAATACCCCGGAAAGATATCTCTCTTTGATCTTTTACGTAAGGCCCCTAACTATAATCATACATTAGAAGCATCATTGCGATCTATTCAAATAAAAATTGATGGCCCTCCTATATATTTTCCAATCTCATGGAATCTTTGACTAAAATAAGAAATTCTATTACATTTATTGATGAGGATATTCCACACACATCTTCTGTTGATTCTCCTCCTCTTCTTATCATGGCTCGGGTTCAATATTTTCAAATTAAGTGTGTACTCATTGATAATGGTTCTACATTGAATATTTTTCCTTTATCATTACTAGCCCAATTAGGCATCCCTCATAGTGTAATTGAACAATCTACTCTTGTTGTCTCTGAGATATGACACTACTACTCGTGCATACATTAGTGTTGTCAAATTAGAATTGCAAGTAGGACCTCACAAGCTCATTACTCCTTTCTATGTTATGGATTCCCCATTATAATCTAATTTACTCCTTGTTTGACCCGGATTCATTCCATGCATGTTATTCCCTCAGTCCATCATTGTGTCAATTTTATATTTGATGGCTATGAGCATACTATTATTGTTGATCTGAAAAACTCAAATATTGTTGCATGGATTCCACTACTTCTATGGTTATTCCCCGCTCAACCAATTCCCTCACATTGTCTTTATACATATGATATTGGGAGACTATAAATCCTAATTCTATTTCACCACATCCCCATGTTTCCTCTATTTATACCAACACTACCAATCTCATCTCTCCCACCATATCCCCTTCTACACCACCTTCCACATCTACTCCAAATCTTCTAGAGACTTTTGTACAACATTTCAATGTTGAGACCGATTATTCGGATGATGATGTTGATGTTAATGAGCTTCTTGATGAAATCTTGTGTACTTTATATTTTACTCTTGTGGAATTTGATGATTCTCCATTTTATAGTCATCACATTATTATCTGGTCCTTGTGAATATCAAATCAAAACTCCTAATACCCAAGATGCTACTATGGTTTTTAATCATAATATTGTGCATACTCTTGATTTTATTCCTCCTTTCATAGTTGATCCTATTCTTATTGATCATTGTCTTATTTTTATCAATGGTTCTTCCCATGTATCGCCTATTTATTTTAATCGATTCACTTGCATATTATACATTAATCAAGAGTATTGGAAACATGTTCTATTTGATCATACATGTCTGAAAAACATATGCACATATGAGGCTCTAACTCACTTAGGACTCACCCCTACTAACATTATAAATTTTCTCAAAACCACAATGAATATCAAGGATGTATCTTTATCCTAGAAGCTTATAGTACACAAATATTTTATATGAAGGTTTTGGTTACACTTGATACTCAACCTTCCCACTTACAATTGGGTAATATTGGATAGAATAAATTGGTGGTACCATTAATATGTATAAAATTGTTCTTACTTATTTTGTGGCCTCTAGGAGCATTGTTATTCATAATGATTCATTCTACGATTATAAACCTAATCTATCATAACGGAAAGGACATAAGTGCCCTAGTACACATTTTACTGATGAAGAATATGTCATGGGCATGTATGAATTACGTCTTACAAGATTATTTAAAGATAAACCAAAATTGTTTTTATATTATACATATAAACCAACCAATTTCAGTTATGACTCATATTTAGAAGACTCTCTGGATGATATCATTTATATCACTATGACATACACACTTGGGGGCATCTAAGTCCCCCTCACCACCCAATCATAAAATCTTGTTCTATGTTCAAACATAATTGTTGAGGTTGCACTTAGCTACATCAACCTCACTTTGCACACATAGGGTGGGAGAAAACTTGCTTCCCTTCCCTAGTCATAGGCTCTCATATTCTAATATACAAAAACATTCAAATATTTGTAAAAATATAATTCACATTATTTTATATCTTGGTTACATGTATATTTTTTCTTATATTATACCATGTTACATTTTCCTTACCATGCTAGATTGATCCATATTGTGTTCTATATTTTTATATATACACATGCGCATTCACATGGTACTTTGAGGTGAATGTAGGTTATCTACAGGTTATCACATGATGCATAATGATTGACATTGTTCTCTACCAGTCCCATCAAGGCTCACGGGGCATCTACCTTCCATATCTTTCGTATTCATGTGTTATCATTGAAATATCTACTACTTTCTCTTCTATTTGAGATATACACCTTGTGACATACTATTTATTATCCTAGCATGCTAATGAGTGCTTTATGTGTAACATTTTTTTGCAAGCCTACCTCCAACCATGGTTATCTAATCATACTAGTTACTTGTTTCTTGTTCTCATTATGATTTTTTTCCATTATTTACGGGCTATGCCCTATGCTTGCTTGTTTGTTTTAATAAATGTCCTTGATGACGTTATATATATTTTGATCTCTTGGGTGGTTTCCCATCAACCAAATACTTGATGTTTCTTTGTGATGTTATTGTTATCTAAATAACAACCCATGTTTATTTGTACAACTTATTCAAGTTCCGGACTTATGTGGAATTGGATGGAAGACCAAGCTGACCAAAAGCTAGAAAATCAAGTGTTTTGCAAAGTTGGAGAATGAATTTTTTTGCAAAGCTAGGAAATCCATGAAACAAACCATGAGAACAAAGAGGGGATGTCACCGTGAAAGGAGAAGTGGTCATGCGATGTTGCAAGTCAAAGGGAAAAAGTTATAATAGTTTGAAGTTTAAAAGAGCTATGTAACAAAGGCAATTGTTTTCTAGTGTTCTATAGGTTTTCAAAGGAACTATGAGCCATAGAAGGTTAAAGCTGCGGGATAAAGGAAATAGTTTTATAGTGTTCCGTAGGTATATGAAAGACAAAAAGAAAGCCACAAAACTCTAAACAATTATGTGAGTGTTTAGAGGTCTCTAAAGAAAGACACGAGAGGTATAGGAAAATTTGTGGATGTCTGTAACCAACGTAACAAAGGAAATATATTAAAGGAAGTACGCATTAGTCTACACAATTTTTGGAGGTCTAATAGAATCTACGAATGTCTAAAAAGATTCACGGAGAGGTATGTGAATCCATATAATGAAGGGAAAAAAAGGAAAACCTGTGGAAGACTATGGAAGACAAGAAAAGGCCCGTAACACAATCAAAGCTGCATGAACAAGGCAAAAATACAAAAATCTATGTAACATGGGATGACCAAAATAACTAATTTTAGCTTCAAAATTCTAATCAAAGATCTAATTTTAAAGCATGCAAAGCTAAAAGAGGAACAAAGCATGCAAGAGAACTCCATTTTTATCAAACATAAGCTTTTAAAAATAGAAATAGCATACAATAGCATGGTTTTATTTTTGAATGTGTTTTGCTTTTATGGGAACACATTTTTCTATTTTTTGATATTTTTTCTATTTTACGCATGTTTTTACTTTAGTGATCATTCTTAATGCATGTTACACATATTTTGGCTATTTTGAGCCTCGAGACTTGCATGTCTACATTTTCTCTTCTTCTCTCACTCAATTCTCTATAAAACTCCATGGAATTCATTATATAAAAGAGATCTATGCATCTTTTATTCATCATCTGGAGCAATTAGAGTTCGAGTTGAAGAGAAGGGGTCATGAGTGATCTTTTATATTGGTTTCACCTCTTGATCATTAAAGGAAATGGTTTTACCTTTTTACAACCTATGTATTATGCAATTTCATGTCTTTAGATTATTTTATCTCATGATATTGTTTAATATTTTATTTGATTTAATATCTATGCCTTTATGTAGTTATATGTTGATTTACAGGTCATAGATTGTGTTTAACCATGTTTTGTGTAGGATCTTGTTGTGGAGTTTACCAAATTTCCCTTCAAAGCCATTTTTCCCTTCTTTATTCTTTCACAACTTCAAACCCTTCTCTAAAACACTTTTGCATTGACATATCCATTGTGAGTTGTGTATGGTGTGTGTGGTTCATGTGGTCCATTTGTGTGGTTCAAACAAGTTTGAGATCCTCAAACTTTCTAGTGTATCACCATCTTTTCATTTTTCCCTTAATTCCTTCTCCCAATTTTGTGTTGATTTAGTAAAGTAGAGAAGTATTAGGAGTAAAATTAGTTTTAGGTGTTACATTAGGGGAACCATCCTCTCTCGGAGAATCACTGCAACCTATAGTTCATCCACACCTAAGATTGTTTCCATTTTTTCAATTGAAAGGAGATATTCCACACCACTCTCTGAAGGGTACATTTCAAAGTGACAATAGTTTCTAGCATGCCGGTGGGACCAAAAAAATAACTTTGTAAAGATTTTTATTTTTCTTGGAAAGTATCAGTGTTTCATACATATTCATTCAGCATTTGGCAGCTCCATAAGTTCAAATCATACCTTTGTAGCATATCATTGCAATTTTCATGCCAAAATTTATAACTAGATCATCTTCAAAAGGTATTCCATTTTATTTTATTGAATTACCTTAGATTTCAGCAAAAGGGATATAATTTTGAGTTCCAAACCATATATTAAATCTCCTTCCATCCCACAAAATCAAATTTTACTTTCCAATTTCCCCATATCAATCGAATCTCAATATGGCCATCCCTAGAAATCGATTGTTGTTTCCTTTAATGATGGCAATCCACTACAACTTGCACAACATGATGACATCTTTGTTTTTTCATGTAAGAGAATTCCATTTTTCACTGGAGAAAATCAAGTTACACCCATAGAACACATTAAATATGTGGCCAATATATTCTTTATTTATCATGTTACTCAAGAGAATGTTGTAGTCAGGTTATTAACAACCTCTTTCAAAGGCAAAGCACTATAGTGGTATGGGATATTGGCAAGTAAATTCTATAAGTACATAGGATCAACTGGGAGAATTTTTGTAGGAAATTTGAAGACAAATCAGATCATATTTCATTAGTGGAACAATTTACTACCATCAAGAGAGCACCACAAGAGAGTTCATTTATAAGGCGTATTGGTAAGGCCTACTCCTGAGTATGTTTTTTTATTATCTAAAGGCTTTGAATCATGATATTTCATTTATGCTACGATAAATTGGCATAATAGCACTTCCTAATTCTTATGACATGGAAATTAGATCTGAAAATAGTCTTATAAAAGATAGAAAGATTACACCAAGGCCCCTATGCTAATTTTTCTGAAGTATATCCCTCTATGCCACTTCAAATACCTGTAATAGAAACTATTCCAACACCAATTCATATTACTCAACCTTTAAGTCAAACTAATATAGCTCCAAGCCAATCAAATGACTTACAAGAGTTGAGGAGCATGTTAAAATATTTTGGGAATGAGATAGTTTCCCTTAAAAGACAAAAAAATCAGAGTTATAGACCCTATTATCCACCCAATCAATAGAATAGGCCTCCATTCCAACCAAATTTACAAATCCAAAATTAGTTTTCCAATGCTAATCCTATTCAATCATACTGATTGATTAGTGTTATTAGCACTTCTATAGAAATTGTTCTTGTCAAAAATAATATGATACAAGACTACGAGTGGTGTTATCCTTGTAATTTAGCCCATAACCAGAACTCTTGCCCCAATGGTGTTCTAAATCAAGAACTTATGGTGAAAAATGATTCTATGTCTCAAAACTCATTAGTTGAGACCCCACCACAGTAGGAGGTTTCTCAATAATTGGTGCATAATGATGTTGCACTTCTAAATTGGCAAGAAGATGATTTTTGGAGAATCAACTAGGTCAGTCCTCTACTTTTATGATAACAAACACAAGGAAAATGAAAAGAGAAATATAAGTGGATCAACCAACTAATAAGACTAATTATCAACCTTCTCCAACATTACAAAGTGTTTTTAGTTTTTGATAAGTAAGGCACTCGAGAATAATCAATCTATAAAAGTTCAAAATCAGGAATAAATTCCAATTTTGATTCCAATAACACAAGAAGGTATTATCGTTAATAAAGTATAGCAGAAGGTTAGTACTTCATCTTTCAATATTCTTGATCATATGAAGCAAAATAAGGTTAATATGACAATGTGGGATTCTTTTTCTCTTCTTGGTCAAAAGGATCTTTTGCAAGAAGCCTGTCTAATCTCAATATCTCTTACCGTCAATGTAAAGAACCATCTAAAGTTGTGTTTACTAACACACTTGATCCAAAATAATCCCAAGAAATAAAAAGTGTGAAACCACCTCCTTTCTATGTTTCCTTGATCATAGGAAAAAATCTAGTCCATAATTGCATGATTGATTTAGGAGCTTCAGTTGATTATGTCTAAGCAAATTGTTGATAAATTTGGTCTAAAATATGATCCTCTTTCTAAAGCAAGTATTTCAACTAGATTATACACTTGTAAAAACCCTTGGTGTTATTAGAGGATTGGGCCTAACCTTGCATGCATGCCTTAATTTATCCATCCCTCGAGATGTCTTCATTATTGATCTTCCTCCCTATTTTTCCTTGTGTATTTCTAGAGATTTCATTACTAAAATTGGAGGCTACTTATCATTAGACAAATTTCACATGTTTTTTAGAACAAGGTATGGCACTAAAGTTACAATAAGGTCTGATCCCATCTCAACAAGTCATATAGAGCCTTATATTTCTAGTGTTATCAATTCCAATTGTATGATCATAGATGAAGAAGACCAACTAGTTGACCAAGAACCAAGCACACTTCTTGAGGGGATTCTAGACTTATTACTTGATGAATGGGCTACTCAAATTCATGTTTTTGATCCATATAGTCATATTGAAGAGGTAGTTCTTGGAACATATTATCTACATAAATAAAATTATATTATTCTTAACATTGTCATATCATATCAAGCACGATAAAAGGTTTATGGAAATTATACTTTGATGGATCAAGAAGTAGGAATGGAGCAGGTGGGGGATCATGTTGATTTATCCAACAAAAGAGAAGTATTTTTATGCTTAAGGTTTCAGTTTAGTTGCACTAATAATACAGTTGAGTATGAAGCTCTTATGTGTGATATGCAGTGGGAAAGGAAAAGAGGGGTAAAACAATTACATGTGTTTGGAGATAGTGAGTTAGTTGTCAATCAAATCAAAGGAAAACTACAGCCAAGAACATTTTTTTGAGATCTTATAAAAATAGAGTATGGGATCTGATAGAGGATTTTGATGCTTTCAATGTTCAATCTATTCCTAGAGAAAAGAATAAATATGTAGATAGGCTAGTTGTAATTGGTGCTCAGGTTGACATTCCAAATTAGATCAATAAGGAAAAAAATCAGCAGCATATCAAGATAGTTATAAGGCCTTCTATCCTAATAACAATGTTAACTAGAAATTATTTGAATCAGATCAGTAGATAGTTATCTTTTGGCCAACGGAACCTAAGTTTTCAATCAAAAAATTAGGAAAAATTGCAATAGTAGTATGAAAATCATATTATTTAGTTGATATCTAACAAAATACCTTAGGGATTAGTCACTCTTGAGTCTATATTTAATACAGATGATCAGGTTAGAGGTGATAAATCTAACATGTTGATCAAACAATAATATTATGAGTAAATCAACATTGTGATGAAAAAACACTCAAGTTGGGAAAGGTATGTAATCAAGATGAAAAACTTGCTTTTGTTCAACTTTCTCAGGAATTTGATGATGTTTTTTCATGGATCTATTATTATTTAAAGGTTTTCAATCAAAATTTAGCTCAATACACAATAGATTTGGATTTAAATGAAAAACCAGTCAGATAAAAGTAAATACCCATCAATCCTAAGATTGAACCTCTCATGAAACAAGAGTTGGATAAATTGATCAAATCTAACATCATTTTCCCTGTGAAGCATTCATCATGGGTTGCCAATTTAGTTCTTGTGAGAAATAAAAATGGATAAATACATTTGTGTTTGGATTTTAGAGATTTGAATAGGGAATCTTTAAAATATCATTATCCATTACCATCAATGGAGAAAAATTTGTAATGGGTAAGTAGCTAGGAATGTTTTTCACCTTGGATGGTATTAGGGTATAATCAGATTAAGATGCAAGAATTATACCAATTCAAAACCACATTTTCCACAAAATAGGGCACGTACGGATACAAGAAAAATCCATTTCGACTATTAAAGACGGGAGCCATGTTTTAGCGTGTAATGGACTTAGCATATCGGGATTGATTAATAATTATCTTTAAAATATCATTATCTCATTGCCATCAATGGAGAAAAATTTGTAATGTGTAAGTAGCTAGGAATGTTTTTCACCCTTGGATGGTATTCGGGTTTAATCAGATTAAGATGCAAGAATTATACAATTCAAAACCACATTTTCCACAAAATGGGGCACGTATAGATACAGAAAATGCCATTTAGATCATAAAGCGGGAGCCATGTTTTAGCGTACAATGGACTTAGCATTTTAGGGATTGATTAATAATTATTTGTTGGTGTGTGTGACATGCCTATTCATCATCCACATCACCTGGTGATTCATCTCACCTTGCGAGAGTCATAGGTCTTAGGAAGTCAAATGACAAGTGTCGATTCTGTCATAGAATCTATCATTGTCATTTGTGTCAAGTGTGTCATAGGAGTTACATTCCTTATTTAGAATTGTAACTCCTCCTTTAGTGGCGTCATATGCATCAATCACGTCATATGCATCAGTGGCATCATTGATATTCTTTCCTTGTTTAGGCATGGGGGTTACACAACACCCCTATTTGTACTTCCTTTTTTGATCTATGAGAATGAGCAGACCTGTTTTCTTATTTACATATTCTTTCCATTGTTCGAATCTTATTGCTTATTGCGTTAGAGCTTGACGTTACCATCGGAGTGCAACTTCATTGTGGTGCATTGTTTTCGACATCGGTTCTCGTGAATCCCTCTTTCATGGTATCAGAGATGGTTTCAGTAAAATGTGCCTTCTTCATTTAACAATTTGTTTATTACTTGGTTTCTTCTTATTTCCTCGCAAGTTTTTTTCGATTATTTTTGGAATTGTATTTCTCACCTCGTATTGAGGTTTCAATAGTTGCAAGTTTGAGGTATCTAGTTGGTTTGCTTTATCATTGTTGCTGAGTTCGTTTAGGATTGCTTCTATTCTTGTGAGCTCATTTTTACTCTGGCGTGGACCTGTGGTTCATTATTTTCTTGAGGTCACCGTTGCATGGACGTTCTCTACCTGTTAACTTGTTTGCATTGGTGAACCCACTACTCGGGCACATTTTTTGGATTTGGAGGCTTGTTTTTTGTTTGCTTGTGCATTGCTTTGTTGTGCATTGGGTTTTGATACCTCTCGCCTCCGATCTCTATGCTTTTTTAGCACTATCGGCACTGGTTTCACCTATCTACATGTTTGGTCTAAACATGGTTGCTTTGGATGTTTTGACTTGTGGTTGATTCTCCCCGCTTGTGTATTTAACACCTTGGCTCGATGTACCAACACTCCAGACCTAGATTTACTCAGAGTTTTTCTCATGCATTGATTCTCATTGTTCATTCTGCTCATGCACTGGTTCAACCTTGCCTTCAGGCTCTTCCTTTTCCTGTGTTGTGGATGCCTGCACTTGGTTCATGTACATGTTGGCTGCTACTGTCTCGCGTGGCTCCCTATTTTACAATCTAACCATTAGGCGTCGGGCGATGGCTCAGCTACCTTGAAACACCCATCTGTTACCTTGTTGGTTGGCTCAATATGTGGCATCCAACTCTGAGTGCACTACCAAAGTGCAACCCTCTACCAACATGTCGACTCACAGCTCTCCACTATGGCTTCGACACAGCCATTTCAACACTCCTTCCTGACATTTGGCGGTTACAAAAACTCTGCATGTAGCCCCCAGTCTCCCTGACATTGGTCTCCTACACAACAGTGACTTAGTAGGCATACCTAGACCCACCTTGGCAATATTTGACCTGGAGGCTCGTCCAAATAGCTCGGTCAAACATTCACTCTAGCAAACTATCATTTGGGATGTGGAAACTGCTAGCTCTCTGCAGGTCCCACCGTTACCATTCGGGAAGCTCAGTCAAAACGTCTCCTTTTAGAATTATTTGAAGGTAAAATCAATCTCACCTTTAATATTTTAAGGTGTAAAACTTTTAATTGGCATTGTAAACTTTTTTTTGGGTTTTTTTGCTTGTTTTAATAACCTTCCTTTGAGTGTCGAAGACGGAGGGTGAGGTCCGGGGTTGGCAGGAGGCTAATCCCCCTCACAATTAAAACAAACCCTATTTAAAATTTGATGCCATTTCCAATGAGCATACATACGACACCCTTTGCATGCGTTTAGGGAACTTTTTAATCCGTTTGCAGGCTTATTAGCATTTTTCCATCAGTTGCGGGAATTATTTTTGCTATAACTTTTGACTCGTTGCTCGGTTTTGAGAACTTCTTTAGTCAAAGTTGCATGTTTTTTGCACTCTAGTTGATGGGATTATCAGTTTTGTAAACACACTATTTTATAAAGTGTCGCATTCTAGGGGGTGTCTTTGTATTACTTAAATTCAGCTCATTTTGAATCATCTTGAGCTTTGTTCTATCCCTTTTATTTCTTGTGGACTTGTGAGTGTCTTAGCCACAGTCTTACAATAAAGGGATTATTTCGTGTGATGTGAGACACTATTTCTCACAAAGCCCTCTCTTCCCCTTCTTGTTTTCTCTCATTCTTGTGCTTGTTTGTAGTGTCGATCTGCTGCACCCAACGAACCTTGATTGTTGTCTCCACTCTTGCGCATTATTACACTTATTGCAAGGTGAGTGATAGATAGTTCTCGGCACTGATTGCATATGATTGTAATCAACAAATTGAACTATAAAGTGCCAAACTCGGGGTGATATTGTTCTGGGGTGGTTGTTTCTTTTCTCTCTCCTTCATTCTACATCCTTTGGTTCTATCTCTTCATTATGGACATCTCTAAAGTACCGGTGCTCAAACATTTTAACTTCTTTGAATGGAAATCTAAAATTATATTGGTTTGCGAAGTAAAGGGTTATATCATGTCATCATGGGGTTAGAGACCGAACCTAATGATGAACCTGAAATATCTAAGTGGTTCAATCATTGTGTGTTATCTGTAAAATTGACAAGGGCAATTTCACGATAACCATACCGAAAATTTTGTTCCGATCCCTCATTAGGGATCCTTGCATTCGGAGCGTTACGAAATCCCTTTTCCGGAAATCTGGTTTTCGAACTTAGTCTTTTTGGGTCTTTTGGTTGGGCACATGGAATTGCTATGTAACATCACCTTTTGGTGCGCCCCCTTTAAAACCTTTGGCGCGTATTTTCTGTGACAACACATCTTTTGGTGCACCTTGATATGTTAAGTCTTCCTGCGTGCACCAAGGCGCATGCGCCTTCGTGTTAACACACCTTTTGTTGTGCATCCTTTTGGTGCGCCACGAAGCGCACATAATCTCATGTCGACACCCACTTTTGGTGCGCCGAAGGGCGCACTTAGTTCCATCTTTGGAAAATGCTTTCATGCGCGAAAGGCGCATGCTTTCCTATGTCGACAGTAATTTACATGCGCCCTTTACAGAGTTGGTGGCGCATTTATTACTAACTCACATATATATATGTGTGTGTGTGTGTGTGTGTGTGTGTGTGTGTGTGTGTGTGTGTTTGCGCGCCTACAAATGTCATTATCTCCAGAGCATCACGTTTTTATTCTCTGAGCCTGTCAGCCCCTGCCTTGTCGTTTTCAACGCGTTGTGGACCCGTTGCACGTTTTTCACTATTTATCCGGGTAAGAGGTTCTTATCTCTTTCGTATGTTTTACGTTTTTGGTTCTTGGGTGCTTGTTGGTTTGGTTTTGGATTGAAATCTTGAACTAGCCCCCGCCTTGCTGTCTTTCCATTTTCTTCCTCCTCTTTCCAGATCTGCTGGAAGAGGAAGTTATTCTGAAAGCATGGTGTAATCCCTTTTGATTAAACCATCTTATTACCTTAATGACCTTGCAAGTAGAAAAAGAGAAGCTAAACCTTGTAAAAACCCCTCTGAGGGTGATTAAAACTCTGAAAAAGACTCTGCTTTCCTTTTCCCTTTGGCGCATCTGTCACCCCTGCAACATGAATAAAATCAGCGCCTATGGCGCACCCAGCATGCCTGTCGCATCAAAGACTTTCGTGCCCTCAAGGCGCGCCTCCTTCGCATCTGCAGCGCTAGCCTTCATGCGCCCTCCTTAGGCGCTCAACCTTATTTGTTACATCACGTTTCGTGCGCCTCCTTTGCGCGCACCCTGCATTTGTGCAACATCAGCTTAATCCGCGCTAAGTACAAAGTTTGAAGGCGCGGTGCCTTCCTTATTGCAAAAACATCATGTTGTGTAAACTCTCACGCACGCTTGCACCATGTTGCCTTTGGCGCACGAAAAGTTCCTGTTACACAAACCATACATGTGCCAAAGGGCGCACCAAATCCCAATGCAACATGAAAAATCTATGCGCCTTTGGCGCATCCTGTCTCTATGTAACACGATGTCTCCATGCGCCCTTTACAAAATGTACCCTACAGTATCCATGTGCCATGCGCCTTTGGCGCTGATTTAACCTTTGCAACACCTCTTTTCTATGTGCCTTACCTATTTAGCCCTGTAAGCTGCAGCTTTCATGCGCCCTGCGCCCTGAGCCTCAAAATCACTAACTCTTTCTTCTGTTAACATTTCAATGGAAGATCAAATGGCTAATACAACCTTTTTGGATTGGGTCTCGCTTCTTCTTCGTGCAGATCAGCAACTAAGCTCAAAAGAACATATGTCTACATCAAGCAGGAGACCTACCAAATCCAAAGGCAAGGCCAAACTTACAGAAGAAGAGATGAAATACAAGTATCAGAGAGTCAGAATGCCTGACTCCCAGGCTGAATGTGACCTAGATATCAGGGACTCAGAGTTGGGTCACATTGATATGGAGGAATTTTGGGTCAGAACTCAGAAGGTAACGAGAAGTCCATGGATGGAAAAACTGATAGGTAGTGCCCTACACTTCGCCAGGAGGAATCCCGGTCAGTGCTGTCGACAATGAATTCATGATGGTGGTCACCTGGTGCTACAACAAAGACACAAGGTGTGTCGTAAATGACAAGGGCGAGGTCATCATTAACCTCACTACCCGCCACTTCGAAATAATACTCGGCATCCCTCATCACCGGCACTTTGTGGCCGTCAGCCGAGAGGATTGTATTAAGGCCTGGGATGATAACGAAGATCAGTGTATGCAGCTGATGAACGAGGTCTATTTGAAAAATAAAAAGGTGGTGACCCGATGGCCTCAAACCATCCACCGCAGCGACTTCTCAGAGGAGCTCAGCGACACTATCACATTCCTGAGCAGAGTGTTTGGGCTTCCTGACGCCCACTTTTTCCATAAATGGATGTTGCGGTACTTAGAGACCATGAACAAGAATATGCCCGATCAGCGCTTTTGCTGGGGAGAAATAATAAGCAGCACAATCTCTGAGCAGCTTCAACAATTCCTTACAACGGGAAGATTCTATATGAACTCCTATGTTGTCATCTTTGCAATGCATCGAGAGAGAGACTACCGGGCGATACGAAGTGGAGTTTGGCCTCAGGTCAAAATATATGATTACTACCCAGAATTGAGGCTGGAGAATAGCATCTCTCAGTTCACAAAGATTAATGATGTGTTTTTCTATCACATCATCTGCCTGTTGAGGCCGAATATGACTTACGGTCGCACGACCAAGAGCATAGTGGCAGCTACTGAGAAATGGGGGGCCCTGTTCACCCAATTTCCCACATTCACCTATCTGAGGGCAACCAACTTCTTGGGAGAGCCGACCGGCCGGCTGCCGAGTATCTTGGGCCTAAGCTGATTTTGTTGGAGCTGTCAAGACAGCTGATCACATATCACGAGAAGTGCCTCGAAAAGAAAGAAGGGTGGAACTCCTTTCCCCCTCATGATAGGCCGATATACATGCCTTACCCACCACAAGGCAAAGGACATGTTCGCGAGAAGTGGAGCTGCTCAATTTGAGACATGATTTCCCGGAAAGGCCTACCTTCGACCCAAGGAATTGTCGCGAGGGCAAAGCTCGATCGATCCATGTCCCTTAGATCGAGGACATCTACATCGGCGTCATCCATGAGGTTGAGCTCGGGAGAAAGGATCATTCTCGCTTAGCCTTGGCGAGAAATCATCAATATGGGGTAGTAATTGTCCCCAAAGGCTTCGGACTACGGAAGATGAAATAGACCAAGTATATACTAACACGGATGGGGAAAATTGGCCTTTTCCGGCCATTGATAGAACTAAGGCACCTCAGACGATTGAGGAGAGGATCAAGGAGACTCTGCGCAGGACAGAGCATTGGTGCGGATGAACGGGTTAATCTACCTCGGGGTTGATTTCACCACCTCCCCATTGGGTAACGCACCTCCTCGATCCAAACAGCAGCCTAAAGGCAAGGGCAAAGGTATAGAGGGTGAATCCAGCACCACTCAGGAAGAAGCTCAATGAGTCCTCCTTCCACGGCACCCGAACAGGTTATAACTCTGGCTTCGCAGAGAAAGAAGCAGAAGAGGATGTTCCAATAGGCCCATCCACTCAGGATGTCGGCATTACTACAGCAACCGAGGTCCCTTCTATCCCTTCTTCTTCCCTTCCTTCCCCTCCTCGAGTGACTCAAGCGGCCATTCCTTTGGTCGTGTCCTCTCCCCCTTCTTCTACTCCTCCCCCCGCTTCTTCGTCTATCTTCTCTTCCCTTGCGGATCTTTCCTCCTCCATTTCTTCCCTCATCTCTGAGCTCCCTTCCCTTCCTATGTCTTCCGCAGCTGCAGTATCCCTTCCTCCCGTGGGCACTTCTTCGGCTATTCTCTCCATGCCACCTCCACGTGTCTCCCACGTTTTCCCCTCCCTCTGTAGCTTGCCCCCTTTTCCGTTTCCGGCCCTTCTCCCATAGGTCGCACTGGATCTCCCTAGCGACTAAATCAGCAAAGAGGAAAGTTCCCATCGCTCGATGGACTTTTACGTAATCCCATCTAAGGGGCAAAGAAAGCGAAAGCCCATCTGCACGCTTCTCTCAAAGTCTTTGCGGGAGAGAGGGTTATGGAGATCGCATATCCCAATCCCTCAAGGAGAAAAAGGATCTGTCTCTGGCAGATTTTACTGTGACCCAAGTCACAATGGGGACATCTTCTGAAAGCCTTCAGGGGGGAGCCCTTTCTGCAGTTGACGCCCTCTGCAAGAAGCTTCAGGAGACAAAGGAAGAGAAAAGGCAACTGAAAGAGCAAAACAAATATCTGCTCCAAGCCTTACAGAAGATGGGTAGTGCGCCTCCCACAACTGCTACCGAGACTTCTGAGCTTCTCAGCTAGGAGAAAATTAATGAGTACGCAAAGATCGGTGAGCAGGGTATGGCCGTTTCCGCTTGGAGGAGCCAAATCCTCAAAGACAGTGAAAAAGTAATCGCTGAGTTCTCTAACTTGTATTTGAACATCAATAAGGTGAATAAAGAGCTCCAAGCGTTAGCGGGGCCCATATCAGAAGAGCTGGAACACTAGAAGCTGCTGCACGAGACCTTCCGACAAATGTTCATTTATTGGTTGAAGATACAGTTAAGTTCGGCGTCTTCGGCCATCCGGGGCCCTCACAAAATCATGTCCACTCACGGACTCCGGGTGGATCAGCTAGAATTTGTCTTAGAAAATATTGACAAAGTGAAGGAAGAAGCCACTGGACGCGATGCATCAAATGGAGCGGATCATTCTTAACATGTCGCCGGGGTTACTTACTCCTTCCTTCACTTTAAGGAAAGCATGATGAAACCACCAAATCTTTAAAGAGATCGTTTCTCGAGGATGGGGCGGAGGTCACTTTTGACTGAGAGTCTATCAACAACCCTGCTGGCTGCCGAGACTTCATTGGGTTACTCATTGAAGTGGAAAAGGACTATTCAAGCTCCCGAGAAACTCACGAGATGAGCGGGAAACTTGTGAGGCGATCGGTGATAGGCACTGAGGATCCTTCCCGGGATCGGCTAGGGCCGATGATCAACAAGTTTATGGAATACTACTCTCAATTCCATATCTCGTCACCTAAGCAATCACAAAAGCAATCCACCCCCTTTCGGCGCGGGGATGGCGATGACGAGTAGCTTCTTCTTCTTCTTCTTCTTCTTCTCTCTCTCTCTCTCTCTCTCTTCTTCGGCTTTCTTTTTGGGATATCTGGAGTATGTTGATACAAATGATGACATCATCCATGTTGCATCATGGGATGATGTCATCCATCAAGTTGTAAAAAGTCAACATGACTTTTAGATATTTTGTAAATATCTTTGTAGATAAGTTGTTGGCTCCTTTTTGCCTTCTTTTCTCTTCTTCTTCTATAAATACCCCAATACTTGTTGTATTATGCATGGATGAATATCTTTCAGATGAAAAATAGAAGTGAGGAGAAAAGACTTTGAGCTTTTTGTAACAGAAGGAAAATATTAATACAATATTTAGACTTTGTGCTAAATACATGTGTTATGTGCATTGGATCTTTCTTACGTTAGATCTGTGTGTTTATTCTGTTGGATCTGCTTCTGTTTTATTGTCATTTATTTATCATCAGTATTGCTTTGCTCGTTTATGTAAGTAGGTTTGGCTCTGTTTACTACCAATCCCAAAACATAAACCTTCTGACCTTTCTGCTTTGGAATTCATTTCTTTTCTCCCTTCGGACCTGCTCTTCCTTCATCCCCTCTTCCTTTCCTTTCTTTTCACAGTTGGAAACACCCCTCTGGGATGAGATCCCAAACCCCGAAGGTAGAATTTGTAAGACTTGCATGATTCTGCTTTGGTAGAATAGCAATAAACCCGAGTTTCACTTTCTTTGACTCGAAAGGGGCTATGCCACACCTTTGTTGGCTCGTTTATCCATAGATCTGCCCAAGCGATAGATTTTCGGACCAACATTGTGATGAAGCCTTAGGTATTCTCTGTATGTTTGTCTCTCATGACTTGCTCTTCCACATTAAAACTTCCTTGACTCCTGATGCAACATGGAAAATTCTCGACAATATGTTTGGGAAGTAAGATGACATGTGAGTGCATGAGTTGGAGAACAAACTACTAGGGTTAAATCCTAGTGACTTTGAAAACTTGTAGGCCTTCTTCTCAGAGTTTTCCACGTTAGACTGCTTCTAAAGGAATCAAAAGTGGAAAAGAAAGACTCTCAATTGATCATGTTGATTCTTTCTAAATTAGGTCCTGAATTCTTTGTCTTCATCTCAAATTTCCATGCCACGAAATCCACCTTGGGTAGTGCTTGGACAATGCCCTCCTTTGTGATTTTTCATCCCAACTCCTTTGAGAACAGGACAAACTCACTCAAATGGGGACTCTAAAATCCAAGTCAAATGCCTTTATGGTGAATAAGGGAAAGAAAAATGAAAATAAGAAAGAAACAAAGGACTAACCTAAGAAATAAATCAAGACCAACCAACCCCATTAAGCCCAACACTAACACTTCGACTTCGAGCCTAAAGCGAAGAAGGAAAAGTTTAAATGCTCATGTTGTAAGAATTTTGGCCATGATGAGCATCATTGTTTTCGAAAACAAATTGATCACTTAACTCATTTGCTTGAGAAGAATAAAATAATTGTTTAAGAATCCATTAAAAAATGCTCGAGAAGGGTGAGTCCTCTAAAGCAAAGGAGTCTAAAAATTAGATACTTGAAGAAGAATGAATTGATGTGTCCTTGAAGAACGTATTTGAGCCTTGTAACATTTCTAAACTTTTTCTATCCTTGAAGAAAATTTCATTCCTAGGCTCAAATGGTCATTTTTCTATATTTTACGGTTTGACGGGCATTTCTCCTAGTCAAATTTGCATCCTTGCATCTACAGGGGATGTGGCACCTTTTGGTTGGATGTGGCTTAGCTAAATACTTCAAAAATTCTATGAAAAGCCTCAACTCAAAAAAATTTCCACGTGGAGGAATGACGCTCGTTTGAAGATTTACTTTTTGGTTTGGCCTTGAGTAGCGTGGAGGACATGTGGAGGTTTCCCGGACTTAGAAATTTTTTTATGGGATAGAGAGACATGGAGACACATGAAGGTCTCTCCTCATACTTAGTCTTTTTCAAAAAAACCATTTGGAAGTCCAGGACACGTGGAGGAACCTGTGCATGTTTGGGGACTGGGCCTTGAGTTTCATTTTAAAGAAGCGCCAGGAGGACATGTGGAGGCCTCCGCTCACTTTGCATTTTTCTTAGACTTTTCAATGGCCAAAGGAGACTGCCTCATGAGCATGACACATGGTGCCTTCCACTGAGCTTCAAGCATTCAGACAAAATTTTGCAGGCCAAGACACGTGGCGAGCCCACGCTCGTTCAAGGTATCAAATTTTGGGACCACCTCAAGGTGTGCCATGGTGACACGTGGCGGTTTGAAAAGTCAAAGAGGCGGGGAGGTGGACCATCGAGGGGCAATTTGGATTTTTTCCCCTTGACATGCAAATGATTAAAAACATCAAAATGGCATGCAAGCCCGATAAAGGAAAAAAAAGCTTTTCCCTCGGTCAACAATGGCGGAGGTGTGGACTCTCGGGGAAATTTGGAAAAATTTCCTTTTGGGAGAAAGGAGTTAAAAGTAAAAAGGGAAGCGTGGTTCCACTTTGAAACCACATTGGGACACGTGTCGGGCCCATTTTTCAAGGGTGGAGCTGCGGGAAAACTTGGAAAAATTTTCCTTTTCCAAAAAGAGGGTCAAATGGTAGAATTTATCCATGGTTCCTTTGGGCCCACCTTAGGACACGTGTCAGGCTCATTTCCTGAGGGTGGAGGTGTGGAGCAAAATGAAAAATTTTTTTCCATTTTTCCAAAAAGTTGTAAAAAGTCAAAGGAAGCCCCCAAGTCTATTTCTTAAGTTTGAATCTTCCACATGGATGGACCCAAATTCAAAGTAAAGATCAATGATAATTGAGAGTCTAAATCTGATTTTCCCCCATTTTTCTAAAACACATCTGGAAGTGTGAGTCTCCATGATTTCTTGGTATTTCTACATGCAAAAAGAGAGGGAGTTAATGTTGATATCTGAGTTTGGTGGGGAGATCTGGAAGGTGTCTTTCACCATTAAAATGGTCTGACTATCATGCCCGATTGGTTTTCCATTTTTCTTCTCCCGAGCATGCAAGGAGCCAGATTTGATAGATTAGGGGTGGAAGTGGTTGGAAAATTGAAGGAAGAGTGATTTTCCAGAGGAAGGAGTTGAATGCGGGAGATATTCGAAGAGATATGCCCCTCGAGCACCCGAAGATTTTTGTAGATTTGATCCCTGAGAATCACGATTGTGATCATGGAAAGCACTCTTGGTGCATTAAACATTTTTGTCTTTTGGGGAAAAGGGGCTCTATTGTAAATGTTATAAATGGCACAAATTTTTCATGCAAATGGTTGGGAGTTTTTGGAGAGGTCAAGGACTGATTTTTCTAAAGAAAAATTTGACAGAGCCCATCCTTTTTGAGAAGCCATCTAAGAACTGTATATATCTCTCTTTGTGTCAAATTTAATCATGTCAAGGTGGTTGCAAGTGTACAACCATTGAAAAGCTTTGAGATTGTTCTGGAAACTTTCCCTTGCTGATAAATTTGATCAAACTTGAGTTATTCTATGTTAATCTTGAGTAAAATGTATTTATTTCATCTCTTGAATGCATGCGAATAGTTTTTCTTGTTTTTTTGTTGCAATCTTGTACAAAATCTGGTCCAATCACATAGGTCTCAATCCTTGTGATAGTTTAGTGGCATCTGTAATTTCATTTCTCAGAAGAGCCTTCATCTGGGAGTGAGATAAATAGTTTAAAATCACTTTTCTTTCATTTTGTTGACAGAGATTATCTGTAAGCCTCTGGGTGTACCTTAGGCATGGTTTGGTTTGAATCTTGGTGCTTTATTGGGTTCTCTTAACTTGAGCCTTCATGATAGAATCCCATAGGTTGTATGAAAGAGTGCTAATCTAGGCCTCCATTGAAGCACATATTCTAGTTGAAGAAACATTTTTAACTTTTGTGGCATTTTGTTGGTTGAATCTTTCCATTTTGCATAAGCTCTCAAGGATCTGGTGAGTCAAGTTCATCCTGTCTCCCCTCCCACAAAAAATATATTAAAAACATCTAATCCTACCCATACTACCCCTTTTTTTGCTCTTGTATACCCACACAAGACCAAAATCCATTTGCTAAAGTATATGCAAAAGATCAGGATTCCAAATGTCTTTAGTAACCTTAGCCTTGTGTTGAAAATATCTCCATAATCTAGAAGTGACAACTCGTGAGAGTCAGATTTGGTGTGTTGATCATATTTTCCCAAGGTCTTCTCTATAAAATTTATGCAAAAGAAAGGTATCATTGTATCTCCTTTCAAATAACAGAGGTTACAAAATAGGTTCTCTTACCTTGGTTGAAAGGCACAACCTAAAATAGTGAGGATAGATCAAATCCTTTTAAGGTGTTATCCATCTCTCCACAAATCCAAGTAACAAAGGGATAGTTAGATTCTCCTCCCGGCT
Organism: Taxus wallichiana var. yunnanensis; assembly: GCA_018340775.1. NCBI lineage: Eukaryota > Viridiplantae > Streptophyta > Pinopsida > Cupressales > Taxaceae > Taxus > Taxus wallichiana. The sequence continues at coordinate 65,151,670 of CM031241.1, forward strand.
ACAAAATGACATATATTATGATCTATCTGCCTCTAAGCTCCCTGTTGAATATGTGTTGTTGTTTGGCTTGAAAAGGAGAACAAATTTGGATACCAACACTAGTGGCACCATTGTTTTTGATTTTTATTATTTGAAGAAATAATTTGCATTATTCTGGAGACTAATTTTTAATTTCATTCAGTTCATATCTATTTGACCCCATCAACAACAGCTAGACCATTTTGGGATGAATAAACCATTTCAAACTTTTGTTAATTTGTTAGAATTTCACACTAATTTGTTGTTTAATCTAGAGTTTCATTCCATATCCATTTTTTAGCCCATCAACAACAACATAGTGGCATCATTTTTGGGAATTCATTTCAAAATCAAAACTGGTAAAACACTTCTTGTATGCTCAAGTGTTGTGTCTATTTTAAATATATCCTATTTCTTTCAAGTTTTCACACCTAGTGCACTAGATTTCATTTGATAAATCTAGGTAAAGAAAGGTTAGAATCTTTCCATTTCCAGTTTCTAGCATTGATAGACATTTGATAGATCATATTTAGTGCATTTGCACAACTAAGGTGGAAATCCTTAGTGGCGACTCCTATTGATTTGATTTTTAATAAGTACCTAGTGTCTTAAACTCTGTCAAAGTCAGATTTGTTACTAATATTTGCAAAGCTGGAAGGAAGAAGATCTTTCTTTGCTAGGGATCCTACTAGGACATTGTTTCCAGAGCTAGGAAAAGCAAAATTAGAAGGAAGAAAATCCTGGAGAGTTGTGGGAGAACACAGACAAGAAGAGGGATCTCCATTGATGAAAGTGATCAGCCTATCATTGAAGACTGCCATTCAAGTGACTCTGAATCAGGTAGCCTCTTTGTGGAATTGAATTCTCCTAGCTGGAGAGGGCCTTCATTTGATTTTGAAAGGTTTGCTTCACATTCTGCACCTATCTTTTCGAGGTTGATAGAGATTTCCAAGAGACAAGGCCTTTGGGGATCTCCATTTTGAAAATTATACTCCTGTGTTCCAAGGACCCTCTGCCCCTCATCAATTTTTCACCCCTCCAAGGTCACCTCCTCAAAGGAACATGGCTCACCCCCACCCAGACCCCTTTTTTTGTAAACACCTTTGGACCTATAAATTTTGTGGGAATGGCTGGATATCCAAATGCAGTGCCTCAAGATGTAAGGAACAAATGCCAAAGTTCCAAGGAAACAATGTTATAACTGGTGATCAACATCTAAAGCTTTTTCAATATGATGGAAGAATTTGAGATTGAACATGAGGATGTATACATCAAATTGTTTGTCCACACTTTAGAAGAGGATGCAAGGGACTGGTATAAAGCATTACCAGATAACTCTATTGATTCTTGGGCTGAAATGAACAATGCATTTAGATTACAATATGGTGATAGGACTGACCCTAGGTTTCTTCTATCAGAGTTTGAAAACATCAAGAAGAATCCTAATGAGTCAGTACATGATTTCAATACAAGGTTTAATAAGACTTTGAGGAGATTTCCTATTAGGATAAGGCCATGTGATGAGTCATGTTTGATCAAATATACTGATGCATTTGATAAAAAGGCTGCATATTACTTAAGAGACAAGAACCCCACAAATTTGAGGTAGGCCTTCACCATGGCTCTGCAAATAGAGAACAACATCAAGGCAATTGGGAAGCCTCCAAAGAGGGAAGGTGTAAAGTTGGTTAACCTAGAAAAACCCCAAACAAGCAAGGCTGCTGATTTGGAAGAAGTTGTGAAGACTTTGGTAGGGGTTGTCAAGGAGATCTCCTACAAGCTAGCCCGAGATGAGAAAGGAGTTGAGAGTTCACAAGGAAAACACAAGAAACAAGGCCAAGATAGATTTACAAATCATCAAAGAACTGATGACAGAGGAAAAGGACCTGTTGGATTTGGAAATAGGCAGCCCCAAGGTAGAGAAAATAGAATGGTGCCTGATCCTTTGGCTGCTAGAGTTGTTGTGGTGGAGAAACAGATGTCATTGATTGGTGTGACAAATGTTTCATGCCTCATGCTCCTTGTGAAGAAGATCAGCAAGAAGAAGAAGAAGCTGATGATAATGATGATGATGCCTGCATGATGGAGATCCCTGCAAGTTCACCAAGGGAAGCAACTTCAACTGAGGTAATAAGTGCTAGAACTACTGCTGTTTTTTTGGGATTGCATCCATCGGGTACCTTTTCTTCCTCCCTCTCATACTTTAGAAGTAGACATTGTACAAGATTTTGAATTTCCCACTAATGATTTTGAATACTTGAGGGCATTAATGATTGAAAAGTATGATGGAGGAGTTCCTTCAGAAGAAGATAGGAAACTATTAATGAATGTTGTAGTTTCCCAAGAAAAGGAGCACAATACTAGAAGTAAAGCTGCCAAGGGGCCACAAGCCAAGTCAAAATTTCCATTTCTTACCAAAGAAACCCCAAAGAAAAATGCATCTGGCAGAGAGCTTGTTTCCCCAAGCAAAACTTGTGTTCCTCCCCATGCCCAAAATGAAAAGAATCCCATTCCATCTGATGAATTTTCCAATCTTTCTCCTAGTGTTGCTTTACCCAAATTTGCTCCATATGACATAGCCCAAGTTTTGAGTCAAATCAAAATTCCTGTCCCAATTGTTGAGCTTCTTAGGATCCCTGAGCACAAGAAGAGGGCTTTTGAATATTTAGGATTCAAAGGGGAAGAGATCATACAAGGAAAAGATGTAAACAAGGTTGAGATTCCCCTTACTATTGCAGAGTTGGAAAAGCCACAAGTGTTGGAAGAGCTGGGAGAACCACCAGAGGTTTATTTAGGAACTTCTTTGGTTAAATCCCAGCTGAATGTGGATCCATTTTTCACTACCCTAGTTATCAAAGACAAGTTGTTACATAACTATATGTTTGATTCTGGAGCTTCATGTAATGTCATGCCTCTTGAGGTCATGAATGAATTAGGTATCAAAGTAACAAAAACATATGGGAAGTGCACTGCCATGGACTCTAGAGAGGTGCTAGTGGTGGGATGTGTCAAAGATCTAGTTGTGCAACTTGCATCTTATCCTGGAAGGAACTTAAAGCTTGATGTAGTCATTGTTGACTGCCCTGCCAAGTGGGGGATGTTGTTGTCAAGAAAGTGGGCAGCAAGTGTTGGTGGTAGTGTGCAAATGGACATGTCTTATGCCACTATCCCCATTGAAGGAAACTTGGTGAAATTATATGGAGAGAAGAAGATGTTGTACTTGATTGAAGACCCAAGCAATGCATCTTATGAAGTTTTGCAAGTAGATGTTGATCTTAACAACTTTGTGAGTTTTGTGGATTTTAGGGAGTATGAAAGTGTTGAAAATAGAGCTCCTAAGTATGTTGTTTTTTCTGGGAATTTGGTCTATGATTCAGCCTTGAAAAATGTTAAAGAATTTGACTTAAACACAATGGAGGAGCTTCAAGAGAAAATGGATGGTTTACAAACTGAACAAAGAAGAAAAAGAGGTATATTTCCAGTTGATGAAAGCATATCAGAACCTCTTGGCATGGTCATATCCAGGATGGCAGGCACTTGAAGATTTTCCTTGATTATTTTCTTTGAATCAAGGAAAAATCTTTTGTATATAGTGTATAGTTTGTTGTTTGTTTTCTTCTATTTTTGTGTTTTTGCTCGTTCTGGTCCTGGTGACCTATTTTTGTTGGTTTTCTCTGTTTGTTTTTGGAGATGGCTTATTTCTCTTCTCTGCAAAGATGACTCCACTGCCCAATGGATATTTTGGCACTTGGTCTATCATTGTTCTTGTGGCACTCGAGGAGTGCCCATCCCCGAGTCGGAGCCAATGTTGGTGCTCAAAATAGTCTCGCCCCATTTGTGCCTTTGAAAATTTATTGATTTGTGGCCTCTATCATTTTCTCCTTCCCGTGTTGTGCTTGGTTAATCTTTTTTCCATTTTTAATTAGCTCTCTGGGTCAAAGATCATGTATGGGTCCATGTTTGTCTCCTGTTTCTTTGTTCCTCTGGAAAGGTCTATATTTTGAGTCTCCTGTGCTTTGTTCCTTCAAAACTTGTGTTTTCCCATTTTCTATTTCCCATAGTCAGGATTTGTTTTCCTTGACATTTCTATCCTAGATACTTGAAGAAGAATGAATTGATGTGTCCTGAAGAATGTATTTGAGCCTTGTAACATTTCTAAACTTTCTGTCCTTGAAGAAAATTTCATTCCAGGCTCAAATGGTCATTTTTCTGTATTTTACGGTTTGATGGGTGTTTCTCCCGGTCAAATTTGCATCCTTGCATCTACAGGGGATGTGGCACCTTTTGGTTGGATGTGGCTCGGCTAAATACTTCAAAAATTCTATGAAAAGCCTCAACTCAAAAAATGTGTCCATGTGGAGGAACGACACTCATTTGAAGATCTACTTTTTGGTTTGGCCTTGGAGTAGCACCGAGAGGACACGTGGAGGCTTTTGGACTTGGACTTAGAAACATACGGACACATGGACTTTTCACATGTGGGTCTTCCTCATTACTTAGTTTTTTTCAAAAATCTTGAAGTTTTTGGAAGTACACTGGGACATTGGAGGAACCACACATGTTTGGGGACCGGGCCCTTGAGTTTCATTTTAAAGAAGCACCAAGAGGACACGTGGAGGCCTCCACTCACTTTGCATTTTACTTAGACTTTTCAACGGCCAAAGGAGACTACCTCAGAGCATGACACATGGTGCCTTCCACTGAGCTTCAAGCATTCAAACAAACTTTTCGAACAGGACACGTGGCGAGCCCACGCTCATTCAAGGTATCAAATTTTGGGACCACCTCAAGGTGCGCCATGGTGACACATGGTAGTTTGAAAAGTCAAAGGGTGGGGAGGTGGACCATCGAGGAAACTTGGATTTTTTTCCCCTTGACATGCAAATGATTAAAACATCAAAATGGCCCACAAGCCCGATGAGGGAAAAGGTCAAAGCTTTCCGGTCAATGGTGGAGGTGCGGACTCTTCGAGGGAAAATTAGAAAAATTTTCCTTTTGGGAGAAAAGAGTTCAAAAGTAAAAGGGAAGCACGTGGTCCACTTGGAACCACATTTGGACACGTGTGAAGGCCCATTTTTCCAAGGGTGGAGATGGGGAAAACTTGGAAAATTTTCCTTTTTCCCAAAAAGAGGGTCAAATGGTAGAATTTATCCATGGTTCCACTGGGACCCACCTTAGGACATGTGTCAGGCTCATTTCCCGAGGGTGGAGGTGTGGAGAAAATGGAATTTTTTTCCATTTTTCCAAAAAGTTGTAAAAATTCAAAGGAATCCCCCAGTCATTTTAAAGTTTGAATCTTCCACGTGGATGGCCCAAATTCAAAGTAAAGATCAACGCAGCTGAGAGTCTAAATCTGATTTTCCCCCATTTTTCTAAAACACGTCTAGAAGTGTGAGTCTCCATGATTTCTTGGTATTTTCTACATGCCAAAAAGAAGGGAGTTAATGTTGATATCTAAGTTTGGTGGGGAGATCTGGAAGGTGTCTTTCACCATTAAAATGGTCTCGACTATCGGGCTCGATCGGTTTTCCATTTTTCTTCTCCCGAGCATGCAAGGAGAGCTAGATTTGAGATTAGGGGTGGAAGTGGTTGGAAAATTGAAGGAAGAGTGATTTACCAGAGGAAGGAGTTGAATGCGGGAGATATTCGAAGAGATATCCCCCTCGAGCACCTAATGACTTTTTGCAGAGATCGATCTCGAAATCATGAATTGTGATCATGGAAAGCAGTATGGTGGTAAACTCAATTTCTAGATTTTTGGGGGGGGGCTCTATTGTAAATGTTATAAATGGCACAAAATTTTCATGCAAATGGTTGGGAGTTTTGGAGAGATCAAGGACTGATTTTTCTAAAGAAAAATCTTGACAGAGCCCATCCTTTTTGAGAAGCCATCTAAGAAAGCCTTGTATATCTCTCTTTGTGTCAAATTTAATCATGTCAAGGTGGTTGCAAGTGTACAACCATTGACAAGCTTTGAGATTGTTCTAGAAACTTTCCCTTGCTGATAAATTTGATCAAACTTTGTGTTAATCTTGAGTAAAAGTGTATTTATTTCATCTCTGAATGCATGCGAATAGTTTTTCTTGTTTTATTGCAATCTTGTACCAAAATATGGTCCAATCACATAGGTCTCAATCCTTGTGATAGTTTAGTGGCATCTGCAATTTCATTTCTCAGAAGAGCCTTCATCTGGGAGTGAGATAAATGGTTTAAAATCACTTTTCTTTCATTTTGTTGACAAAGATTATCTGTAAGCCTTTGGGTGTACCTCAGGCATGATTTGGTTTGAATCTTGGTGCTTTATTGGGTTCTCTGACTTGAGCCTTCATGATAGAATCCCATAGGTTGTATGAAAGAGTGCTAATCTGGGCCTCCATTTGAAGCACATATTCTAGTTGAAGAAACATTTTTAACTTTTGTGGCATTTTGATTTTGTTTTGAATCTTTCCATTTTGCATAAGCTCTCAAGGATCTGGTGAGTCAAGTTCATCTTGTCTCCCCTCCCACCAAAATTTATTTAAAAACATCTAATCCTACCCATACTACCCCTTTTTTTCTCTGTATACCCACACAAGACCAAAATCCATTTGCTAAAGTATGCAGAAATAGATCAAGGATTCCAAATGTCTTTAGTAACCTTAGCCTTGTGTTGAAAATATCTCCATAATCTGGAAGTGACAACTCGTGAGAGTCAAGATTTGGTGTGTTGATCATATTTTCCCAAGGTTCTATGTCATGAGTGTTGACATATATTCATGATCTAGCTTCCTCTAAGAAAATCTGAAAAGGAAACAAATTTGATACCAACAAGCTTGACTCGATCTGCAACTTAAGGGAAAAGTTCATGGTTGTATACCTTTTCCCACTTATCTTCTTATTTGACGCCTAATGCCTTGCTCACTCATGTAAATGAGGTTAGAAAGCTATGCATGAGTTTTTGGGCATCTAAATTATTGTTACCCTAAACAATTGAGCCAAAACAAAATGGTCAATGGGTTACCCTGAGTTAAGTTTTCTAAAGGTCTTTGTGAGGGTTGCACCCTCGAAAAGCACCCTGAAAAAAACTTTGATAAGGGAAAATCTTGGAGAGCTACTCGTCCCTTGGATCTTGTTCATAGTGATGTTTTTGGCCCCTTTCCATCTCCTTCTTTCACTAGAGCTCTATATATACTAACCTTCATTGATGAATTTTCGTGTTATACTTGGGTATATTTTCTTAAGCTTAAGTCTGAAGTCTTTGAGAATTTTCAAAACTTTAAGGCTCTTGCTGAGAAACAAGTAGAACGGTCTATTAAGGTTCTTTCAAACCGACAATGGACATGAGTATGTGAGCAATAGGTTTGAGGATTTCTACACTTCTTAGGGGATTGCTTTGTAGTGTACAATTTCTTTGACCCTTCCCAAAATGGAGTTACAAAAAAAAGAAAGAACCAAACTCAATGGTTCACTCAAAGTCCCTTCCTCTGCGTAGTATTGGGTTGAAGCAGTGAATTGTGCTTGTTACATTCAAAATCATGTTCCACACAAGGCAGTAAGAGGGATGACACCCTTTGAAGCCTGGTTTGGACATAAGCTTGATGTTGAACACTTTCGAGTCTTCGAATTCAAGGTTATGGCTTAGATTCCCAAGAAGAAATGCAAGGCATTGGATCCACAATCCAAACCTTATATCTTTTCGGGTATCTTGATGGCGTGAAGGGATATCGATTGTTGAACCCTACTACCCATGAGCTCTATATTGAGAGGAGTGTGAAGTTTGATGAGTCATCCTTGACTTTGACTTCCATTAAGGTTCTTTTGCCCACTGATTTAGATTCTGACTCATCAGATGATGATGTTGTTGAGTGAGTTCCTCCTCTCCTTGCTCCTCCCGATCCTTAAACTTCTGAGTCTTCTGATTCTGACAAAGTAGTGATGATGAGGACTATGTCCCTTCTCACTCGAGTGAATAATCTTCGACTCTGAGCTTGAACCTTTAGGACCTCTTTGGGCTAGGAAAAATTTACAGAGTGCTGGAGATTTAGTTGGAGATCCTTCAGATGAGAGACGTACGTGCTTGAGTTTCATTGGACCCCACTCCTTCTTCGCCTCTACTTCTGATCCACCGTCTTTCCAGGAAGCTTCTAGGATTCTTGAGTGGGATTCTGCTATGGATGAGGAGTATTCCTCACTCATAAAGAATGACACTTGGGATCTTACCCCTCTTCCGAAAGGAAGAAAATTAATTTGGTGTAGGTGGATATATCAAACAAAGTATGGAGCCAATGGAGAAGTCGAGAAGTATAAAGTGTGACTTATAGCTAAGGGTTTCTCCTAGGTAGCTGGGGTTGATTACTCAGAAACCTTTTCTCTGGTTGTGAAGATGACTTCCATTTGACTAACCCTTTCCATCGCTGCCGCTAATAGATGGGAAGTCCACCAGATGGACGTTAAGAGTGCCTTCCTTCATGGGGACCTAGAGGAAGAGATATATATGGAACAACCTCTAGGTTATGTCCATGATCCATCCCTCATTTTCAAGTTAAGAATCTCTCTACGGCCTTAAACAATCCCCTTGGGCTTGGTATGCCAAGATGGACTCCTTTTACTTGCATCAGGGTTCTCGGTGTCACTCTAACCTAAATGTGTATATTATGCGGTAGGATGACTCCATGCTTATTCTTGTTCTCTATATGTTGATTACTTGTTGATCATGGGTAGCTCTTCCTCTATCATTGATTCTATGAATATCTCCTTGGCTAACAAGTTCTCCATGTTTGACTTAGGATTGCTTCATTACTTTCTTGGGATCCAGATTTCACAATCTAACTCGGGAATTATGATCTCATAGCCTAAGTACTCTCTTGATTTGTTTTCTCGGTTTCACATGTCTGATTGCAAGTCCTCACCTACTCCTTTTCTTTTTGAGGTCAAGTTGGTTTCTGATTGCTCTTCCCCCTTGGTTGATGGTACCCTTTATCAGAAGTTGGTGGGGAGCTTGATCTACCTTACTCACACTCGGCCAGATCTTTTGTATGCTATCGAGATCATGTCCAGATTTATGCAGGAGCCTCATGAGCTACATTTAAAAGTAGCAAAGCGGATCCTTCACTATGTTTGTGGCACTCACATAGATGGTATTAATTACTTAGGAGGGATTGAGATTGACTTGGATCTACAAAATCAGATTGGGCTAGTGATCTAGATCATTGGAATTCTACCTTAGGCTATAGTTTCACTCTTAGTTCAGGTCTTGTTAGTTGGTCTAGTAAGAAGTAGAATGCCATTTCCATATCATTGACAAAAGTAGAATACATAGGAGTAGTTAATGCTACCATAGAATTGTTTGGTTACAGGGTATCTTGATAGAGTTTGGCATCCACTTTGGCGGCCTACCATTATCTACTATGACAACATGAGCACTATCTCGATTTGTAGAAATCTAGTTCAGCATCAGTGGATGAAGCACATTGAGATTCACATGCACTTCATACGGGAGCTGATACATGAAAACATCATCAACATATAGTATGTTCAAGACAGCTGATCAGGTTACAAACATATTCACCAAGCCCTTCACTGAGGTGAAATTTCTTCACTTGCGGTCTCTTCTTGGGGTGAGGTCTGTTGCATCCGCCCATCTTCTTCGGGCTATATAGTCCTCCTTCTTCTCCTCTTCTTCTTTCCAGAAAGATGTTGTTTGTATATGGGAACCTTATCAGGCCTTTAGTTGTTGGGCCCCATTGACACATCTTTCTTAGTTGTCTAGAGGAATCTTCTTTTCCATTCTATCTTACCTTGACCTCTTCCTCGGCTTCGATGAAGGGGGTGTTGGTGTGTGTGACATGCCTAGTCATCATCCATCCCGGTGAGTCATCTCGCATTGCATTCATAGGTCTTAGGAAGTCAAATGACAAGTGTCAGATTCTATCATGGAATCTGTCATTGTCATTTGTGTCAATGTGTCATAGGAGTTACATTCCTTATTTGGAATTGTAACTCCTCCTTTAGTGGCATCATATGTGTCGATACGTCATATGTGTCGATGGCATCATTGATATTCTTTCCTTGTTTAGGCATGGGGTTACACAACACCCCTATTTGTACTTCCTTTTTTCAATCTATGAGAATGAGTAGACCTATTTTATTATTTTCATATTCTTTTCATTTTTGAATCTTCTTGCTTATTGTGTTGGAGCTTGTGGGAGTGTAACCCGTTGTGGTGCATTGTTTTCGACATCGGTTCTCATGAATCCCTCTTTTATTATCTTCTTTTTTATTTAGATGAAATTATTGGAAGCATAATAGACTAAGAGGGGGTGAATCAATCCTTACAAAACTTTAACCAATTTCATATTTTCTTACTTAAACCATAAACCATTCATCCATTCATTAATGTAATATGCAAATCACCATACAACAATTCAAATAACTTGAACAAGAGAGAGAACACCAAAAAAATATATGGAAACCTTAAGGGGAAGAAAACCCCAGAATTTGTTTTTATATTACACACAAAAATATTCAATTAAATACTATACAACAAGATATTTATTTAGTAAGGCATCAACCCCACAAGGAGCACCAACCCCTTAAACCCTTATTGATATTACTCACAAGAAGAGACTCTTATGAATATGACTCATCATACTTAATATTTTGATGAATTATGACCACGGTTCAAATTCTTCAAATCCCACCTTCTTTTTATTAACTAATTTTCCTTTCACACAAACCATTCATCCATTAATTATGCAAATCACCATACAACATACATTATGGAGAGAGCATAACAAAATATATAAGTGGGAAACCTTCAAGGGGAAGGGAATTTGGATTACACAACACAAGATATTTATTTAGTAAGGCATCGACCCCACAAGGAGCACTGACCCTTAAACCCTTATTGATATTACTCACAACAAGAGACTTATGAATATGACTCATCAACTTAAATTTTGATGAATTATGACCACTTAAATTAAAATCTCAATATTTTCTCTAGGTCTTTAAACCATAAACCATTCATCCATTAATTAATGTGTGCAAATCACCATACAACATACATTCAACCATGAACAAGAGAGAGAACACCATAACAAAATATATAAGTGGGAAACCTCAAGGGGAAGAAAACCCACTGAATTTGTTTTTTATATTACACACAAAAAATATTCAATTAAATATTACACAACACAAGATATTTATTTAGTAAGGCATCAACCCCACAAGGAGCACCAACCCTTAAACCCTTATTGATATTACTCACAACAAGAGACTCTTATGAATATGACTCATCATACTTAATATTTTGATGAATTATGACCACTTAAATTATGTTGATACCACAACTGATAGTGATCCCAAAATTCAGCTCCAAATTCCTTCAAACCCTCATTCCCTTCTTTAAGCACACCTTCTTTATCTCTTCTAGGTCTTTCATAAACTAATTTGGCTTCAATCCTTTCACACTTATTTTCTCCATAAATATTCAGACATTTTTATAAATCCTCATATCTCTCTTGATGTTTCATGTTTTCAAACCTATTACACTCTCCCTCTTGGGTCACACTTTTCCCCATGCACGCAATTAGCCCACAAATGGACTCAAAACACTAACTTTATAGCATTATCTTCTTCTTAACCAAAGGAGGTTTTCATGACTAATTATACCAATACATCATAATAAAATTCAAATAATTCATTACAATGGTCACATATGACCCATATAGGTCGGCCATGCCCAAAACCACTCATCTTGCACCAAAATGCCTCAAAACCCCATCACTAGGATGAGAAAAATCCACTCATACAAAAATATGATTATTCAAGCTCTAAAATTCACCATAAATGTGTAATATAACATATAATAATCATACATGGTCACACATTTTCTTGGACCAATCAAATATTTCATTAAATGGGCCCACTTGGCTCATATCCTTCACAAAACAATTGTTTCCAATCACCCTGATTTTACCTTTGGGCCTCAAGACCCCTCAATATGAACTCAAATATGGCATGTAACCACTCAATATAATCCTTATTACCTTTATAACAATCATGCATGTTATAGATCTTGAAACATCACATGTTCAAACCACAACAACTTTCCTCTTTTCCAAATCATGCTTCCCAAAACCAATTTTACAAACTCAACTATTTTTCACCCTTTTTGTCACTTAAAAGACCTCAAAATTCCTTAAATAGGAAAAAAATTCATCCCTATTCACTCTAGGTGATATAAATCATCAAACAATCCATTTCATGCCTCAACCAACTCAATATTTCATAAAGAGAAACCTGTCTGAAAATCAAGCATGCCTTCTTCTCTACAAACTGACCTATGAAAGACCAAACCAAAAACACATCACCATGACACAAAATCCATACCTCACTTAGAAATATATATGAATCTATTTCCATAACATATTATAACTCCTTCCAAATCTAATTGGAAGGCCTTCAACCAAGTCAATCTCTACAAACTACTTTTATGCCTTCTTGGACTCAAGAACTGACCATGAGCCCAACTTGCTCCATCACACACAAAACACACTTCCACACTTAAAAAAATAATTTAAAACCCTTATACATTATTTATAATAACTCATAAACCTTCACTAAATCATAAAAACTCATAAATCATCACTTTACCTCATGAAGCCACTTGCACCTGCTTAGAACAAGCATCCTCCAAATTTGACCCTCAAAGAACAGATCATAACTTTTTTCATACCTTATCAAAATATCAATTTTTATATACCAATGGAAATATATCTAAACATGATCACAAAAAAACTTTAATGGAGTCCTAACTCCTCCTATAGCTCTGCAATGTCAATTTTACTACAAGTTGCTCCAAACTGCCCAAAAACTAGTCTTCACAAATAGGGAACACTTTGCACACTTTTTCATCAACCATGACCTAAAACTATCATGTAAATCTATAAAAACTCCAGGGATAACATAAATTCCAATTTAGTCTTTACCTTCTTTGGATAACTTTTCCACAAACCAAACTTCTTCATAAATAAGTCATTTCAGGTGGGGCCCACATATTATCTCCTACTCTACCTTACCTTTTTGAAATTTGGAAGAGTCCTCTACAACATCCAATCATAAATTTTTCAAAAGGAATAAAAATAAACTATGTATACTCACTTTCTCTAAGATTCTCTTAGCTAGGTTTAGTTAGGGTTTCAAACCACTTTACCTTCTTAACGATCGTTCATAAAAATGTGATGATCAAACCACCTCATTATTTTTTGAAACCTTCATAACTAACCTAAAAATATATAAAATATATCAGGTCCCCATTTAAATCATACAATTCACAACAAGCATCAGAAGGTCCATTTTCTTCAAAAACACATTGTAACTTACCCGGTTTTGCCAAAACTTGCATATATCTTCAATTCCTTCTTCATAATGACCTAAAACTTGTCATGAAGCATCATGAAACATCCTATAACTTCCAAACTCACCATCATATCCCAAATATATTAAACTCTCCATCCATTAATACTTACTTATGTTTACTTGCATGTTTCTCATTGTTTACTTCCTAAGGACCTCATAAATGCATCAAACCACTGAGTATTGACCTAAAACTCACCATAAACCTTAGGTACACTACCTCCATTCTACTACCATGCTCTACCATGATTATCATCTCCAAAATCATCACATCTCCAAACCATTCTACATGCTCTGAAGGCTAGGAATAGGCTTGGAATGACCTGACTCAACCATGAAAAACCATGAATTGAACCATGATGACCTCATGTAAACTCTTTACACCCTTCACACACATCATATGGACCATGTAATACCTCATAATAACCTTCAACCAACTCAAGAGGACTCATACTCATGACCACACACACTAAACCATGCACCAGGACACTCATGAACACCATGTTACTTCACCCAACACCTTCATGTTACATCATGTTTTACTTTGAATAACACCTCATAGAGACTCATATGACACCATACACCCTTTTCCATCAATGTACTTGACATCAATGACAACACTAACACACAATGGCCAATAATATCCCCCTTTGTCATTGATGGCAACCACCTTTAGAAACATTGATGGAAACCAACAAGACCAACACACCTACATGACTCTTTTCATGTTTTTGATGCTTCTCTCCCCCTTTTCCATCTATGAAAAAGGATATATTACTATTGGACATGGTAAAAAATGACAACACTTTGGGCTAAAACAATGACAACAAAAAAACTAACTTACTTTGCACAAGTAACTTCCCCTGGGACTGAATTCTCTTATTTGACTCTAATAGCAAGCAAATGATGATCCATGGACCTGTTATGATCAGAAAACAAGCTCCCCCTAAACTGATATCCTCATATTTATCTTCATTCATATTTTTCATCACCTTCTAAGTATTTTTTAGTCTCAAGAACACAAAACTTTCCTTCAAATCTAATATGTCATACATTAGGACAATTGTCCCTGAACCTCTTATTCAGTGCCTTTTTGACCAACTTCATCAATCTATTAAAACCATCCTAATTTTACAAAACAACTTCAACTCACTGGACATTTAATAACCATCTCTAACCAAGACACAAAAATATAGCTCTTTCCATGTTTGGATGGCCTTGTGAATGGATCAAAAAAATTCACCTTGGTCCTAAACACTTTCTTAGTAATCCTTTTCTTCTTTGCATGCAAGTACACCTATTTGAATCAAAATCCACTTCATTCTTGAAGTATACAAGCAACTCATCTTTGACTTTTCCATGTTACTCTCCAAAATGCAATATTCACCTGATTAAGGAGAAAATAAGTCCCCCTACTCTGAAGAACCTTAATCATGCACTCTATACTAATTCACTTTTCTCCTTTACAATCATTCTAAGCTCTGATATTTTTCTTTTCATGACCTTCATTACTTGTATCAAACTAGTTCTATCATGTCTTTCTCTTGACTAGTGTGAATTAACCACATTGCATTTTGATCAATGTGATCGCATACTTTTTCATATATTTATCTCAATCTTGTAGAGCCTTGAGACAACTAACAACTCTTCAACTTACACTTGATATAAATTGATTTTCTTTTGATTATGTACTATAAGAAGCTTATTATCATATCAGAGTACATACCATTTTGATCATCTCAACACTTTGAATATTGAAAGCATTTCCTTTACTCCATTAGATCCTTTAGTAGATGCTCACTAAAATCCTTTATAAAACAATCATCATACTAAGAACTCAACACTCATATAAAAGCTTGATAGATTGAACATTAACTTAGAAACCCAATATTGTAACCTTATTAAAAAGAAGAAAATTACAACAAAAACACAACAAAATGTCAGTAAATGTAGCAAAAATGTAACAACATAAAGATCAACTTGTGGAATCAATTAACTTCCTTTACTTTCTCTAATCAAACTCTTATGAAGCATAAACACTCTGACACACTTCTTGGATCATCATCAACACTTGTAAGCATAGTTAACACATGTTCATACCTTTAACCACATGGAGAGCATCTCTAAAACCCATACTTTACATAGTCCATGCTTCATGTAGTTTGTTTCATGAACACAAACCTGTGTATAAACTCATACCTTCATGAACTCAAAGACATATATAGGAACCATACCTTCTTAGATCAACCTTGTAACCATCTTGGGAGCCCTTATCAAGATCTTGACAGATCTGATCAACTTTTACACTTCTTTATATACCTATCTAAGTCATCTGATACTCTGAGAACACTTGAAACTTCTCACAATGTCATACCATCCTCATATATTACTACAAATCCTCTACCATCAACAAGACATCAAGATCATCTTCTAATATTCCTTCAATAGACTTATGTATCACTTGAATACTCATTGATTTTGGCATTACTTTCTCATTTTTCATACTTGAAAGAATATTTACCTTGGAATAGTGCATCACCATCACACCTTTTGACCTTTTGTGAGATCATTTTTCTTCATTTCTCAATATCCACAATGCCTTCAAGGTTTGAATAACTTCTTCACACTAAGAATCAAACTTTTCTTCCTTCAAGAACTTGGTGAACACTAGAACTGACATCATTTGATGGTGACATACTCTATGACAAGGCTTATACAATACTTACTAGGTCATCACAAACCTAACCTCCTTACTTGAACCTTTTCATCTTGACTACTAACCATCTTGATGACTCAGACCAAAAGAACACATTGAGATACAATCTTGATAATACACAGATCTATCAAAAACAATGGGACCATAAACTATATCTTGATCTTCATTGACACCATACACATATTTCTTGACACTTTTGAAGCATATCATGACCACAGAGATATGAGGAATCCATTTGAAAAATCATGACTCAACTAACTTCCACAAGGTATACATATGATAACATAGACCTTTTGCCACATTTAGACTCAGAGATATATCATAACATTGATCAGACTTACTCTTGGACTAATGAAGATGAAGACATTGACAAGAAAACTCTAAATACACACTCAAACTCACATTAGAGGACAACATGATTGATGACAACGACACATTTCAGACACCTAACAATGACAAGAACTCAAAGACACATGAATATGTCACTTCACATACCTTATAACACTTGAATTGATCCAAACACCTAGATCCTTCAACTTCTCATGTACAAAAGCATTGAGACACATGTGATGTTCTTCA
Source organism: Taxus wallichiana var. yunnanensis (assembly GCA_018340775.1). NCBI lineage: Eukaryota > Viridiplantae > Streptophyta > Pinopsida > Cupressales > Taxaceae > Taxus > Taxus wallichiana. The sequence continues at coordinate 65,168,381 of CM031241.1, forward strand.
TTCTTTACTTATTTAACCAAATAAAACATGCTTCCTTTACTTGACTTGGGCTTGAGGAATTTGTTTCCCATCTTGATTGAGCTAGACTCTTCCTTAGAAACTTCCATATGATCAGTCTTCTTTGAGCTCCTCTGATTTTACAACATCCTTCTTAGCTTGACCTCCATGATTAGGTCTTTTGACTGCTTCTTTATAATCAAACCTTTGAATGAACATCCTCTTGTTTGTACATAGGCTTTCTATGTGACCTGATATTTGAAAATTGAAACAAACAACACTCATCTTTATTCTTGGCTCATAAACACTAATATTCCACCACAATCCTTGGCCCTATGACCATACTCACAACATGAAAAGCATTCACCTTTGAAGAAACCTACATCATTCCTAGGAGACCTTCTCTTGCAATCTCTAGCTTTGTGACCAAAATCATGACATATATAGCAATAACCATTAAATGAAGAACCATAAATCATAGCATTCAAATTTGTCTACCATGGCTTCTCAAATCAACCTTATTAGTCACCTTCTCATCTGATTTAGTACTTGGTCCTAGCAACACCATCATTCTTCACATATTCTCCTTTAAACCCTGGGCCTATTTTTTGTCATTAGCCATTTTTTTGGTTTTCTAAGATCCCCTTAAGTGTTTTAGAACTCTTCTCCAAATTCTATACACCTTCAACCTATTAGAAGCATCCTCTAGATTAGATTCCAAATTTTTCAACCTCTCTTCATACCTAGAACAAATGTCTTCTTTCTCTTTTAGGGATTTAGACATACTCTCTACTTGAGATTCCAAACCCTTGATGGCTTGATAATGATATTTCTCCATATCCTTGATCTAATATTTTAAGGAATTAATCACCGATCGGGCCACTTCATTCCTCTTCCTTAATATAGCTACAACATCTAAAAACTTACCCATTGCTAGCTTGTGCTTCTAGGATCTCCTTCAAAATGTTAGACTTTCTTCTCAAGGACATACTCTCATACCAAATATTGGAATCATAATGGACTAAGGGGGTTGATTCATCCTTACAAAACCTTAAAAATTTAATATTTTCTTATTAAACTATAAACCATTCATCCATTCATTAATGTGTGCAAATCACCATACAACATACATTCAAATAACCATGAACAAGAGAGAGAACACCATAACACAAGATATAAGTCGAAACCGTCAAGAAGAAGAAAACCTATTGAAAAATTGTTGATATTACACACAAAAATAATCAAGTGAATAATACACATCACAAGAGATTTATTTAGTGAGGCGTTGTTGTCCACTCAAAATTTCCCGCACTTAAAGTAAATTTTCGAAATTTTGAGTTTTGAATGTCTTCTCCGTCGTCTTTGAAAATGTTAGAAGTCAAGAAATTGTAATGTGATCGCATTCTGGGTCATTTTGTGTGTTTCTCGTGTACTTCACGTATTTTGTCCCGCATGTCCAGGCTTTCAAATGGGCCCCTTTGTTGCATTTTCACCCAAACGCCTGAGCCGCGTGCCCGCGCATTTACATTGCTCCAAATGTCCCAACTCTTAGGACCTTCCTCAGAGAATTGACCAAGTACTTCGTAACCTTTGACCCAAATTTCCCAAGTCAAAAGTGCAAGTCGCTCCAATTTCACCGAAACATTCGAACCGCGACTTCGCGTTTGTCCCAAATGTATTTCAAAAGTGCGCTCTGTCCCATTTTCGGCCGAAATGCCCGAACCACGACTTCGCGCTTTTTTCATCCCAAATGTCCCAAAACGCATTTGTGCGTATTCTCCTGCCGCCCGAATCGGCCGAGCCGCGTGTTTCACACATTCGCATCTCACATGTCCCAAGCGAACCAAATGCCATTCATACTTAGTTTTTCCCACTCTACCCGAATATGTTGCTTTTCAAATTGGTAGATATGAATTTAATGCGCATTTATTTCCTTTCTCTCTCCAAAACGGCTATATAATGAGCAGACCCCCTTTTACATTTTTCACATCGCTTCGCTCGAACCCCTAATCTAATTTCTCTGCGCACATACCCGTTCCCACCGTAATTCCTTCCCAAGTCAAGATTGCAAATCTCTCTCAACTACTATCTTATGAAGATCAAATTCCAGGGACAGGAGCAAGTTTCACCACTAGAGTCTGCCGTTCTCAACATTGGAGACAGTGAAGCTCGACATCTCGACTTCGGTGATTTTTGGGCGAGGGTGGCAGATACAAACCCTACTCCAATGGCAGCAATGATTCACGACAGCGGTTTGGCCTTTCTTTGGTGGTTTCCGATCTCTCAGACATACGGTGCCGATATCTGTGCTTTCATGCGGAGCTCACTTCGACCCCGCCTCGAGTGAATTGACCAATATACACGGGGAACTCATTGCCAAACTAGATGCTGCCGCCATTAGCACTGCTCTGAGGATCCCAGAGACGGATAATGCCATAGTCGTTTCCCGGGATCAAGCACAGGCCCTGTTCAATCAGGACAGCGACAAATACAAAGCACGGGTTGCCAAGTCCTGGCTGAAGAACCCTAAGAAAGGAGCTTCTCGTCTGACCAAAACCCTCTTGCGGGTAGATTTTAATGAAGAGTTGTCTGATTTCATAACTCTGTTGGCTCGGGTTATGGGCTTGCCCTCCACCAATGAGTTCCATTTCTGGATGTGCCCGCTCATCAACATGGTATGTGAGGGAACACAGAATATCAACTGGGTGGAGATCATTAGCATGAATTTGGCAGAGCAGCTGTCCAACGTGCAACAAACAAAGAAGTTCTATATGACTTCGTACCTGATGTACACTCTGGCAGCATCAAGGCAGTGGTTTGGTTTCTCTTACATAGATGAACACAAAGATGATCCAATATATGCATACGCCCAAGAGCTACACCCCGAAACCAAAGCAATCGTGAACTCCGTAAGGGTCAACGATGCTTTCACCATGTACGTGGTTAGGCTGCTCGAAGGCAATACTGCCAGAGATTCTCTGATGAAGCTATGACTCTGATATCGCACTACGGTGCTTACTTCATCCAGTTCAGAAATTCTCTTATATCAGGCTTGCCGGCTATGAGGGCACCCCTCTAAGACTGCCCATGTTCTGTAATGATAGGATGGCCTTGATAGAAATATGCAAGCAATTGGACAAATTGCACAGAACCTGCAGGGATAAGAGGATCACTGGTTTACACTTTCCCATCTCTTTGGGAAATTATACCTGCAAAATAGCCCTAGATGCACAGAATGTAGAAAGAGCCCTGGTTCCCATCACGGTTCACTTCTTCAAGCCAAGGACTTGCTTCAACTTGAAGAGGTTCACAGAACATCAAAATATTCTATTATCACAGTAATTGATATGTAAGACTATTGGGCTAATTCAGGCCGATGATTTTGAGGCTAAGGAGGCACTATGGCAGATTCTCCTTGCAATTAATTAAAGAACTCGGCCTATATCAAGTTCCGAAGGGCTAAAGGATGACAACTCTGATCTATACTGTATGAGTATGAAAATGTGGTTAAGCACACTCCTTTAGAGGCGTGGATTGGAACAGAAAGAGAGGGACGACTGGCCGAGATCCTTGCTCCAGATTTTAGTCGAGGACTAAGTCCGGTTCTGACAGAAAGTTCGAGAGTTCGGGAGGCATTCAGAGAATCTCTAAGGACACTTCAACACCAAGAAGAGAAGCATCTATTCCAAGGTCCGAGACACCGGTGAAGACCCCTCCCGCCTCATCAACTCGGGGACTCGCAGAATCTACTCCTTCCTCATCCACCCTGTATATAAGAAGAAACTCAAAGAAGTAAAGAAAGAACCTGTGGAAGAAGATCTCCAGAAAAAAGGCAAATTTGCCTATAGGGCCGAGAGAACATCATTGTTATTAGTGAAAGTGAAGAAAGCGAAATGCCAACCCTCGCAAATGCTCCGAAGACCAGTGATAAAGATAAAGAAGTCCGAGCACCGAGCTTCCAGTGCTATTGATTCTTCTACCACAAAGTGCCCCGCTCACATCTCAACTCGAGTCAACAAATAGACAGAGACCTTGAGCGTCATGAGCTCCTGTCTCTTGGTCCCCTTGCCCCTCCCCGTTGATTCCTCTTCCTCTTTCACGTGGGTGCAACCTTTGGTCGACAAAAGAAGAGAGAATTCTCCTCTCAAAGCTCGGGATCAAATTTTTATGTTGTCGCACCTTGTTGGGTACCACTCTTTTCGTGCCAAGAAAGCCAAAGTACCTCAGGAATAGTGTCTCGATGTTCAAGGTCAGCAATTCCTCGGAGATTGCCAAGCCTACAATGGATAAATCGGAGCGAGACTTGCAGTATCCGACTTGAGCTCTTGAGAATCCCAATGGGAGAGTCTACCCCGAAGGTGAAATTCACAACCTCTAGGAAACAAATCTCGAGAGTCATTGGGAGGGTAGAAAAGGGCCGGAAAAATATTGAAAAGTTGGAAGAATAGGCCCAAGTTCTCAAGTTTCATCAAGTCCCTTTTTTCTAAGGACAAAGTTTTGGACCCTACCCCTTGATGCTCTCCCACCTCCTGTAATTCTAAGCCAAGATGAAGTGCAGAGTATTAAAGATATGCACAAGTATTCTATCTATGGCAGAGCTATTGAAGCCATGGTGGATGACATGCTTGTTGCTGGGTTAAACTTCATCGGCGAAGCTTTCAAACTCCACGAAAAGGTGAGAAATGTGCAGCTGAAGCTCTCCTCCACTATCAATACCATGGATAAAGAGCTTGAAACTGGAGCGATTGATCATAGTAGACCTTCGCCTTATGGGACAGGACATACGAGAACATTTTCTTGCGAATAAAGTTTTTGATGATGCAAAGGACAACTGTCAAGTCCTCAGGTCTCAGCATGTGGAGTGGAAGATCGAGTCTTGGAGGAGGCTTTGGGAGAAATGAAGAACAGTTTGGCGTATGGGCAAAGCCTTCAAGACATTGGTTGTCTCGACTTTCATGAGATATACTCTGTCATCTTCAAGATGAAACTTTTGGTGCTTCCCTTTCCTTACAAGAGATCAAAGCTCGCCGAGAACTTTTGTAAAAGACAATTTATTCAAGGAAAGCTCCATCTCCAAAGAAAAATGAAGGAGATCTGCTCTCTTCAATCCGCCATGAAGAAGAAAATAAAGATTATCATACTCATGTCGAGTTTGATAAAGAGATGGAGAAGTGTCTCGGGATTTTGGACTCGCCATGACCAACACGTCGAGTCCCCGTGGTAGAGACATAGCTGAGGCATTAAAGAAGTTCAGGCAGCGGATTCTAAAGTCATTGGGTCCCTCTCAGTGACTGGCCACCTGTCTTCTTCCCCATTCTTTTCTCTTCTTCCCTTTCTTTTCCGTTTTCTTTGTAAAAGGTTGAGGTATGCGGTTGTGATCCTTAACTATTCTTGGTTAAAAGAAACGGTTACGAAGAGTAACTGACTTGTAAGCTATATAATGGTATTTCTACGCCATTCTTACGAGAGGAAGAACTTGGCATATTTTCTGAAAGTGTAAATAGATCATAAAGAAATCAATACAAAAGGGCTTTCCATTCATTGTCTATCTAATCTCTGTTATCTCTGTGTTTTCATTTAATTTCGTGAAGATCATTTGTTTCTAGTTCGTTAGTCTCACTGATTGCATATTTTCAAATATTACAAGTATAGTGATCTTGTACAACCAAGAAGGAACTTTGTGTCCTTGATTAATGAATCTGAAGAAGGTTATTTACAGAACTTTGTGTCTGGTAATCTCATCTTGTTCATCCAATGCAAACGATCTTGTTTTAAATTCACTGCAACTTCGTATACATAAAGGATTATTCTGCTATCTATAATTCTGCATGTTTCTCTTCTGCTCATCCTCGTATTCCCTTTCCTCGATCCTTTTGAATCGATGATCCTTGTGGAAAACACTTTCGTAATATCCAAGTTCAACCATAAAATCATGTTTTGTATATTTGTAAATAAGTTCGTTTTGAATAAGGGAACCTCTCCCATTAAAGAGGAGGGACTTCTTGTCCCAGCTGTTGTTCTTCTTAAAAGTCCTATTTGACGACCAATGGCGCTTAACCCCACAAAGAGCACCAACCCATAAACCCTTGTTGATATTACTCACAACAAGAGACTCCTATGAATATGACTCATCATAAGATATTTTAATGAAGTATGACCACTGAAAATATGTTGATACCACATCAAATAGTAATCTCAAATTTCAGCTCAAAATTCCTTGAACTCTTGCTCAAGCACACCTTCTTTAACTCTATCTCTTTAGGTCTTTCATAGACTAATTTAGCTTCAAACCCTTGCACACATCTTTTCCATCAATATTTAGACATTTTCATACATCTCGTCTCTCTCTTGATGTCGTAAAACCTATTACACTCTCCCTCTTGGGTCACACTTTTATCGAAAAAGTGCCACAAATCTACTAGTTTGAATAATGCATAGGTGAATGATGCAAGACATGAATTGTTCCAAGACAAAACAATGCAAGCATAAAAGACGCAAATTATGAAAAATACAAGAGAGATAATTGCAATAACATAGAAATAGCTCCAACTCAATACAATCAAATAGAATAATGCAAGAGATGTACATATAGGAGGTGAATGTGTAACCTCCTCCTAGAATCATGGAAATATCTACCTAGAATAGTGGTAACCAACAACTAGAATGGTGTAGTCAAGTGGTGACTCACACCTAGAATAGTGTATTCAAGTGGTAACTAACACCTAGAATAGTGTAGTCAAGTGTACACCTAAGAAATCATATCCCATAAGTGTAGGGAAACTCTAAGTGAGGTGGAATATCCTAAGGAGGATAAGACAAACAAAGTGAGAAAAATAAATCCTACACTAATACCCCACATAACTTGAGCTTAGGCGGGTAGTGAAAAATAAAGTGGGTCCCAATAACAAGGCCGATGAGGTACCCATGTATAAAGAAATATCTCATAAGATAGAGTAAAAGGAGAAAACCCAGTGGGAAAAAACTACCCCCAAAAAGAGATAAAGAAGAGAAGGTATGACTAGAAAGCCCCACTCGAAGCTATCTGCCTGTAGCCATCTAGTATCTTGTAAAGCAACCTCCTAGAGTGACTGTGGCTCAGAAATAGATGCAGTGAAGAGTGGATCACCATGGAAAAGTGAAGGTATTTGTCAAGTTTCTAATGGATCTCCAACCAAGGTGTTGTTCCTATCAAGGAACTATGCTCCTCATACATGGTAGAAGTGCCAATTACTCCATGATGGAATGATATATCTGATGCAAAAGTGAAGAAATAATGTGGAGGGTCTTGTAACTGAGTAGAAGATTGCTTGATGTCTGATGAGTCCTGAATCAAGATGCCTGCTCCTTGAAAAGTCTGAGGTGGACTGAAGTAGGTGGATCAAGAAATAACTCCTCTAATAATGGAAGGTGACAAGGAGATGGTGGAGGTGGGTCCCCATCACTACTATAGTCATCTGTGCTAGAAGAGAAGTTCTCATCAAAAATGTGCTCAAGATCAAAAGTGTCATCAAGTACAGTGAATGTGGTGAAGAATTTGAATAGCCAAGTCTGATGATTGACTACACCCACTATAATGATAGTGTCAGTGTAGGTCTCACGACGTAGGCCTGAACGGAGTGAACTCAACCCGTATGCCCTAACTAAGTTGAGTAATTTGGTAGAATGATAAGAAATTAGTTGATAGTGAAGTAATAATAAGAACATTATTAAATTTTCCTCCATCCACTTCGGCGGACCTTATCCCAAATACCTATGAAAATTTTTCATCTCTCGAAAGTGCACCCTATAGAGATATGGTCGGGTGTTCTAATCTTTCTCTATATCTCTCTCTTTCGTAGATACAATAGAAACACCTCAGTGTCTGGGTATACCTATTTATTGAGGTGAGTCTCGGTATCGAGGTTGCTTCCTTCTTGATGTATCCTAAACTAATTTTTGGGGTTTTGAGGGTAATATGATGATGTAAATGAATTGAAAACTATGGTGATACACCAAAATTGTTGAGGATTTGGTAGTACATGCACAAATATCGAGATAATGAACTTTGGATGCACAAACCAATAGTTTTCAATATAATATTAAGGCAGACACTTGATGTATTGAAGGAAAATTCACAACAATACTATTAAGATACACATGCACACTAATATCATGCAGAAATTACTAAATTTTCAACAGGGTAGGATGATTAACTAGGGAATTTGACATTCACAAGGATCAATAAAACATACACAAGACTGAAAATTATTAGAAAGGCATAATACAATTCTCATCCAAAGGGAAAAACTAGAAAAATCTGCTTCAGCACTCCTGTGTCTAAAAGGTTCCTCTTGGTGCTTTGCTAATGTACACAATATATTGCAAAATTATTCATCCCACCCTTCCTAAAAATATACTAAAAATTGTACTCGCCCATGCATCCTATTTTTATCCTTTATCCTAAATAAATAAAGGAATAAAAATAAACATGCTAATACAATGAGGCATTAATAGCCTTGTTTACAAAATATAACTTCAGTCAAACTACAGTTGATTGTTCTATTTTTAATAAAGTTGAGTGAATAATTGCCTAATAATAAACCTTGCTTTTTGTGCAAGTCTTCTCCAATGTATGCAATCTTTGTCTTCTAGTGCTTAATGTGACATCTGCAGTTTTGATCCACTTGCTGCAATTTTGATCCACTTGCCCCTTGGATGCACATGCAAAATAATATCTCTCGTGTGTGGTAAAATAATTTTTTTATCTGTAATACTTTGCAAAGATAATTCACCCATACATTCATCCTAAAGGGGGACACTTGCAGATTCACGAGGATGACACCTATTTATCTTCTTGTGGTAACATGTAAAATTTCAACCTCTGTAAGAAAAATAATACCTTTATTTTATACCTTAGTAAAAACTACTCAACTTTAATCCACCCATAGTGGGGGCACTTGTGAGATCTTTATGTTGACCATGCATGGTAAACTTTCCTCTCCTCCTCTCTATGGGGATCACTCTTGGTTCTTGGTATACTTTTTCAAACCATGGCATATAATTTCTTTAATCATAATATATTGGATTTCTATTTTATTTGCCAAAAGCATACATCATAGTGTTGTGCCCCTTTGTCATTTAAACACATGCTTTGTTTTTTCTTATTAGCCACCTTTTGGTTACCTATGGTGCTTTGGGTAATACAAGTTCCCCTTTTTTGATAATCATGTGGCATTGGAAATGATTATGTTTTTTGAGACCACATTTGATTATTACGTGGCAATAATATTATATAAGCCACCTTTTACGAGGTCAATGCAATGATAAGACTAATTGGATCTTGTCCCCCTCTCACGATGTCAAGCCTTTGTAACTTTTTGATGGCATTAAGCGTGATTAAATTTCTAACCCCGGTGTGGTTGCGAGTTTGTAATTTCATCCTTTCGATCTCCATGCTTTGATCTTCCCCGTTGATATACGAACTCTAGTTAAATTTGGTAGTTCAGAAATTTTAATTACAAGCCAATTTGGCCCGTTGATCTATGTACCCTAATCATTTTTGTTGATCTTTGTACCCTTTGTGGAGTTAGGGTTTACTTGCATTTTAGGCCTGAAGTTTGTATGGATATTTGTGAGTGAATGAAGTTCATTTGATTCTATACATTCATATCTCCACCGTTGATGTTGATCTGTGGAGTTAACAATGTGGACCATTTGATTTTACTTGATTTGATCATGTCCACTGATGATAACTTTTGATGAGTTAGGTAGGTTATAAGCTCGTCAAGCTTATCACTTGTCGTTATTGTTTGCTCATTTTGAGTGGCGAATCCCTAGAAAATTACTCCGGGAAGCCATTGTTTCTCTTTCCTAATCTCGTTTATTTTCTAATAAATCGGTCTTTCGTGCTCTCATGTATCTACTTCATCTTTTTGGAAATGCGATCTCTAGCGATATTTGGTCATTTCATGTACTTACTATTTATCTCTTGTGATGTTTGTTGTTGTCGGTTTGGATTTTGTGACTCTAAGTCCTATCTTGTCTATTATTTCCTTGAGTTCTGCATAACTAATTTACTGTCTCATCATTTTAAGTTTGACTATGGAGAATTTGACGAGCCACGAAAAGAAGGCCTTGAGCTCTGTATACTGCCCCTTCTGTTATGCATTACATAGTTGCCATTTTTGAGAAGGTAAGACTTCATCTTCAAACTTTGTAACTTCATTTCCCTTGTCGTTTCATCTTTAATAATACTAACACTTGAAACTCTTGTGTTTTTCCCATTTTCTAGTATAACCTCGATCTCTAAGCTTTGAAAATCATTTGGGTCATCTCTTTTTTGAGATATACACGATAGTTGCTCACTTAAAATTCTCCCTAATGGAGAGTTGAAATGTGGTCACCATCCTTCTAGTAATTCGAGTTATGTTTTACTTCATAGCTTGAGAAATGGTTTCATTCTTTATTCTCTTGACAATATTGGCTATTTCGAGAACTCTACCTTTTGAATGTGAATGTTATTTATCGAGATTGTTTGATCTTAGCCTTTTGTTTAGTAGTTTTTTTACTTATTTGGATAAGTTGATATATTCTTTCCATTGCTTAATACTGAATTTTCGATATTTTCGATGCTTTGAGGATTGAGTTTTCTTTTTACTCACTACTTTTGTACTCTTTGATTTTGACTACTGAGCTTGAAAATGTTTTTTTTTAAACAACCCAGAATGGGTATTAATATTTTGATAAAAATTACCATATTTTTAGAAAATTTTGATCTAGGTATTATTGTTTAACCTTGGAATCATCGAATCTAGAATTTCACCTTGAGGGATTAACTGTGTATCTTTTAGGTCTTGATATTTTGTGCATGAAACAAGAAATTCCACCATGAATTAGAGCTTGAGCTTTTTTTCTTTAGGCCCTCTACTGCAACCTTTGACTTGTTGCATTGTGTCTATGAAATGGATTTCTATTTCTTCAACTTTTTCTTAGTTTGTAACTTTGAAATATTTCTTTCTAATTTTGTAGATTTTATTCGATGCTTAGAAATGGCTATGAAATATTTTATCCCCTATTTTAACTATTCTATTGCATACTTGGATAAAAATAGATCTATATGGTATTGAATGAGCTTGAAAATGTTGTTGTAACCTCTAGGCTCTATAGATCTTACCAATTGAACACTCGATGTATGTTGTTTGTGAATATATCATTTGTTTGCATTGTTATGAATAGTAGTTATTCATTATCACATCATTGTATGGATAAAACCTTGATCTCAAGGAGTGATGTTGCTTCTTCAATTGTACTGTAGGTGACATCTTCCATTGTTGTTCTTGTTCTTTCATGCTTCAAATCAATTCCTTGATTGTGATGAGAAAGGAAAAATAATTTTTCTATTCCTGTAAGAACAATACAAGGACTTTGAGTTGAGGACATTTTGGTCTGCTTTACAATTGATGCTCAAAATTTCTTGAAAAAACTTCTCAAGTTATGCTTCTGTATCACTTTCTTGCACTTGTTTTGAAATCTATGAAGTAACTTTTCTTTTCTTCTAGATGCATCATGTAATCTGATTTGAGGTTGTTCTTAGCTCTGAAAATTGTCTTAATTAGCAACTATGGATATTTGAAGTTTTTTTGTTCTGCAATAGAGCTTTGCAAGGTTTAGGATCAAACAACACTGAAAATAATTTGTACTCTATTTGTAATCAATTATCTACCTCCTTTTAAAATTTTATCGAAACTTGCATTCTTTGAAAAATATCATGTTACATTTTCATTATGCAAGCTTGATTGATGATCCATTCTATATTGGTATTAATATTTTGATGGGTTTATTGGTATTAAGAATTTGATGGATTTATAGTAGAAGATTTGATGATCTAAAACTTGCATCTTGTCCACCCTTTGATGCATAAGGACTTCTGTAACTTGTAGTTTTCTGAGAAAAATGTGTAGTGAGGACTCTTCTTGATTGATGACTGATTATGTGGGTTTCATGCTCAATCCTTCTATCCTAAAGTAGGTTGTCTTTCTTTGGATGGTCTAATGAATATTATAAATTGATAATTGTTTCATTTTGACATATAGTGAGTTGAACTATAATGGTATTTTGTTTTCTCCATATTCATGCCATTGGTGGTTCTCGCATGATTTGTTCTGAAACATGAATCTTGTCACCCCATTTATTTTATGAAGAGTCTATACTTTCAGAACCTATTGCAACCCTTCCTGATTCCACTGTACTTGATCACCTGTTTCATTTGTCATGCTTTCTAAAAGACATTTTGTTCCTTGGAATTAGTTAGCCTAATTTTTGATAAAATCTGTAACTAAAAATGGCTTGCCTGGAACTCTACATTCTTTTCCTAACCTCTGGAATGAGAAACTGAGGCTTAATTTTTATTGAATATTGGTACCTTTTATGAAATATGGTATCTTGCATCTCTTATGTACCTCTCTCTTCAGTTCACTTTTTGGATTGATCCTTTGTAACTTGTAGTTGCATTTGTACTCTTTGACTCTGAAGTTGATTCTACTGAACTATATATTTGAGCTAGTTATACTTATGTACTATATCTCTTAATTATGAATCACCCTCTACATCCTTAGTTGTACTGTAACTAAAGTTATTTTTATCATGAAGTAACTTGTATTTATCTAAATTTGTAGCTTTGACTATACAATGTATTATCTCCTTTTTGTATATTGTTTGATTTATCTACAACTTTCAAGCATGTATTAGTTGTGAAATAGCATGATGGAAAGATGTAAAATGTCCATTTTACATGGTGAAGCCCTGTCAAAATTTTCTCATATTCCCTTTTCCATTTTGTCTCGGTAGTAATACTATCTCATTCTATTAATTAGAATTTTAGCATTAGACACTGTATTTCTTTTATGGACTAGTACACAAGCACATCTTCATGTATTTAGACTTTAGTCTAAAATAGAATAAATGTACTTTTGTTTCAAGTTACAGAAAGTAATACTTTTGATATACACACATGACAATTAGTGTTTATTTCCTTCTTCATACTTGTACCTAAACACAGCAAAGTGTTTATTAGAAAACATTAGGCTTTTGGCCTCTCTTTTATTCCATTTTTTTCTCCCCTTCTTTCTAAGTGAATGAGTCATGTATGCTGCTATAGAATAGTGATTTTATCAATTATGCCTTTGATCCTTATGTAATTTATACCTCTTGATGCTAGGAGATCCACTTGCACAAAATTGGATAGTATAGGAATATGGATCAACCCTAAGCTCGTGATTGAAAATTTCCTTTTCTTGTTTTTAGGTACAATACCATTTGCTAAGAAGTGAGGATGAAGATGGAGCAAGATGGAGCTGGAAATGCATCAACCAAAATGAAAGAAACCCAAGGAAATGATGGGTTCTTTCATACTCCTTTACTTTCTTTTTCATGCATATGTACCTCTTACTTCAATAGTTGTAATTTACTTTTGAGTTACATCCCACGGCTTGTGTGGGAACATTTCAAAATCCTTATGAATAAAACATTGAATTGAAACTAAGTTGTGTACTGCTTCCTTGCATTTTATCTTTGTATATGGATTGCATAATGAATTAAACAAGTCAATAACATAATTAAATGTATTTAATCATGAAGGAAAGAAATTTAAAATACCTTTAACCTTAGTAATGAACTTTGATACTACTACTATGATTGTTGTTCCAAAACTTAGCACTTCATTTATTTTGTATTTTCAGTCTTCATCAAGATTTACATTTGTCCTTGAGGATTTGTGTTCTTTTTCTAAAGAACAATCATGAAATTGCGAGACTATGTGATTTGTTACATTTTGTAATTGTACACATAGTTACAAATTACATGTAGCCATTAATTAATCCAAAAATAAGATATTGAACCGAAAGAATCTCCCTTAGCTTAGGGTCACTTCAACAATGCCATCCATTATAATGAAGTTTTGAGTTGCCCATTTTTGCACTGAGTGCAAAAAAATTTCAACATAATCATTCTCACCCAATCATATAGTAGACATGTCACATGGTTCTAATGAAGTGAACTCCACGTGTGAAGAAGCCATGTGATGTGATGCACTAGAATCAATAACCCATGTAGGAGGTGGTGGTACAACTACAACAAGGGCTCTCCCTTTTTTCTCCTTTCCCGATTATTTCTCTTTCCCTTTTCCATTGGTATTTGTATTGGAGGATTCATTGTTTGATGAATACTATTTGGAAGACTCAGGTTCACCTATCTTGTTCTTCTCAAGAAGACTTGTGAGGTGGTCAATCTACTTCTTCAAACATTTACTTTCATCATGTCTTCCTTTATAATACCCACATTTAATCCTTTCTTTCTTGGAATTATCACTAGAAGAGGAAGTTTCAGAGTTTGGTGTAGATGTGGAAGAATTTTTTTCTTTATTTCTTTCTTGTTTTATACAAGAAACCTCATTCTCGTGCAAGTGAAATATGATATTGGAAGCCACAAAGCAACTTTGAATGATGGAGGGCTTAGGACCTCAAATGTAGATATGGATCTATGGGCACAAAGAAGATAGATGTGTGATACAAAGAAGATAGATCTACAAAACTGAAACATATGTGATTAGATAAAAATATGCGGGTATTTCCCAAACAATCCTGAAGATTAAGAGGATGTTAACTTCCTTGGAGGATGTCAACCCATGTGTCTAGAAAGATAACAATAAATGATTAATAATATATGTCATGCGAAATAATGAAATACAAAATGACAAGTAACTGAAATGATGAGGGGACTTAGCTTGTGCTCTGATATGGAGATGAAATGGGCATCAGGATGGTAAGATGATGAAAAATGGAAAATATTTCTCCCACACTCCTCACCTCTAACTTCTAACAATGGAAAAGGTTTTCCTTGACCTTAAACTTGCAAAACTTAATTAATAAGCATTTCTTCTTCTCTCCTAAAAATTCGATGTAAGAGATTTCATACCGATCATTCCTTTTTAGGTCCTCTCTAGTTCTGGTCTAGGTCTAGGTCCCTTTGAAAGATGGGGAAAACCCATATTTATAACTTGGAGGTGAGGTTAGATTGAGGTTAACCAATAACTAGGGTTGGGTAAATTAACATGGGTTAAGAGACATGATGTGATCACGCAGGGCCCATCATTTGACTTATTAGGTGGATTGGGGAGCATGATATGAATGGGTAGGTGAGATAATAGATTCCATTTTTGAAATTAAGAGTGGAGTGTTGAATGGGTGTATTATTTCCCATGAATTGAATAATTTTATATGGGAGATAATGACAAAAATTAATTATCAAATGGGTCCACATGGATCCCATTTGATAATTAATTAATTAAAGGTGAGTAAATAGATGGAATTTACTCAAATTTAGGAAAGAGAAAGGTGATAGGGGAATTTTCATGAAGGAGAATGAATGTGGGATGAATGAGAGGAGTTACACCAAAAACTAGTGTATACATTTGCCCCTTTTTGTGGAGTGGTTTGTGATAGCAAGCCACGAGACAAAAACAAAAAGGGTTGGATAAAATATGTGTCCTGCAAAAGGGATGGGGATGAATAAAAACATTACCAAAGGAAAGGATGCCCCAGGTGAAAAATGATCACAATGAAAATGAAAAATATGGCGGTGACTCCAATATCACATCAGTAGAGGACATTTGTAGTCTCAACGAGAGACAGTGACAATGTTCTACGGAACAATGAGTGAGTGGGTGAAGACCACTGCAGTATGGATGTAAACCACGATGACCAATGGGTCATAGGAAAACATCAAAATATGCACAACTAAATGTGAAAGGTATGCTAAATCTTTCATCTGAGGAATCGAGCTAAAAATCATGTGTCCGTAAAAGGAACGAAGATGCAATTAACGATGCCCTAGCACATGGCACGAAATGGACAAAAAGTGAGTTATATAAGTTGACAAGTACAAGGATGAAAAGGTGCCTCAACATAGGACACAAAGATGACACAATGGGAGATGGATGTTGAAATAAAATATCCTAGGGGGAACGAGTATGGCCACAAATGTGGATATGAAGAAAAGATTGGATAAAATTCCCAAGATGGTGTTAAATAGGATGTTGAATACATGTTTATTAAGAAAGGTTTTTAGTTGGAAGTTAAAGGTAGATGAATAATGAGGTGAAGAAGAAGGAAAGTAGTCATGCTTCTTTGAAAAACATCCATGGAAGAGAACAAGATCATATAGGTGATGGCCATTATGGTATCCTCCAAGACAAAAATGTCGAAGGAAGATAGGAAGATATTATTAGAAATGGATATGATGATTCCCCTGCAAGAGGACTAACGAAGATAAAATATTCAACAGGGGTTCTCAAAAAGATAAAAGTCAATGTTGCACAGAGAGAAGAATGAGAATGGTAATGAAATGGATCGATGGTGGTACATAAATAGAGAAACATCAGAATTGATTGTGAATGCTAGGTGTGAGGGATGTGGTGAAGGATGTAATGAGAAAGAGAAAAGGGAATGGAAAGGAGGAGTGGTTGATTATGAGAAGAGAAAGAAAGGTCAAAGGTGAAGGCGACAGGGGTATGGAATAGAGGGATGAAGACAAAGGAGGAGAAAAGAAGGAATGAAAGGGGAGGAAGAAGATAACAAAGAATGATTATAGAGGAAGAGGGAAAGAAAACGCCAATGAAGGGACATTAGGAGAAGTCCCCAATAATGATTAGAGGGCACGAGAGGAAGGAAGGAATGAAGATAGAATGGAGGAGGTCAAAGAGAAGGATCCATACTATGTAGAATGGGGATGAGTGAGTTTTAGAAGAATTCCAATGATAATTATTAGTTGAAATAGAAGATGATGATGAAATAATGTTAGGGTGTGATTAATAATGATGAAGAGTAAACATGGAGGTAGATATGTGGGATAATTCTAGAAGATGGAGTGGAAAGAGTAAAGAAATAAGGGATAATGATGTGTGTGAATATGAAGATTGAGGAGAGGACGTAATGGATGAGAATGAATGAGGAAAGATAAAGAAACAAGACATGAAATGAAATGGGAAGCAATGGTTAAGTAATATTACCAAGTGAGGGATGATGGAGATGAAAAGGGGGTAAGTAGGAAGTGGTGTTTACGAGAATGAAAGAGGAGGTGAGAGGATGTGATGATGGGGAATGATGAGAAAATGTAGATGGTGAGAATGTGGAGTGGTGGACAAGTGCGAAGAATGATAGATCATGCTTAAGAGGGACTTTAAGTAAGATCGCCATGCCGTAGGAGGAGTTAAGATAGATCACCAAACCGTCAAAGTGAAAATATGGAAGGAGAAAGAAAACATTGTATTGGATATAAGTGTGGAATGGTTGGTTGGAGTAGACGAGTATGATGAGAGGCAGGAGACAGAAGATGAGGAAGATATGATGGGAGGTGGAAGGGTCAGATGGAAAACCATTATTAAGAGGGACTCTTAAGTAAGATTTTCATGTGATGGGGATGGTTAAGTAGGATCACCAAGCTGAAGAAGAAGAAGAATGATGAAAAAGACTGAGAAGTGTTTACCAAAATGGAACAAGAGATGAAAGGAGGTGATATCAAGGTGATAACAAGGTGATAATAAGGAAACAAAGGAGTGTGACATGAGTGGATGGAGGAACATATGCAGTGTAGATGGAGAGTGTAAGGGAAATCCTTAATTGGGATGCCCACGTGGTGGGAGTGATGATGTAAGAGTGTCAAGTGAAAAAGGAGGAGTGGAAAGACGTTTGTGGTGGTGATTGTCATCCACTAAAAGAGGAAATGGTGGAGAAGCTTCTACAATGGGAGGATCCAAGGAAGAAGATATACCTTAACTAAGATTCTTTGGCTGTATGGATGGTTAAGTAAGATTGTCAAATTGAAAGTGGAAGAGTGAAAGGGAAACTCAAGAGGAAAGACAAGTAGGATATTTGGGTGGTGCAAGGGGATAGAAAGGTGAGAAGGATGATGTGGAGACAAATGGTGATGAGTGGAAATGGGGAGTGAAGAGAAATGGATCAAATACATTGTTGAACATGTTGGGGGATAAGAAGTTGCAAGATAATAAACTTTCCTTGAGAAGGATCCTCAAGTAGGATTCACAAACTGCAATGGTGATCAAGTAGAATTTGCAAACTGAAAAGTGTATTTGTGAGTGCATTCATGGATATTATGGATAGATATAGAATTCATAGTGTGAAATTTGATGTGATTTTGATAAAATATGATCTTGATGAGATGAATGAAACATATTTATATGAAAGGGCGATACAAGGAAACTATGTTTTGAACTAGATTAGAGATAAACAAGAAAGGTTACCACTCAAGGCATTCCACTTGCAACCAATAGCAGGTGTTAACACATAACCAATGATAATTAGTTATACCAAAATACATGAGGGAAATATGGATGAAAGATGCTCATAAACCTAATGTTGACATGACAAAGGGATTGGAGATGTAACTTGTACATGGGAAGAGGGATCTCCATAGATGGTTGTTCCTAGAACTATGCCCTAGCTCTAGGAAAGGGAAAGAACAATATAGAAGAAATTTGATCAATGCGAGAAGCTTTCTGAAAATGTTGATAAAAGGAAGGTTGATCAATGCGGGAAACCTTCCAAATGCCATAATAACGAGTAGCCATCCTTGAGGGTATGGTCTACTTTATACATAATATGGATGGAAATAATAATATATATGATAGCCGTCCTTTGAGGGATCGGTCTATTTATTTTGATTTTTCTTTGATTTTGATTTGTATGCTTTTCTTTTCTCTTTTCTCTTATTATTTTTTGCATGAATAACTTTCCTTGAGGGATCAGTCTATTTTTGATAACTTTGATTTTTCCTTTTGCATACTTGAATTTTAGCTTTACATGGGGGAGAGCTGGGAATAGTGAAGTAGACCACTTAGGAGGGGATAATGAATGTACAAGAGACACCCCTGGACCCTTTGCATGGCTGTAATAGGAGAATGAGAAGGTGATGGATGTAATGGTTATGGGGTCATATCAAAGCAGTGAAGGCAGACCACATAATTCATATCATTACAATGACAAATGGAAGGGGATAAGGATGGAGGAATGATCTAAGGATATAACTAAGTGTTCATTGGTATATATGCTAATAGTAGACTAGTCTGTAAGTGTAATGCATTAAGAGGTTATGTCTCTAGTTTACCACCAAGAGAGAGAAGACAATAAGTTGTGATAGGATGAGATGAGAAGATAGACAAGCAAGAAATAAAACTATGTCCTTAAGGAAGCAAAAATATGACCACGATGGTGGATTTGGATGAAAATAAATGATGCCCAAAGAGAAAGACAAAAATATGGCAAGACAAATATGCCAAAATGTGGAATTGATGAAATAGATGGTTGCCCCAAAAGAGACACAAATATGGCCACAATGGTGGAATTTGGTAAGGAAATAAGAAAAAATGGTCTCTTAACGGAAAGACAAACATGCCTCAAAGGAGGACTTCGATGAAATAGATGGTGCCCCAAAAGAGACACAAATATGGCCACAATGGTATACTTTGGTAAAAAGGTCCTCAAATGGAAG
This sequence comes from Taxus wallichiana var. yunnanensis, assembly GCA_018340775.1. NCBI lineage: Eukaryota > Viridiplantae > Streptophyta > Pinopsida > Cupressales > Taxaceae > Taxus > Taxus wallichiana. The sequence continues at coordinate 65,187,917 of CM031241.1, forward strand.
ACAAACATGGCCTCAAAGAAGACATTGATAAGAAAAATAACAATAATGGTCCCTCACATAAGGACAAAAATGGCCACAATTGTGGACTTAGAATGAGATGAGGATTTGGATAGAATTAGTTTAGATTGGATGAATGTGAAGGAGGTAAATAAAACAATGTCAAAGAGTGAATTCCCTAGTGTCAAGGGAGTTGTATGGATGATATGCTCAAGGGCAAGGGAAGGTTGTTCCCCAAATGAATTAAATGTGAAGGAGTTAAAGGATGTCGAAAGATTTTAGATGAGATTATTTTAGATTTGGATGGGATAAACGATTGGAGACCACAAGTGTGCTTGGAAAGATAAGTAGTATTGATGGACAATGGAGGACCTTCCTTAGGAGGAATGTCATGTGCAAGAGGGATGTTAAGGGATGATGTGGATGAAGGAATCGTGGGAGACCCGATAGATGGGATATGAATTGGATTCAATGTAGATGGAGAAGGAACTTTCCCTAAATGAGGAAATCATCTTTCTCAATAAGGTTGTGGATGATCATCCAAAATTCCTTACAATGTTTGATGCCATGTCGGGGTATGATGATAAGTGCAAATGCAATTAGGATTGAACCATGATGGATTTGGACCATAGGGATTAAAGGCTTTAATGGGAGGAAGTGTGATGGCATATATTGAGTTAAATGTCGAAGGATATCTACGTAAGACCCCATTGAAGTGTCATGGGGAAGGTAACTCTTGTGGGTTTTGATAGGATATCTCATCTTGGAGTTAGGAGAAAAAGTGGATGTAGATTGGATGGGTAAATTATGTGTTTTAGGAGACAAATCAAATTTGGTGGAAGGATTGTATTGTTTGGATTCAATTTAGGTGAGGATGTACATTGGATGGGTAGATTATATCTTAGATGAAAAATCAAATTGGATTGGAGGATTGGATTGTTTGGCTATAAATTTATCATTGCGAGATGTGTAGATGGAGTGACTGATCCTAAAATAGATGTTGTGGCATTGGATTGTTGAGAAGAGGAAAATATGAATGTTTTCGAGGATGTGCAAGGGACTATCGGGGATGTTTGCCATGAGCCTTAGACTTCAACCGAGAATGATTTACTCCTAGCATGGATGATAATAATCTCAACCGGAGGATCTGACAATGGTGGTGTGGTTATTAATGGAGAAAATGTCCTAAAACAAGACGAGGATGTTAATGGAGAAATAGGTGTTTGTATGATGTGATTAATGAGATCTATGTGAGATGTGGATTGTTTAGGTTTTGGCATGGAAAGATTTGATTTTTAGAGGGAGAATGTAAACCATATTTATTTGATTTAGGTGGATGTGTTGGTTCAGTAGATGTTTCAAAGGGTATCTTTGATAGGTTGCAGATCGAGAAGATTTGTTCATTGTGATAGACAAATTAGGTAAAGAGTATTGGGGTAGACGGGTGATGTGGCCATAGGCAAGGATATAGGTAAAGATTTCAAGGTAGAGATAGGTGGATTTGTTGATATGATAGATATAGGGGTAGTTGGGATAGATAGGGATGTAGGCATATTTGGGATATTTGGAGATGTGGGTGATGTGATAACCGATGGAGTAGACATTATGGGTAATGCAACAAATGTAGGAGTATTTTTAGGTGTAGAAGTAGATGGGACTGGTTGTTTCATAAATGTTTCGAGGGGTAAGAATGATATGTTTGCTAATGGGTTGATGTCAGAGGTGGGGTTGTAAAGGTACATGTGGTAGAAATGAGTTTAGTTGGGATGGTTGTGAGTAATGTAGGTGTAGTAATAGGTGTGTTTGAGGCAGATGTGGGTGAAGAAATAGATGTGAGAGATGTAGGGATATGTGTGGATATCAATGGGGCTGAAATAGGTGCTAAGGATGAATCTAATGTGGTAGATTGGGGTGTGCTTGAAGTGGAGGAAGTGGATGGTATAGTCAAATTTGATGTGGATGTGATAAGGATAGGAGAAGGTGTAGGTTCAGGACAAGGAGTAAAAGTTGACATAGGTGTGTTAGGTTCTGAATAAGGAATGGGAATAATACCTAAGGTGGGAACATGTGGATTCGGTGATAAGATGAGATCTTGATTGATGGTGTCAATCATATAAGCATTTGATAGTTGAGATGTAAAAAGGGTGGATTGATTTATTGGTGGTTCATTAGGTAAAGTTTGACTAGTGGAACTATTGATATGGATTTCCCCTTGATTTATGAGTTATTGGACGCAATGTTTGAAGGAACGACATTTCTCAATGTCGTGACCTTTGACTCTGATGATATTTACAATTATGGGCTTCGTGATACCAATAGGCTTGGCTTACGAACTATCCATGGGTTGTATGGGTAGAATTTGGATGGAGTTTACGGTAACCAAATTATCAAATAAAGAACTGCTATGATTCTCCCAAGGGGTATAGTTGAATGTCGGTTGAGGGACTCATTGTTGAGGCCATGTGTCGATATAGATGTGGATGAGGGTTTAATGACCATGTGTTGGCCGCACCCTTAAATTTTTCATTATGTGTGAATGGTTTAGTAGATTCGATTTTAGGTTTAATTGAACTTAGTTTAAGATGACCCTACTTAATGGCACAAGTTTTGAGTTTGTGAGCCATTGTGAAAGCTTTGTCAAAGGTTCAGAATGATTGGATTTGCAAAGTAGATGATATATGTTTTGCACACACGAACGTGAGAAGAGTTCGATGAGTTTGGTTTGCATGGAAGAGTGAAGGACAGTTGGTTTATAACACCACACCATCGTGATGAAGTCGGTGATGGGATCATCTTCAAACTATCGAGATGGTGTATAGGTCAATGATAGTGGTTTTACGTGTGATATTGATAGAAAAGTGTTCTAAGAATAATTGTGCAAGTTGGGTGAAAGAGAATATGGAATGTTGTGGGATACTATTGTACCAGTCCAATGCGGGACCAAAAAAAGACATGGGGAAAGTGTGAAGAAGTAGATCATGATCATGCGTAATAAGACAACATGCATGTTTAAATGTGAGGAGATGTTGTTGGGGATCTTCCTTGTTGTTGAAATTAGTAAACTCAGGAAGTTTCCAATGAGGAGGGTAGGGTTTGATTGGAACCGATGGATGAATTGGTTCGTTACAGATTTGTTCATAGGATAATGTATCCTGGGAGTGCTATGGTAATGGCCTCTATAGTGTGAATAGATCATTTGATTTATTAAGGCATTGAATTAGATCACTCAATATGTTGTGGATAGGTTGAGATTGGTGGTTGATTGTGTGGTTTAAAATGTAGTTTGATAAGTTTGATAAAGGGGTGTGGATGTGTGGGTAGTTGGGGAATCATTTGATAAGGTGGAATTTGAATAAACTTGCGGGTGTGCATGTGGTAAATGATAAGTGGGGATAGGGTGTTAAGAGGTTGAGACATTTAGAGTAAGGATTAGACATGTGAGGCATATTATGAAATGAAAGAATTGTCAAAATGGGATGTGGGTGGAATGCAATCCACCAATTTAGGATATTGGGAGGATTGAGAGATTGTGGGGGATTTTCGAAATATGAAATCATATATGGGGTTAGGAGGAGGCCCAAGTGTCTCTAGAGGAGTGGGAGATGATGATGTGGTTGGTTTAGGAAGATTAGCTTGATGAGGGATATGAGGATTAGTTTTAAGATAGGGATAATCTTGAATGACATGGTTCTCATGAAGTGAGGCCATGGAGATGGGGTTGGGTGACTGACGACATGGTTTTGAGTTTAGAATCTTGTTGGGAGAGATTGTTAGGGAAGTAACTTTATTGGATGGAGGACATTGTTGTTTTGTTTTAATTTGAGAGAGAGTGACAATAGGTGTGAAATAGAGAAACATTTGTTTATGTAATTTTTTGACAAACAAATCAAGCAACATATTTTTTATCATCATGATTAATTACAAGATGTGAAAAAAAAAGTAAAATGGATAATGATGGTGCCTAAAGAACAAAATTCTAAGGCTAGTTTCAGGTAGTTTTGGCTAGGGAAATGTTTGAGATAGTTTCCTATTGGGTGTTCAAGTCCCAATCAATTAACTAGGTGAGAGGAGTATTTCGATGTGTTGATTTTGTTCATGAAGTTTTAGGCAATGTGTGATAAGTGAAATGTGAAGGTTAGACCCCTTATTTAGGCTATGTGAGCAAGTAGGATGCACAAGGTTCATTTTAGACCAAATTCAAAATGTGACGTTTGATGCAGCAAGTTCTTAGAAAAGGGAAATTCAATGCAAAAAGAGAAAAAGGGAAAACCAAGTAAAACCTAGAGAACACTTTTCCCGTTATTTGATTACACTTGATGATGACGTATTTGGAAGTGACATTCGGTGGCTGAAAGTAACATTCAGAGTACCCTAAAATTGCACCATTCACAATTTTGGAAGGGGTTGGTGAAAAGGATTCGCCAGTGTGTTTATGTTTCAATGGTTTTCTTTGACAATGTAATGTTGTTTGCAAGTTTGTGGGGTGTACCTCGTGGATTTTGTAGATTGCACCTGTAAAAGAAAATAAATGTAATTAGTTGATGTGATTATAAGTTTCAGTAAATATTTTGTGTACAAAAAGTATTTTTATAAAAATAAAAATAAAATAAATTAATCTAAAGGATTAATAAAAATTTGAAATTCAACGTTCGCATTCAATTAGGGTAAAGAAAACTTATTGACTATAAAATAAACTATGAAATAAACAATTAAGTAAGTGATGAGATATATTTGTGAAATAAAATTATGAGAATGTGACACAAATTATTAATGACAAGGTGAGACAAGACATGAACATATAGATTTTGTTTTTATTTCATTTCTTTATGTGAACTATAAATAAGAATAAACATATAAAATGACTGAATGTAGACTTTAAGAGGTAACGATGAAAAAGGGTGGGGAGAGTGGATTTTTATATTAATAATGAATACTTTGGGGAGGATGAAAGCAATTTGATTTGAAATTTGTAATGGAGATGGGAGAAAATAATGGACCTAAGTTGTGGACTTAGTTGAATAAAGGAGGGCTAAGATAGGTCGGTGACCAAAAAGTGAACGTGAAAGTCAACAATATGCCAAATCCGAGGTGACAAGTTGACGAAGGACATGGCTTTTCACATGGACAATGACATAATAAGAATCACAAGAGCATATAAATGATTAATATATGATTGAATATGCTAGTGTTGTGAGAACTATTTGTAAACATGTGATAAAGAATTGTAAGCGACTGTTTCAAAGAGACTTTACAACAACTACCCACGTAGAGTTTGCGTGAATGGAAAACTGGTTGGAATTTTATTTTTAGGTGGAAAAAATTGGAAAGGTCAAGCATTGGATACAATGGATATGCGTGGATATACACTTCAAATCACTTATACAAAGGTGTGTGGACATAAACCAAAATGTCACAAAGCAAGCTCATGGGTGAGATGACCGTAGTCATGACTATGAAGAGGTCAATGTTGATACTGGACATATGTGTTGGGCATTGATGAAGAGGTCTATATAGGATATTCTATCAAATGCATGGTAATAATCACAAGAATAAAGGCGAGCAATGCCTAATTGGCTGTGGTGTTTTGAGCACTGTTTATCAATGTTTTGTCGAGAATTATGAGCCAACTGCTATAAGATATGTTACAAGAAATATCCAAATGATATTTGCATGAATTTGAAACTGAGCTAGAAACATTTGAAAGGACCAACATCGAAATCTTGTAAATATGTGTAGATATTCACGTTATTTACATGGTAAATCATGGGAAATTATGAGTAGAAGAAGAGAAGATGATGAGGAGAATACATTCAAGGGAAGTGTTTCATACAGGAGGTGGTATCACCATGAAACGGTGTCGAAGAAAATAGATGAAGGTAATGAGGGGAAAGAAGAGGGTTCAACTAACCGTTAAATTCATGATGGGAAGCAAACTATAGCATGTGGGCTAGAGTTGTAGCCTGGAGAAGAAGGGACATCTCGTGGTCCTTCTCCCACGAGACACCTATAAATTCCCAAGGAATTCAAATATAATGAATTAGAAGTTGTTGTTGAAGGCTTAAAAGTTGTGAAAATGTTGGGAGATGGGAGAATGTCAATGGTGTATAAAGCACAACTACCTAATTCTGAAACTAAAAATCCCATTGTGATCAAACTCATTAGGCACAGATTAGTTCGTGGAACCAAATTGTATCAATCGAAAAATCGATACAATCGCTCATTTGTGACATCGTTGCCTACTCCATTTTATAGGATGGTGTGACAAGGAAATCAAACTCCTCGTTTGTGAGTATATGGAAAAGGGGGTCTTTACCATCGGCTTTTCCAATCGAGGGATTGGATCTCACCTGGAGCATTGTATATCAAATTTGTAAAGATTTAGCATCAGCCATAGATTATCTTCACAATAATATGTCACAAAAAGTATGAGTGATTCACAGAGACATCAAATTAAGTAATAATTTACTGGATACAAATCTTATAGCAAAATTGGGGGATTTTTTTGTCGCTTATCTCTGTGGAGATCACCAAGGAGAGAACAGCTCATAAGTAGTGGGGAATGATGGATACGTCCCCTAGAGAGTGTGAAAGTTAGGATAAAATATGGAAGCCAACTCCCGAATGGGATGTTTATAACTTTGGAGTTGTTGCTTTGCAACTGCTTCTCAGGGAAGAAGTCGATAATAGCCGAATTTGATCTTGTAGCTTAGGTATGGAAGTAATATGGAAAAATAAATTTCTTGCAAGTGGTAGCGAGAGACATACATCTAAATAGGAATTTTGATGAGAATGAAATGATGCATTTGATTAAAGTGGGAGAGTGTACGGGTGAGCCAAGTGGATCGGTGTGGGCGTGGATACAAAGTTGGATGTGGGTAATATCTTGGTCGAGTTGTCCGAGCTGAGAAAAATAGGGGATAGATAAGGGGATAATATAGGATAATAATAATTTTTAAAAAGTTATTATTATTGTTTTGTTTTATTTTAATAATAATAACAATAAAAACTTGTACCCATTATGAGTAACTAGATAACAAACCAGTTGAAAACAATAAAATCACATACCTCGTGGAGGATATAAACTAAGCAATGCAAGTGACATACCAAATTGATGGAGACCACGCTAACAACCTGCAAACAAGTCAGTCAAAAAATGAAATATTCGCAAGATATATCTAAATGAGTGACAACTATGAAACATGATAATTGTGATACTCACAAAACCTACACAAAACAAGAAAAGTAACAAAAAAATGACCAGATATGGGGTCCGGGTCCCCCCGATGTGCCAAAATATTATACAGAAACCTCATTCTCACATGGGTGAAATCCGATACTGGAAGACACCAAAACTTCAAATGATGGAGGGATTAGGACATCAGATGTAGATATGGATCTATGGGCGCAAAGAAGATAGATGTGTGATACAAAGAAGATAGATCTACAAAACTGAAACAGATGTGATTAGATAAAAATATGTGGGGGTTTGTTGAGCCAATCTCGGTTCCAAGAGGATGTTAACTCCCTTGGAGGATGTCAACCCCCGTGTCTAGAAAGATAACAATAAATTATGAACAGTAGATATCATGCAAAAATAATGAAATACAAAATGACAAGTAACGAAAATGACGAGGGGACCTAGCTTGTGATCTGATATGGAGATGAAATGGGCATCAAGATGGCAAGATGATGAACAATGGAAAATATTTCTCCCACACTCCTCACCTCTAACTTCTAACAATGGCAAAGGTTTTTCCTTGACCTCAAACTTGCAGAACTTAACTAAGCACTTTCTTCTCCTCTCCTAAAAACTTCAATATGTAGAGATTTCATACCAATCATTCCTTTTCTATGTCCTCTTCTTGTTCCTTAGGTCTAGGTCCATGTCCCTTTGAAAGAGGGGGAAAACCCATATTTATAACTTGGAGGTGAGGTTAGATTGAGGTTAACGAATAACCGGGGTTGGGTAAAGTAACCTGGGTTAAGAGACATGATTTGATCACGCAGGCCCATAGTTTGACTTATTAGGTGGAGTGGGGAGCATGATTTGAATGGGTAGGTGAGATAATAGATTCCATTTTTGAAATTAAGAGTGGAGTGTCGGATGGGTGTATTATTTCCCATGAATTGAATAATTTGATATGGGAGATAATGCCAAAATTTAATTATCAAATGGGTCCACATGGAGCCCATTTGATAATTAATTAATTAAAGGTGAGTAAATAGATGGAATTTACTCAAATTTAGGAAAGAGAAAGGTGAGAGGGGAAGTTTCATGAAGGAGAATGAATGTGGGATGAATGAGAGGAGTTACACCAAAAATGGTGTCTACATCTTGATCCTTGTTACTCTATTTATACTCTTTTTCTAATGAGGCTTTCTATTTTCCATTCTTGGCAATGAGAGCTTGAGGTTTGGATGACTTCAAGGTACCCATTTGAATTAACTTGTCTTGTTCCTTAGTCAAATCAGCAATGAAGTCATCTAAGGATGGCATAGACCATGTGGCTCCAAGAGCTCTCTTAGTAGCATAAAATGTAGAAACAAAGACAAAGCAATCAAGACTTAGTTTGGCAAGAATGGAAAGAATAAGTTATTCATCCTTCTTTTTGTTCCACATTATTTTAACTATAATCGTAAAGACTTGAGCTTAGTAAATAAATATTCTAAGGTGTCAAATTTGCTAGGAATTAAGTTGATAAGTTCTATTTCTAGCTCATGACCCCTTATAATCTCAACTTTTCCAAATAATTTTTCTAAGGTTTTCCACACCTTGTTGGGAGATTTGGCTGACTCTATGTGAAAAAGGAGTTAAGAGACACTGAAAGACACAAAATACCAAATGCTTCATCACACTTATTATACCACTTAAATTTATCTGTAGCTATAGTAGGCTCAAGTTCTAACCCCATTGTGATACAGTATAACCCTTTAGTCCTGATTGCAATGAGAATTTTTATTTCCATTCATGGTAGTTAAAAGGTGTAAGTGGGTTAATTGTACTTAGATCCATGACTGCAAAAAGAGAAGTTGTGGTAGTTGTTGCAGAAACCAAAGAAATGTGTGGAAAGAAAGAAGTTCCAAACAAGAGAGGAATCACATTGTACACCCCCTAGAAAATTTATCAAGAAGCCCCCACAATTTGGCACTTTATAACTTAGTGTGTTTTACAAAATAAATAGATCCAATGCTTTTGGAAATAAAAATATTTAAATTTTGCAAAAAAGGCACTCAATATCAAGCTATCAATAAAAATTATTATAATAATTATTTCCCATAAATAATCCCTATTTTAAATGAATTTGCACTAAACTTGAAATGCACTTTTTACTAAAATACAATTTTTGCATTACAAATCTTAAATTTCCACATATTTGAGTGTAGCAATAGCACTGTCATGAGACCCAAAAAATAATGACTCAAGTTGGATCTTCAATGCATGTATGGGTTGTTGGAAAATTTGTTGCAGGTCTGAAAATGCCTCTTGATCAAGAAAACCACCCTTTGCAAGTCTAAACAAGCATGCAAAGCACTACCACAAGTGAAAACGCCCTTCACAGTCTGAAATCACCTAGATCTGGATAAATCTTCCAAGGATCCTGCAATAATAATTGGCCTACAAAAAAACTAATCTCCAAAATTGTATATGCATTATGTGGGCATGTGAACCTCATAAGCCTAAAAAGGCTATATGTACCTAGAAACAAGGTAAAAACCAGCACCAAATAACACCCAAATACTTACAAATATTGATCTCAAATGAAAATAAATTTGTAGAATATTAACCAAACAAGTTTCAATACAAGTTAGGCTTGATACCATATCGGAGAAGCACCACAAATCTAATGGTTCGAAGAATGCACAGGTAAATGATGTGAGATGTGAATTGTTCCAAGATAAAACAATGAAAGCATACAAGACTAAAATTACAAAAATACAAAAGAGATAATTGTAATAACACAAAAATAATTCAACTCAATATGATTAAATAGAATAATGTGATATATGTACATATAGGAGGTGAATGTGTAACCTCCTCCTATAATTATGGCAATCTCCACCTAAAATAGTGGTAATTAACAACTAGAATGGTGTAGTCAAGTGGTGACTCACACCTAGAATAGTGTAGTCAAGTGGTAACCAACACTTAGAATAGTGTATTCAAGCATACACCTAAGTAATAATATCCCATAAGTGTAGGGAAAATCCAAGTGTGGTTGAATATATCGAGTAGGATAAAACAAATAAAGCGAGGAAAATCAATCCTACACTAACACTTTTACCCCATGTACAACTAGTCCACAAATGGACTCAAAACACTAGCTTTATAGCCTTCTCTTCCTTCTAACAAAAATAAGGTCAGTCCTTCATAACTAATTCAACCAATGAATCATAAGGAAATTCAAATAAATTCATTACAATAGTCACATATGACCCATATAGGTCGGCCATTCCCAAAATCACTCATCTTGCACCAAAATGCCTCAAAACCCCATCACTAGGATGAGAAAAATCCACTCATACAAAACTATGATTATTCAAGCTCTAATATCCACCATAAATGACTAATATAACATTTAATCATCATATATGGTCACACAGTTTCTTGTACTAATCAAATATTTCATTAAATGGGCCCACTAGTTCATATCCTTCTCAAAACAGTTCTTTCAAGCACCATGTCTTTACCTTTGGGCATCAATACCCCTCAATATGAACTCAGATGTGGTATTTATCCAATCAATATAATCCTCGGGACCTATAGAACACATAAATTCATGTTAAATATATTTAAACATCGACAAGTTCAATCCACAACTACTTTCTTTTTTGCCAAATCATGTTTCACAGAAACTAGTTTTGCAAACTCAACTAGTTTGCACCATTTCTATCACTTACAAAACCCCAAGTTCATTAAATAGGAATAAAATTAATCCCTCTTCACTCTCTAGGTGATATAAATCATCAAACAATCCATCTCATGCCTCAACCAACTCAATCTTTCATCCTAAGTACACATGTCCCGAAAATCATCATGCCTTCTTCTCTACAAACTAGCCTAAAAGACCACCAAAACAAATCATTATATAATCATGATATAATCCTCTTTCATAACATATTATACTTAATTGGACTACAAACTACTTCTTATGCCTTCAAGAACCGAGTATGAGCCCAACTTGCTCCATCACCACAAAACACACTTCCATAATTTACCAAAGCATGGAACACCCTTATACATGATTTATAAGCACTTATAAACCTTCACCAATCAATAATAACTCATAATCATCACTTTACCTCATGTAGCTACTTAGCACCCTATTAGAACAAACATCCTCCATATTTGACCCTCAAAGATCAGCTCATAAATTTTTCATACCATGTCCTAATCTCAATTTCTATATACCATTATAAATATCTTTGAACCATGATCAAAACACAACTTTAATCAGCTCCTAACTTTTCTTTTAGCTCTTGTAATGTCAAATTTACTACAAGCTGCTCCAAACTGCCCCAAAATCAGTATTCACAAATAGGGAACACTTTTACTTTTTCCTTATCAACCATGACCTGAAACTATCATGGACATCTATAAAAACTCTAGGTCTAAAATAAATTCCAATTTATTCTTTACCTTCTTTGGACAAACGTTTCCACAAACCAAACTTCTTCATAAATAATTCATTTTAGGTGGGGCCCACATATTGTCACATACTATGTATTACCTTTCTAGAAATCTGGAATAGTCATCTACAATATCCAATCATCAATTTTTAAACTTAATAAAAATATACTTTTTATACTCAATTTTCTCCAAGTTGCTCTTAGCTAAGGTTTAGCTAGGGTTTCAAACCACTTTACCTTGTTAACAATTGTTCATAAAAATGTGACAATCAAACCACCTCATTATTTTTATAAAAGATTCATAATTGACCTAAGAATATATTCCAAATATATCAGGTTCCCATGCAAATCATACAATTCACAATGAGCATCAAAAGGTCCATATTTGCCTCAAAAACACATTGTGACTTACCCGGTTTTGTCAAAACTTGCATATATTACAATTGCTTCTTCATATTGACCTGAAACTTGTCATGAAGCATCATGAAAACATTTTTAACTACTAAAACTCACCATCTATCCCAAATATATCTTTAACTCTCCATTCATTAATACTTACCTATGTTTACTTGCTTATTTCTCACTATTTTCTTCCCAATGACCTCATAAAGGCATCAAACCACCGAAACTTATCCGAACATCACCATAAACCTTAGGTAAACTACCTCCATGATTCTAACATTCTCCACCATTACTAATTGATTCCAAATATCACATATCCAAACCATTCTCGCATGATCCAGGGCTAGTAATAGGCCTAGAATGACCTGACTCAACCATGAAAAACCATGAAATGACCTTGATGATTGTATGCAGACACTTGTACACCCTTGACACATCATATGGACCATGTAAGACCTCATAAAAACCTTCAACCAACTTAGGAGGACTCATACAATGACCATGCACACTAGACCATGCACCAAACACACCTGAACACCATGTTACTTCACCCAAACACCACTCATCAATGCAATACATCATGTTTTACTTTGACTAACACCTCATGGGGACTCATATGACACCTATACACCATTTTTCCATAAATTAACTTTAAATCAATTACAAAACTAACACACAATGGCCAAAAGAAATAATTCCTCTTCCAAGTATGTTTGAGATCATGTAATTCATCTCAAACACATTTTTTCAAGGTACAAGAAGTATGGATTCTCAATAAATCCAAAACTAGTGTAAATTTTTAATCCATGAATGTAAATTACATAGTCATGTTGTTTCTAAGAAAGGTCTTTCCATTGATCTAGAAAGGGTAAGTGCAATTTTGTCATTATCTTTGCCAAATCATAAGAAGGCATTATAGATTTTTCTAGGTAGAATTAATTTTTCTGAAGATTCATTCCAGATTTTACAAATTTAATGAACCCAATAACTTCAATGCTAAGGAAAAACATGGTTTTCAATTTGAAAACATAGGGGAAGAATTATTTTGAAGCAATCAACCATGTTATTTCAAAAGCTCCCATACTGACTAATCTTGATTTCAGTGAAGATGTCATTTTATATGTTTTTGGATCAATTGACACAATCGTAGCATTGTTGGTATAGTAAAATGATGAAAATTTTGAGCATCCAATTAATTTTTTCAATCAAGGATTAGAATATTATGAGGTAAGGTATTATTTTGTTGAAAAATAGGTCCTTTCAGTCATTATAAGTCTCAAAAAATTCATACATTTGGTTTCTAATAACAAGGTTCATTTAATGGTTTCTCATCCAAGTGTTAAAGAGTTTCTTTTGAGAAAGGATTTAAATGAGAAAAGGGAAGGATGGATTACAAAATTTATGGAGTATGATGTTGACATTAAGGTTACTAAACTGGTAAGAGGAAGAGGGTTGTGTGAACAACTAGCTTCATATTTGCATGATGATAAAAATCAAGTTTTAGTGCTCCAGAATGGTCAAGATACAACTTCCCCTTCATTTCCTCAGAGTTGGAATCATGAAATGATCCATTTTCTTCATTCTGGAAAGTTCCCACAAGGTTTGGATAAGACAAAAAGAGGTATTTCATATTATATTCAATTTCTTATGTTCTTGTTGATAATATTTTGTTTAGAAAGAATGTAAATGGTGTTATTTTGAGATGTGTTGACTTAGATCAGATTGAGAATATTTTATAATAATTTCATGGAGGAAAATTCGATGGTCATTTTTCACCAAGATCTATAACCTTAAATAACATGAAAGTAGGCTATTATTTGCCAAATTTATTTAGAGATGCTCATGCATGGGTAAGGAAGTGTTCAAGTGAATTATTTTTGCAGGAAAATTGAAGTTAGTATTACTTCCTCTTTAACCTATTCAAGTAAATCAACCTTTCATGCAATGGGGTTTGGATTTTATTAGCATGATTAACCCACCTTATAGTGTAGGCCATAAATGGATTCTCATAGATACAGATTATTTCACAAGGTGGACAAAAGTAATAGCTTTAAAAGAATCAAATGAAACTTCAATGTTGGACTTTTATGAAAGTCTTGTCACAAGGTTTGGTGTCCCTATTACAATTATCTCAGACAATGTATTAGCTTTCCTTGGCACAAGAATCAAGTACATGGGAATTCAATCTCAGAATTCATCTATCAACATATTCCAATTATTATCCTTAAGGGTTAAATATCATAGTTAACTAATAAAAATATTCTCATAATTATCAAAAGAACTATGGAGGAGAATCAAAGATCATGGCACACAAAATTGAAATCAGCCTTATGGGCTGATAGGATTACTCCTAAGAGGTCAATTGGAAACTCTCCTTTCATGCTTTTCTATGGTAGGGAAGCAAGGTTTCCTATTTCTTATGAATTACTAGCTCTAGATCTCATAAAACAGATGGAAATGATGGAGGAGGATTCAATGTCAATCAGACTTGCAGAGTTAATGGAATTAGAATAAGTTAGAAACAATGTAATGGATACCATGGAGCTTCATCAAGCTCAAGTGAAGAGATACTTTGACAAGAAATTAGTTGCAAGAACATTCAGAGAAGGAGACATAGTTCTCAAATGGGATGAAGAAAGAACCAAGCTTGGAAGACACACTAAGTTTGACTCCTTCTGGAGTGGGCCATATATGATTACATGTTAGAGCTGAATGGTGATGAGTTACCTATCTCAGTTAATGGGATATACCTCAAACTTTTTTATTGAGGTCATGTTTCACCCTTGTACATAGTAGGTTGTTTTTCTTTCCCCGGTACTTCATGCACATTGTTGTGTTGGTGTTTTTTTTCCAAAATAAGTGCTTGAGCACACTCTGCATGCTTCTAGTTGGATCATGTATGATTTTCCATCTTTGTGATGTTTCCTTCTTTTTTTTTATTGTTGGAGGTTCCTTCTATTGTTGTGTAAATGATCACCGATTAGTGACCTTACTTATCATTTTGGTGATCATTTGAATAAGTGCATTAGATGCACAAGATTGGTTCATTTGTTTATTTCGTAGTGAATTCAACTTGATCTCAACAGTTCAAAATGTATACTTGACTTTGTGCCCAATGGATACTTCAAGGCTACTATTTCTTATATCTAGAAGGAATATTTACCAAAAAATTATTAAATTGTTATCCAAATAAGAACTCGTGCTTATATGCACAACTTATTCAAGTTCCATTTTTAGATGGCATTGGATAGAATACTCATGGACAAAAAGATAGAAAATCAAGCATTTTCAGTAGGCTTTGAGAATGAATATTATTTGTAAATTTAGAAAAATACACCAAAAAAATCATGAGAAAAAGAGGAGAGTGTTGGAAGCACAATCACTAGGGGTGAATCAGTGAGAAATAAAATATTTCATTCACTCAAGGAATTTCAACCATTAACCATTAAACATGCATCCACAAGAACATAAGCATAGAAGAGCAAATGAGAGCACAACAACACAAGAACACCAGATGTAAGTGGGAAACCCTTAAGGGGAAGAAAACCCACTAAAACACAACTTTATTAGAGCTATGAATCAAATTTAGTTGAGCACCAACTCAACAAGAGGAGCAACCCCTAGATTTAGTGAGGTGCCAACCCCACAAGGAGCACCAACCCCTAGTTTTAGTAGAGCACCAACCCTATAAGGAGGCACCAACCCCAAGATGACTCAGAACCAACCAAAGCCACCTGATATGTGTGTCACCACTGAAATTTTTCTACAACAACTAAAGATGACAAAATGAAGCTCACTCTCCTTCCTCCTTCAAATTTTCTCTCTAGGTCAACTCGCTCTAGATCTTCTTCTCCAAGATGATTAGGCCTAATGACCTATCACTTCAACACTTGAAAACACTCTATAAAATCTCCACACACTCTTTTCCCTCTCTTTAAGGTCACACATACCTCTTTCACCTCTTGGAATCACCCTCCTAGCTCACACTTTCTCTTACACTCACAACTAGCTCAAATGAGCTTTATAACATTACTTTTATACATGACTTATGATCCTAATACATCTAGGTCGGCCATCATATGGAAAAATACATTATAAAATCATAATAACATCATAAAAATATCATCCATAAGACCATATAGGTTGGAAACATCATCTAGAACCATCTAGACCTCCATTAGGACTCAAGAAGCCCTAAAGCACCAAAACAACCAACTCACCAAAAAGAGAATGTTCTAGAGAAAAAACCTTCACCAAAACATGTAAAATACTTATAAATGTTTTATAATCCTTCCAAAAACTAAAAAAACCATGAACACCATGCACAATCATCTCATGCCATGAAACCCTCTTGAGAACAAGCACAACTAAGCTGCCCCAAAACTAGTCTTCGAAAACAAGCTCAAAACCACATCAAATGACCTCATCCATGAAAGTGTAATATATAAATGGAAATATCATGACCTCAAGGTCATAACCAAGTGCATAGGATTCCATAAATCAGACTGTAGCACCTCCAAAACATCTTTATAATAGACCACCTCAAACTGCCCAAAACTGCCCCAAAACCAATGAAGCAAGAATGAATTCAATAGAAATCCTAAGGGATCAATCATGATTAGAAACCATCATATACATGTATTAAAACTCACATAATTTCTCAAAAGATAAATTATTCAACAAGTTTAATGGATAACTTGAGTACAAACTAAATTTTCCCTAAACTTGCAGTTTTGAGTGGGACCCACATACTATCACACTCTCGAAATACCACCTAGAGAAATATGAAGTATTTCTCTACAACATTAAATCATAAAACTTGGGTAAATAAATCCATTATGGGTCACTTTGATCAAGGTATCTCTAGTTTCTACTTAGTTAGGGTTTTGAGAGGGTTTAAAAGTTGTTTACCTTCTTAACGATTGTTCATAAAACCCGACAATCAAATAACCTCATTTCACTTGGAAAACCTTCATAGTATACCTATTAAAATATCCAAGATATTGGGTCCCCATACAAAGCACACACGTTCAAATGAGCATCAAAAAGACCAAATTCGACCTAGGTTTCTCACTTCCAAAACTCGGTAAGGGAAAATATGCAATATCTCACAAAATTTTCAACATTATGGCCTGAAATTTGGATCACACCTTCATATCATCATGCTAATACATATAAAATTCCCAAATTTTCTCAAATATACTTATAAAATGTTTAATACACCACACATGGGCATGTTTTCTCAAAGAGTATGTCTAAGAACAAACCTAAAACTCACTTTCCATGCAAAATGCTCAAATTACTGACCTCAAACTTTGATAACATGATGGAAGCAACATGACATAGCTCTAACATTTCTCACATATTCATTTTCAAGATGAAGCCATACCAAATCACCTCATTAAGTCACCTAGGGCTTGAGAATAATTCTAGTGAAGATTTAAAACCATGTCTAACACCTGAACCAACACTCTAAGACACTTATGAGTGTCTCAACACATCATACTCATGTTCCCCATGCTCTCACCAAGCTCACACAACTCATACATAAATCACTTCAACATGTCATACCTCATTCTACTTAATATGCCTCAAGAACAAGCACCTTGAACATGTTTGCTTCATCAAATCTGACCTCCTCATCACTTAGGCATACTTACACAACTTTTAGGACCTTGAACACACTACATGACACCATCACTACATCATCTATACCTCTTTATGTCACTATAAGGCATCATACTGACTCAAGAACATATGCATCACCATGTAATACCAAGCAATCTCAACAAGACACTCAACTTGGCATGACACTACCAATCAACCTTCATGCCTCTTACCTCATTTGACATAAATGAAAATCATAAAACACTGAAAACATCATATTTTAACATCAATGACAACACAATGCCAACAATCTCCCCCTTTTTCATTGATGGAAAAACACACAGAGCTCAAACTCTTCCTAAGGAATACACATGCCATCATCTCATTCATCCCTTTTGAAATTAATGATAAAGAAATATATATGCAACACTCCTTATGAAAACACAATAGGCTCACCTTTTGGTTGGAAACACCAACCAAATCAATCAAGGTTCATTATACCTTCTTCTTCTCAATAAGAACAAATTTACTCCCCTTTAGTAAATATATGCCTTACAAGAACTCGACTCAAACCTTGACCATGCTCTTCAATAAATAATTGATGCTAAACTTGAAAATTAACATGTTTCTATCACCTTGGGACTATCATGACTTCATACATGCCTTCATAGATCATACTTACTTACCTTCTTAAGGTGAACTCAACACATTCTCCCCCGAGATGATACACCTTACATACTTAACATTCATGCTAAATGGAGAACAAATGTTAACTACAAAGATCCCCTATCTTTATGAATTTCAAAGCTTCTTTGAAACCTTCCCCTACTTATGAAACCAACTTGAACCAGCTCAAAAAAATTCTACCTAAGATATATACCCATTTATGATTCCTTATTTGCATTGTTTTACCTCCTAGGAATGTACATTATATGCTTGTTTAAGTCATATTCACACATCTCTCCTACTTTTCCATCTTACTTGTAATTCTTCTATACATATTATTGATTAAGATCACACCTTAATGTTCCTTATTTGCAACATAACCATGAGTTACATACCTTCTTCTTGAGATAATCACAACATGCATACCTTGTGACAGTAACGGCAATACAAACTCCAACTCATATTTGGCATAATTAGCATGCCTTCTTGGCATTACAACAACTTTCATATACCTCAATTCCATTCCAAATTCAAATATTGTCTAAAAACATATTTCCTTAAACCTCCATGCCATCTTACCACTACACATTTTCAGGATATTAAGAAACTTATCATGTTATACTTAGGACTCACAAACGTCCCTTGCAAAATGCACATTATTACACAATCTTCTAGACTTATTAACACACACACAGCTCTGCCAATAGTCTTTTTCATGATTTCATGAGTCAAGAATCATGGAACAACTTCATAATACTAAAAAAAGGTCCTCTTGATGCAACGGATATAAAACTTCTAAAAGTAGAGTTGTGATAACCTTTTTGGAAGTGTGCTCAACAAACTCAAACAATAAGCATAAGAAATTGATCACATATTTTATTATTAACATACATTCTATCCTCAGAGAATAGATCCATCAAGCTTAAAATGACCTTATCAATTATTAAAACTTGAATTTCAACCCAAATCACTTTGTAATTTCATCAAGAAACACATTCTTTGGTTTAAAACATATTCAAATGTCCTCCTCAAGCATGAAATTATGCCATATCTTTATGACTTCTATATTTTCACAAGATACCAATTTATGGAGCTCAAACATCAATTTACCTTGCATGATTCCATTACCTTCAATCATCATTGTCATGATCTTATAGTGCATGAACACTCTACCCATAATTTTGAATCTCAATCTTGTTATTTCACCTTCTCAAGGTGTACATCTTGCTACTTAATACATAATTTCTTCCGATAAATGATTCTTCATACACATACCTAATTCAAGCCTCAAAATGCCAAATTTTAGCTCACCCAAATAACATAGATTATTTAAGACATTTGGAACAGCCCTCCTCATCGATTTCTCCCATGAAACCCAAATTGTGATATTCAAAACTAAAAAAATATGTTTTCATGCATTCTTTCCTTTTCATGCCTACGACTACTAAACCTTATGAAGCAATATTAAGTTTACCAAGACTTCAATCCTTCATGAAAATTCTGAGATTCCTTCTTTGTATAATGCACCTATTTTAGGAACATGATTTTCTCCCCCTAAATCTTATGAGTCATTGAATCCTCCTTTAGATCATCCTAATACCAAATGATGGATCAAGTTACCATTATATGCATTCCTTATCATTATAGTACCTTCTTGACCAGGACTAAGGTCTCCTTTTATATTGACTTCATCAAATTAGTAAACATGTACCTATAAACAATATTATATACCTTGTTTCATTGTGATAGACCTTCAACTTTCACTAACCAGCCTTAGAGCACTCTGCTTCTTGATGTCACGGTGTACACTTGACACTCCTTTATAAATTCCTTCAAGCTATAACACACATTCTTGCAACTCAAATTCTTGACTTTAACAAGAAAAATTAGGTCCCCACTCAAATATTCGATCACATATCTAAATGAGATCTTAAGACTCCACATTCATACATGTTCAATTGTGTTAGACTGATACAAACCTAAATAAGGTATTAAAACTCAATCTTAAGCTCCAATGTGCATTCCACAAACCTTTAAACAACTTATACATTTTTTTATGCTTCTTTTAAGGAAATATATCATTATGACAATGATTGAGTACTTTACAACATACCTTCTTGATCGCACATATAACTTCAATGCAACTTCAAGTAGATCATCATATTAATTATATATCTTAATTGATATTCCTCTTTCATGGATTTCAATGCAACTCCATGACAAAAGTAGTAAATCATATTTCTAAGTGTACACATACTTCAACATGATTCTCGAACTCATAAGATCCACTTATTTTAACTTTTCACAATAGCTAACATTATTTCATGCACAAACTCTTCAAGACAAACCTTAATCCATCCAAAGAGACCTCATGTCTTCACAAATTCATATCTTCCTTACATCCACTCAATCTCCCCTATCTTCATGATTCATCTAAATGTTTAATTTCTCTAAGAATATTAGTAGAGACACCATGAGTCATAGGAATTTAGAACAACATCTTAAGGAGATTCCAAAACCTCCTTTGGAATATGTGAATCAACTTTTTCATCCTTCTTTTGATCATCAACATGTGAGAAACCTTGATTTTCTCCAACAACTATCTTTGCTTGATTATTTTGACTTACTTTTGGTTCCCATGCCTTGTCTTTCCTCTTCTCTTATACTCTAGGAGCTTGAAACCTCTTGTTTTGTCTTGAAGAACCATGAAAACAAAACTTTGCAATATGACCAACATGATTACAATTAAAGCACATAATTTCATTCATACCTCTTAACTGATATGAGTTGAAACTCCTTCCATGATCCTTCATACGTGGATGACCTTATAAATTATTTATCCCTATGTCCAAAACCATTACAACTATAACAATAACCATTAAGGGCTTCTCATACCTTGATGCATTGGGTTGTCTAATAGACCTTGTCTTCTCATATATCTTGAAAATTGTTCTCTATCTCGATCTACCTTGAATTTGGGCTAGTAACCTCCTTACTCGAGTAATAGGAAATTTTAGTGGTGAATTTTCGTAAACTCGTGAATATTAGGGATTTTGGAAATTGGAAATGGAAAATTTTCAGTAGTTGGTTACTCCCGCCTCGCCTAAAATTTTGACTGACAATTCATTTGTATGGGTTAGTTCATCTATTGTTTATATGTAAAAATTAACTTATGCATGTATTTCACCAATGTTTCTAATCAAAATGTGCAAATATTCACCGAGGTATAATACATAGCCCAAGGTATTTTATATGTATTTATTCCTTTTTCAATACATAGATGATTGTCCAAGCCCATCATCCTACACCTATTACGGCCATGAAAGAGGAGTGTGTGCACATGGGAAAGATAGACATAGAAGGTGATTATCCAACCCAATAGTGTCTAAGAATGATAGAGGACCATCCAGTATCGAAGAGACAATCATCCAACCCTATCTGTCTAATAGGGGAGAGATGGCCATCTAGCACAGTCTGTACAATACATAAGAGATGTTTTTCCAACCCTATTTTTCTAACAGGGGAGAGACATACATCCAACATAGTCTTGTATAATTCAGAAGAGATGTTCATCCAAACCTATCCATCTAATGGGGAGATACGATGGTCTAACAAAGTTTGTATAATGCATAAGAGATGGTCATCCAACCCTATCTAAACTAATTTTTTAGGGGGATCTTAAAACTAACCCTACTAAGTAGTATCCTTTTGAATCACCTCTTTAACTTTTAGGTTCTCCTTGAACCCTAGACCGATCCTATCTCCTACCGACTTCTACCTATCAAGATATCATCTAGATCCTTGGAGCTCTTCCCAAATCTCTAAAATGATCTTGCCTTACCAGCTACTTTAGACAATTCTTCCCTTAGAGATACTACTTCCTTTTCAAATCTAATGCACTCTTCATCCTTAGCTTTTAGGCTTATAGATATAGTATTTATTTGATTCTCTAAATTTTTGATGATCTTATCATACTCATTTGTTTCATTCTAATGCTTCTCCTTAAGAACATGAATATTTTCTTCATACTCCTTGATTTATGCCTTGAGTTTCTTGTTTCTCTTCTCTGCATGCTTCAATTCTTTTGAATACACATTCTCTTCTTCTTCTGAATGCATACATGAGCGTCCACATATGTAACCTTAATTCTTAGAACTCTCAACACCCTTAGCCATGAAAATGGATTCATTTCCAAAATCTTCATGCTCAGACTCAAAATCAGAATCAGAAACACCAACTTCACTACTTACCTCTCATGAGCTGCAATCCTCCTTAGTGTAAAGGACTCTCTTGGAATACTTCTTGTCCGCAAACTTCCTAAAATTATTCTTACTCTTATCAGATCTATTTTACTTCTTTTCATCATCATGATCATCATCACATTATTTTTCCTTATGCTTGTGAGGACACTTGTTTGCAAAATTTCCAATCTCTCCACAGTTGAAACACTTGAAGGGAAACTTACCCTTATACTTTCTTGAACATGTTTTCAAATTCCTAGAAAACATAACAATCAACTCATCATCATCAATATCATAAATATCATCATCTAAGTTATTCTTACCTTTTGACTTCTTCTCAAATTTGAAGGTTGTTTCCTTCTTGGGGGTTTATCCACACCAGTCCTCATCTCATAAGTAGTCAAGATACCATGAATTTCATCCATCAACATAGTACTCAGATCCTTGGATTCTTCTATAGCTGAGACTTTAGGATAAAATTTAAGAGTGAGAGATCTCAAAACCTTCCACACCACCACATCTTCACCTAATCATCTATTGGTATTGACAACTTGATCAACTCTAAGAAGATATGCACCAATTGTTTCTTCTTCTTTCATCTTCAAACTTTCAAACTAATTTCTATAGGTTTGGAGCTTTGTCAACTTCACCTTAGAGTCACCTTCATAGATCACTTGTATCTTATCCCACATGGCCTTAGTTGTAGTACATTACATCACCTTGACAAACTTTGACTCTGTCAATCCACACAAAATAACATTCATAGCTTTAAAATTGTCATTACTAGCTTTCTTACATGTTGCATCAGTTGGAGGGTTTTGAGGAATGGTGTATCCATCTACAACTGATTTCCATATATCATATCCAAAATACATGATGTAATTTCTAATCTTGATACTCCAAAAGGAAATATTTCTCCCATCAAACATAGGAGCTTTTCTAGTAGAGGAATCACTTTGTTGACTTGCCATTTTTGTGCTTCAAAAGAGCACCTCAAGCTAGTTAAGGTCCTTTCTTCAGAGGACCTATTCTAATAAAATTTTTGGAAGAATAACCACTAAGAGGGGGGTGAATCAGTGATAAATAAAAATTTCATTCACTGAAACAATTTCAACCATTAACCATTAATCATGCATCTACAAGAACATAAGCATAGAAGAGAAAATAAGAGTGCAACAACACAAGAACACCAGATGTAAGTGGGAAACCCTCAAGGGAATAAAACCACTAAAACACAACTTCATTAGAGATATGAACCAAATTTATTGATCACCAAATCAACAAGGAGCACCAACCCCTAGATTTAGTGAGGCCCCACCCCTAGATGACTACAAGGAGACACCAACCCCCAAGATGACAACCCAAAGCCACTTGATATGTTTTTCACCACTTAAATTTTTCTACAACAACCGAAGATGAAAAAAAAGCTCATTCTCCTTCCTCCTTCAAATTTTCTCTCTAGGTCAACTTGCTCTAGATTTTTCTTTCCAAGTTGATTAGACCTAATGACCTATCACTTAAACCTAAAAAACTTTGTAACATCTACACACACTTTTTCCCTCTCTTGAAGGTCACATAAACCTCTTTCACCTCTTGGAATCACTTTCCTAGCTTGTACTTTCTCTCACACTCATAACTAGCTCAAATGAGCTTTCTAATTTTCTTTTATACATATCTTATGATCTTAATACATCTATGTCAGCCATCGTATGAAAATATAAATCTTGACATCATAATAACATCATAAAAATATCATTCATAGGACCATATAGGTCTCCAACATCATCTAGAACCATCTAGACCTCCATTAGGACTCAAGAAGCCCTAAAGCACCAAAACAACCAACTCGCCAAAAAGAGAATGTTCTAGAGCAAAACCACATTCACTAAAATATGGAAAATAATTATACATGTTTTCTAAGCCTTCATAAAACTCAAAAAACCATGAAACATCATGCATCATCATCTCATGCCATGAAACCTTCTTGAGAACAAGCACGACTAAGATGCCCCAAAACTAGTCTTTAGGGGAAAAAATACAAAACCACATAAAATGACCTCATCCACGAAAGTGTAATATATCAATGGAAATATATTGACCTTGGGGTCATCACCAAGATCATATGATTCTATAAATCAAATAAGTAGCACCTCCAAAACATCTCTCGCATCCAAACCACCTCAAACCGCCCAAAACTACCCAAAATTAGTCATGCAAGAATGACTTCAACAGACCTCCTAAGGGAACAAACATGATATTAACCCATCATATGCATTTATAACAACTCCCATAATTTCTCAAAATCTAAATTAGTCAACATGTTCAATGGAAAACTTGATCATAAACTAATTTTTTTCCATAAACATGCATTTTTGAGTGGGGCCCACATATTATCACAACCTCTAAATATAACTTAGAGAAATCTGGAGGATTCTTATATAAACTTCAATAATAAAACATGAGCAATAAATCCTTTTCGAGTCACTTTGAGCAAGATCTCTCCAGTCTCTACTTAGCTATGGTTTTAAGAGGGTTTAAAAGTTGTTTACATTCTTAACGATTATTCATAATACTCTAATGATCAAATGAACTCATTGCACTTAGAAACCATTAATATTATACCTCTTAAATTATACCCAATATCTTAGGTCCCTATATAAAGCACACACATTCCAATAAGTATCGTAAAGAATAAATTTGACCTAGGTTTCTCACTTCCAAAACTCAAAGTAAGGGATAAAATGTAATATCTCACAAAATCTTCAACATTAGGACCTTAAATTTGAAACACAACTTCATATAACCATGCCAATACATCTCCAATTCCCTTTGTTTCTCAAATATACTCAAAAATGTTGAATCCACCACACTAGGGCATGTTTTCTTAAAGACTAAGTCTAGGAGCAAACCTAAAACTCACTTTCCATGCAAAATTCTCAAAGTACTGACCTAAAAATTCACTAACATGATGGAAAAAACATTCCATATCTTTTACATTTCTTATCTATCCATTTCCAAGTTGAAACCATACCAACTCACCTCATTAGGTCTCGTATGGCTTCATAATAGGTCTAGTGAAGATATAGAAACCATGTCCAACACCTAAACCTAGCACTCTAAGATACTTCTAAGCATCTCAAGATATCATACTCATACTCCCCATACTCTCGTAAATCTCACACAACTCATACATACATCACTTCAACATGTCATACCTCATTATGCTTACTAGACCTCAAGAACAAACACCTTGAACATGTTTTCTTCATCAAACCTGACCTCCTCATCACTTAGGCATACTTATACACCTGATAGAACCTTGAACACACTACATGAAACCATCACTATATCATCCATAGTTTTGTAAGTCACTACAAGTCATCATAATGACTCAAGAACGCATGCAAAGCACCATGCAAGACCAAGCAATCTCAAAAAGGCACTTAACTTGACATGACACTACCAATCAACCTTCATGCCTCTTACCTCTTTTGAAATCAATGAAACTTAATGAAAAACACTGAAAAATCAAACTTTGACGTTAATGAGAACACAATACAAACAAATAGGTCTTCATATAAGGAAAATTGGCCACGTGATCTTATGAGTCAAAGGAGAAAAAGTATAACAGTTTGAATTTTGAAAGAGCCATAGAATAAAGGAAAAAATTTATAGTATCCCACGGGTTTTTAGATCAATTATGTGCCACATAACAAAGGGTGTTTCATTTTTAATGTTCTGTGTGTTTTTGGGAATTGTTTAAAGCCTCCAAACAAAGGAAATAGGTTTCAAAGTGTTCCATGGGTATGTGAAAGATAAAAATAAAGTTGTGGAAGTCTAAAACATTTTAAGGGTGCTCAAAGGTCTGAAAAGAAATATGAAGAGGTCTAAAAATTTCTTGGAGGTATAGAAAAAGATACAGAGTTCTAGGAAAATATGCAGAGGTATAGGAAAATCCAGAGAGTTTTGTAACCCACGTAACAAAGGAAATATGTTCAAGGAAGTATTATTAGTTCTACACAAAGCTACAGAGATCTAAGGGAATATGTGGATGTCTAAGAAGATCCGTAGAGGTATGTGAAGCTATGGAATAAGGGAAAAAATAAGCAAACTTGTGGAAGACTGTGAAAGACAAGAAAAGGTTGTATAACATAGAAAATGTTGTGGAACAAGGCAAAAATGCAAAAACGTTGTGTAACATGGGACGACCAAAAAAATAATTTTAGCTTCATAGTTCCAGTCAAAGATCTATTTTTAAAGCATGCAAAGCTAAAAGAGGAACAAGCATGCAAGATAACCAATTTTAACAAACAAGAGCTTTTAAAAATAGCAGGAGCATGTAAGAGCATGGGTTTCTATTTCGAATGCATTTTTCTTTTCTAGGAATGTGTTTTTCTATTTTTGGATGTGTTTTTCTTTACTAATCATTCTTCATGTATGTTACATGTTTTTTGGCTATTTTGAGCATCATACTTGCATGTCTATATTTTCTCTTCTTCTCTCTCTCAATTCTCTATAAAACTCCATGGAATTCATTGTAAAAGAAATCTCTGCACTTTCTATTCATCATTCTGGAGTAATTTAGAGTTTTGAGTGGAAGAGCAGGGGTCATGAGTGATCTTTTGTATTGGTTTCACCTCTTGGATCAATAAAGGAGTTGTTTTTACCTTCTTACAACCTATGTATTGTGTAATTTCGTGTCTTTAAGCTGATTTATTTCATGATATTTTTAATCCTTGATTTACAGTTTAATTTCCATGCCTTTATGTAATTATATGTTGATTTACAGGTCATAGATTGTGTTTAACCATGTTTTGTGCAGGATCTTGTTGTGGAGTTCACCAAATTTTCCTTCAAAGCCATTTTTCCCTTCTTTATTCTGTCACAACTTCAAACCCTTCTTTGAAATACTTTTGCATTGACATAACCATTGTGAGTTGTGATTTGCATGTGGTGTGTGGGATTCCCATTGTCTATATTTTTTTTAAACAAGTTTGAGATCCTCAAACATTTTTGGTGTATCACCATCTTTTTAGTTTTCCATTAATTCCTTCTCTTTTTCGTGTTGATTCAGTAAAGTAGAGTAGTTTTAGGAGTATAATTAGTTTTAGGTGTTACACTAGGGGAACCAGCCCTCTCTGGAGACTCACTCCAATATATAGGTCACCCACAACCTAGGATTGTTTCCATTTTGTCAATTAAAAGGAGAGACTCTACACCACTATCCGCAAGGTGCATTTCAAAGTAACAACAATTCTTTTGTTTGTTTTGACTAGTTTTTATTACAACATGTCATGTTTGTTTTTCACTAACATTTTATGCTAGCTTTTCCCATTATTTTTCATGTACCATGGTTATTTTCATGAACATTATCTATTCCCCTATAGGATTTATATTTCATATATGCAAAATCAGATTGAGTTCCCCTCATTTGGGCCACACTTTCTTGGATCCATCTCACACACACCAATTGAGGGGGCAAACTATCAGTGATTATTTCACCTTCTAAACAAGAAAATAGAAATTATCCAAACATGATGTAAGAAAATGGTTTAGAATCATACTTGAGCCAAAAACACAGCAAGGATAGAAATGCCCAATATAGA
The DNA here is from genome assembly GCA_018340775.1 of Taxus wallichiana var. yunnanensis. Lineage (NCBI taxonomy): Eukaryota > Viridiplantae > Streptophyta > Pinopsida > Cupressales > Taxaceae > Taxus > Taxus wallichiana. The sequence continues at coordinate 65,216,064 of CM031241.1, forward strand.
CATAAATAGTGGTTCCACCTAGGTGGTTCTATCTTGGGGGGAAAACATGTACCTCATAGGTTGAACAAACTCTTAGTGACATGTTTTATCAAATTTCAACAAAAATACTCATTTGCAAGTTACTATCTAGTACAATAGGAACAAAATTAGTGGAAAGTTTCATACTTAGAGAAAGGGAACTAATTATTCTTCCTTCACATTTTACATTTTTCTATTAATATCAAATAAGAAATGGCATCTAAGGCATATGCAGAGAAATTGAAATGTCTCGAACAAAGTGTTATCTAGGGCTATTTATTATTTGGTTAGTGACCATCTCAAGTGGCACTTATCTATGGGTAAGTGTCAATTGGTGGAGAGAAAATCTAGTAGCTCTCTCAAAGCACTCTTCCTCTAGTGGTAGGACACCTAAATCCTCAAAGTATATGCACATCATTTTAGGATTTTATCAATCCCAATCCTTCCAATCATCTCCAAGGATAAGTTCACTAAGCCAAAAACACATAGAACATTTTATCCTTTCTCTCTTAACAATCATGGGGACTCTATCCTTGATTCACTTATTTTTCATACACATTTTTATTTTGATTTTTCTAACTTAAAGTTCATTTTCATATATCATGAGCATTGACTACACTTTTCTTAATTTTCATATCCATCCTCATCTCGACAAAAAGGAAACAAAAATGGAACAAGGAACAATCTCAAGCATAAGGTGAGTTCTCTAACTATATTTTTCATTTTGCATAGATTAGTTCATCTCCTTCCCTCATTGTGCTATGTTAGCTTAGTGTTACATGTATTTTGATACTAGTTAGCATAGTACTCTTATTCATGATCATATCCTTATCTTTCCTTACTTTCATTTCAGTTACATTGTGCATGTTTATCTTATCTATCATCTATCCATACCTCTCCTCACCCAACTACTAATATCTTAGTAGGGTACTCTCCTCTATCTTGATTGTGGCCTTGAAACCCTAGGTTGACCTAGTGTATGGATTACTACCCTCTATATATGTGACCCTAGAACTTGATGTATCCCCTTTAAATTTATCCATTGTATGTCGATTCATGTGTGTTTTTTACTTTTTCCTCGATACCCTTGTAGAATGGATGATTTAGGAGTGCATGTTATTGAGACACATTCTTGGCCCACCATACATTTTTGGTGAACTTGATGTGAATCATAAAGACCTTTTGATTGATCACAATTCATTAAAATCATCCATCTTAAAATTTAACCTTATCTAAGCATCTTAAAACCCAAAATTTCAAAAAAACTTTTAGCACATACACCATCCCCCATGGGTGATCCTTTGTTTTTGTTCCTTTTTACTCATCTATGAATGCCATCAGCCCCCTATGTAGACATATTTTTGCAGACGATCCCTTTTCTTTTCCATATCTACTTCCGGACACCATTAACCCCTATGTACACCTTTTTATACGACCGATTGTGTCTATAGCCTTCATTTTCATACATTCTCTCATCCAGATCATCACATCATCAGGAGTATTTCAGGTCCTAGGTTCCTTTGACTGTTATGTAGACATTTACTAAAGCATATCATCATCTTAAAGTTGATTTCCCTTTTGTATGGATTGTTGTGTAGGAGCACCTAGAAAGAATCCTTCTACCCACCGCAATGGCCCACCTGAGGATGAAGAAGAAGAAAACCAAAATGATGATACTTTTGATCATCCTCTTAAGATTTAGAAGTTTTTATCTCAGTTTCCCAATACAAAAATGAATCAGAAGAAATTCTTAGCAAACGTCTTCTTGAGTTTGTCTCTGAAAAAATTGACAATAGGGTAGAAAAAGGGAAATCTCCCTGAAGTAGGTTCATCTGAGAATGCCTCTAATTTTGACCCTACCAATCTCATTCTCAACTTATTGATAGGATGAGCCAACAAATTCTGCTACTATGGCTCAATTCCTTCAAATGCAAGCCAACATGGCTCAATTAGTCAACCACCCTACAATGGGATCTTGGGGCACCACACCCCCTCCTTTTCCAAATGGGCCTAATGGGGTGCCCATCACTAACCCCTATCCAAAAAAAATTCTTGAGAGAGTATTCCAACAAGATCCTTTAGCACCTTATATTTCTAGCATGGATATTGGTGGCATTTCTCCTTCTATCTCTTACTTATGACGGGTCTACTGATCCCACCCTTCATATCAAGGCCTTTGGTAATACTTTACAAGGAATGGATCAAAACCAATTCATACATTTACCACCAAAACTCCTAGCTAAAACTCTCACTAGAGATGCTTTTGGATTGGTACCATACTTTACCTCCTAATTCCATAGTTGAGCTAGAGTCCTAGTGACAACCCTAGTAAATGAATTCCAATATCATGATCTACCTAAAAAACAATATCAATGCTTTCATCAATTTCCAACAATCTAAAAATGAATCAACACAAGCTTTTCATCAAGTTGGAAGACCCTATCCACATGAGAAGAACATAATATTCCTAATGATAGCCTCTTCCAAATTTTCTTACGAGCTCTTGAACCTCACCTTCAATACAAGGTGAGGTCCTTTTCTCCCACTTCCCTAGAAGAGCCTTTGAACAAGCCAAAAGGAAGATTATCTCATGAGGGAATTTGAGAAAGCTCCTCCTAAGACAAAAACTAACAAGCAAGTCCAAATCCTTCAATGTTCTAAGAACAAGAATGTGATAGATGATGGAGTCTCTGATACTCTTCCTCTTGTTGCTTCTTCAAATAGGACTATTTTTAACATTGACCAACAACCTAATAATAATAAAAAATTCATCCTAACTATCATCAACCATTGAGTAAGGAAGAGTTGAAATGTCACTTACCTAAGCCATTTACCATGATCTTGGATCCTTCTCGACCTATTCCTCATTGGCATGATGAAAGTAAGTTTTGTTGGTGGCATGCTAATTGGGGTCACTCCCATGAAAATTTTCATGCAACTACAAATGGTTGCCATCAACTTTTCCTAGGTCCCCAATTTGACTATGATGCCATCACTCAGAGATTTTTGATCAAAGTGGTCAAATCTTCATGATGTGGCTCAAAAAAGGATCATCATGAAGCTATCAACCAAGCTAATGAGAAGTTACAAATATCTTCTCTAATCCCATATGCCTAATCACAATGTCATTAAAAGTTCTAAGAAGAAAGAAAATTCTATGACCAATGTAGTTGACATGGATTATCCTCTGAAAAAATATTGTTACAATTAATGATGTAAAACATGTCATAGCTTATGTAGAACCAAAATACCCTGTAGCATTCCAACCTCAGACTCACATGGTCATATATCCCTTTGTACCTCAAAATCAAGCTTCCTCAAAGAAAAAATATTCCTCTCTAGATGCCATCATCCCCTGTGGAAATTCTCTCTACAGGTCCGATGATGGTGATCTCTAGATATGTATTTCTAGCCATAACACCATAGATGACCCCTGTGAAAATAAAACTTATAGGGTCGATGGCATAAGAACTAAGAAAAAATTAGTTTCAAAGTATCCTTAATCACCCCTACTCCTTCTAGCTCTTTTTTGAGGACTCCCAACACTCTCATCCTACTACACAATCCAGTCATGATGAGTGGGATCCTCTTCAAAGAACTTTCCCAACTTCCTAGGCCAATTCCCTTCTTAGAACTCATGTGTATGTCACCTCACCGTGAGCATCTCATGACTACATTATTTGATATGAACATTCCCTTTCCTCCCTCTTTGGGGGAAGAGTCCCACATTGCATGGCTCAGAAGGAAAGCATTCACCATCAATGTGAGGAACTCTCCATTCATACTGATCTCACTATGGATGCTCATTCTTGCATTCATTTTCTATATCGCTTATATGATCCTAGATGAGCTCTTGCTTTCATGTAGATGATCCTCACTCTCTTTTTTTTAGTTTAGATTGGTCACACTATGGTCAAACAGTGCTCTCATTGATGAAGGATCCAGCACATGTGTGGCCTCATTAGACTTCATTAAGGCTCTTGGTTATTCTATCGATAACTTAAAATCTACACATGAACCACTTGTCAAGGATATATGATCACCCAATAGATGCCTCTATGGGGTGTATTTGGTTACCCATCACCATTCCCCTAGGATTTCCATGTCAAATTCATGGTCTTTTAATTTTCCTCTATCTTATAATATTCTCCTAGGGGCCTTGGACTCATCATATGCATGCATCATTCATTTTTTTCCATGTCAAGTGTGTGAAATTCACTCACCAAGGAGCTATTTATAAGATTCAAGGGGACTAACCCTTGGAACTATGATACACTTCAAAAAAAGGGGACATACAAGCTCCCCACACTTGATGAATTATCTCCATATTCCTTTTGAGAATATCAACATTTTAACTACCCTATAGATACTCTTCATGGAAATGTTGGTCATCCCGAATTGGTTGGTGCATGCCTCCCAATCTCTTGGAGTTAGATGATGATGATGAGCCCGATGAGGTCACACTTAGAATCAACACTTCCAATCTTCTAAACTTATCATATCCCAATACTTACCTCCTTCCTTTGCGGCCTCGCAAGAAGGAGCCTTTGATTCCCAGCAATCATCTCACGTACACCACAACCCCCACTAGAGCACATGGTCCAACTTAGAGACCATAGTTGATTCTTGTGGATGGATGCTTCCACATCATATTATGATGATGGTTACACTTTAGATGACCCTCACTAGCTAGTTATGCCCAGATTTGTGATAGGGAAGTCTTGTGTTACCAAGAAACCCTTCACACCAAATTCACTCATGACATGAATGTCATCCTCATACAAGAGGAATCTTTGAGTATAGTTTACTTCTTCTTCCCAACTGGTGCTTGAGCCTCAGATTTCTCCACCGGCTACACCTCCACATACTACCATGACTTAGCTAACCCATTTTCCCTTATAAAAGTGGATGATTATGATGGTTGGTTTTTACTACAAAGTTGATGATCTCATGGGTGATGATCCTATATATTATGCCTCGATGACTGAGTGACATATTACTCCATCGGCACCATCTTCACCCACCCATTACATCAGTGACACCCTCCTTAGATACTCTCACTAGCCCTCTACAACCTATGAGACCTCTCCCCTACCTCTTACCCTTATGGATCCTCAGTCCTCTATGACTGATCCATATTACACATGGCATGAGGAGGCTGGGCATGATGTTTCTGACTGTAGATCCTATCGATGCCACATGAAGAAGAAGCTTAAAGTTGAGGTCAAAATGTGACCAAACCAAAAAAGCATACACAACCTTCCACTTCAACTCCTTCTTTTCTCTCATCATGGGTATTGTGTGCACACACACAATGCCGATTGATTTCGATTTTCTGTAAGAAACATCCATTCCTAAAACTTCTTCCCATAATCAAAAGCATGGAGTTGATTCCTCTTGAAACCAACCACCTTCCCTAGACCAACTAGACCACAACCTACTTATGGACCACCACCTCACCATGATCCTCGTCCCCCATGATGACATTTTGGCATGACATTCTCACCAACTAGAGGATCAGATAGATGACACCTTATTTTCCACGAGATCTGAAGTTCATCAAAAGTCATTATTACACAACATGCCATTGAGGACCTCATGACTCATGCTAGAAGTCACATCTTGAATCAAGTTGATGATATTATCATCGATACATTGATATTTTTCCCCTCATGGCTAGTTATCTATAATACCTTGATTACATATTATTTTCCTTCTTTGGCCTGACCCTCACTTTCTCTTGGGATCTCTGGCCCCCACTTGGGTTTTTACACACTACCTTCTACCTTCACTTGGGCTCTCGATCCCCCCTTGGGTTTTTTTTCACATATCTCAAATATCTCATTACATCCTTGCTTGGGTTTTTTCTCCACTTGGATTTATCACCATGTACACCTTGGTTTCTCCTACCATTGGAGTGCCTTGGTCCCGAATTCACCTATTTTGGATCTTGATTCCCCTATATCTTTCCTATTGGATCATTGTGATATTTTGTGTATCCTTGTTTAGGCTTATGGCCTTTCTTGGATTTATATACCCAATCATGCCCTGACATCCTATCATTGGATGTCTTGGCCTTGTTCACCTCTTGGATTTTTCACATCACATGGGTTGGGCTATCTTACCGATCCCCTCTCACCGGATTTACCTATCTAATCACATTATCATTATTCCTAAGTACCATGGTATCATTACATACATACATGTGGAAAAGTAGGAAAATGATAAAAAAAACAACATATACATAAACACCAAAACACAAAATCATCAAAATCATCAATATATCATATATATATATATATCAAATTAGTTTTATACATCGATAAAATCATATAAAAAATGGCTTGGCCCATCTACAAAATGGCTCAAGCACCCTCACCCCCCATGTGGGGGTCTCTAAATGCTTTGGGCCGATGGGGCCATGTTAGTAGCTCTGGTTGTGTGGGCTAGGGACTCCACCCTAGATCTAGCTCAGAAGGCCTCTCCTGCTCTCTCTAGTATGTGTCTCAAATGAACGTAATCCACTCTGTGACTCTCTAGGCATATAAGAGGTGAGTTTCATTTCTACTCCTCAAAACCAAGGCCATGCTTGTTCTGCACAATAAGCTATGCTACAACATCACATCTATGTTATTAGTGGTTATCAATGCTTATGTGCATCCGATATCTCATAATGTCATGGATGCCTCTCCCACCAACCTAAATGAGATCACTCTAGAATCTCCTACTTATGATGTTTCTAGATCCACCATCATTGCAGTATCTTGGACATCCAACACTGGATCCAAGATCTCATGGTGTGAACTCTCTATTAGGGAGTGCCACTCTCCACCATCCACTCTACAAAACCAAAAAATGACACATGTTACTCACAATATCAATATGGCAAAAACCCATTTATAAAAAATCATCTAAATAACACACACACACACATACCTGGCTTCTCTAAGCCTCTCATGATGGTCTATCATCTCTCGTGGATGCCTAATACCTCCTCATCATCATCATCTTGATGAGGTTCTGGCTCCTACATATTATGCCCACTGTCTTAGGTAACTAATATCATGTCCCCTCTATGTTGTGGTTTGGGCCTCTATCTCATATGCATGACCATTGAACCCTCGATCCATGTGTCAAATAACCTCCTCCATGGACACATCATCTTATCTTCTGCTCTTGAGCCATCATTTTTTTTCCTACTCTCCTCCTCTAGTGCTAGGACTAGCTCCTCCTACACCCCCAACCTATGGACCTGTATCTATGGATCCTCTATCGGATCCCTCCTCTGAACCACTAACATCTATGATTTGTGGTGGGCCCTGAGCATCCCCCCACCATACCAACATTCCTCTCCAACCATGTGTGCCCATTACCCATATCCTATGGGGTCATAATGTTGGTACCCTAACCTTTCTTATGTAACCTCTCTAGCATGATGATGTTGGTAGGGTGGCAATGGTGGTATCACCATGGGTGTTGGTCACCCAAACTATCTCAAAGACCCTACTCACTACATGGGTCTCACCAATATAAATAATGCCTCATCATCACCCGGATGATGGTGTCTAAGTAATATATCTTAGGCCAACGAGGCCACTAATCCACATTCCCTATGTAGGGTTTTCATGTAACATCATCTAGACCCACATGTGCTAGTGGTCAGAATGCTCAAAGTGACTCTCACTTCATCAGCCCTGTGCCCACTAAAGCACTCTCTGGGGCATCTTCCATTATTCATATGGTGTCCATGTCGGCCTATACATAGGGAACCTATCATATATCCATGTTTTCAATAAAATCATGGGTCCCATGACCCTATATCCTCTCGTACATAACAAAACCATATATAGATCATGAACCAACTACACCCATATGGTGGTGCCCTAAGTGAAAAAAAACCCATGATCAACAACATCTACATACCTCATAAGAAACAATGGGATGGCTCCATCTTCCTTGTGGCACACTATACATGCCACCACAATCCCCATCACTACCTTATAGATATCTAGAATCCATGTATCCTACACTGCGCTAAGTCAAACACATAACATGCTCTCATCATATGTGCCACTCCCAATAGCCCATATGGCTAATGGCTAATGCTCTTCATGCAACATCTAAATTAAAATCACAATACATACAAGTGCCACCAATCGGTAACCCAAAATTCCATGAACATCCTCTAACATCAAAATGCCATCTCCATGGTCTCTTATCTTGTCCACCACCAAAAGGTGTTGGACCTAGTCTCCCATGTGGCTAAGAACATTTTAATAAATCAAATATAATGGTATCCTGGGCATTACATGATGCCCCTAAAACCCCAACCATGTAACTTGGTCACCTCCTCGTGTCAATCCTAAAATCATAGCACTCAACCATGATACATATACACTCCACCATAGGTGGATTTTGTGCTCTACCTCATCTAAAAATGACAACAAGAAAACATTAGAATTTTAAAATATCAATTTGGAGTGAAAAAATCAAAAATTAAAGCATAAAACCTATTCTCATAAATTTTCTATGTCATCGGCCCCTAGCTAAACGAAAATTTCCTAGAAAAATATGTCATGCCATCGGCCCTATGGTAGATGCCATGGCCCCTAGAAAAAAATTTTTCCCATCCCGATGCCATCGGCCCTCATGTTCCAAAGGGGCTAATGGCATCTGGCCAAAAAGTGACTATGAATTTCAAATTTTGACTTTTAAAATGAGACAAAATGACAAAATAAAAATAAATCCCTCCCAAACCCACTTGCATTTTTTCCTAACCTACTCGATGATGTAAGTTTGAAAAAATGACACGCTAATAACTCTTAAAAGTAAAATAACTAAATAAAACCTAATCTACTCAACAAAATTAAATGCAATGACTTACCCGTGGTCATGCACCCCCTACGTGCTCCACCTCATCATCCTCCATCACCACCACCTACTCATGTGTCATGACGTCAAAACACACCCAAATTTAGAATTCCAAGAGCTCAATTCTCTCAATTCCAAAAATAGCAATAAGCAAATCAAAATCAAAATCATTATATATAACCCAAATTTTCTATTCAAATTGGTCAAATCACCTTAAATATTCAAATGATCATCATTTTTTCTCCTAAATTATGCAACATTTGTTACGTCTTGACCATAATATCATGTCATTTGTTTCGACTTATTACACGCTTACTTTCAACGATTCTCAATTTTTACCTATTTTTGACATTGTATCACCATACTGATCTCTATGACACTGACGACATGACACAAGATCCTTCCCATGGGCCCCTAGCTAGGTGATGTATGTCTTATTTTATACATATAATTGTGTCCCACTTTTTTGTAATTTTTGTACTTTCAAAGCAAAATATGTCCAACAACCAAAACATAACCAAACATATTAAATGACCAAACATTTATTTTTAAGAACTTATAAATACCAAGGTGTAGGGCATCAGAATTGCCTGATTTTTTAAAGTTTTATAGTATTTTTAACTAATTACTTACTAGTCAAATTATAAAATATTTTTGGCCATCAAGTGGGAAACACTTATATGCTTTGACCGCACATGGTAGGATGAGTGACACTGTCATTTACACATTGGTGGGTATATCTCATTTCTATTAGTCCTTTAAGCATTCCTTTATGTATCTAGTTTCGATATATCGTGTTATGAACTATTTATTTCGTTGACCACCCCATGTTTTGCTATTGGGACATGCGGTGATCAATGGATGGGGCATATGTACACACCTAATTTTTCACTTTTAATCTTTCATGCATGTTACTAACAATTTCCTTGTGCATATAAGGGTCATTGATGTATCTATTTCTTGAGCGGGTGTTATAGGACTGCTGGGAATGGGGAATGGTTATTCACATAACCATTATGGGTTAGAGATAGTACACGAGAGAGTGTCATTATTTTGTCTTGGCCTTATTTTTCCTTGCAGTAGTTATCCTTTCTCCTTAGGTCTCACACACATTACATTCCCAACATTTTCTTGTATCTCACCATTTGGAACTTTTTTCGTCCATGTCCATAATCCACGACACCTCTTTTTCACTTTTCATGATACATCACCTCATTTACCATCCTTAGCCGATGTCATCAAAAATGTGAATAATCCATGTTTGTCAATGAATATGTGTAATATTCAATGTGTATCAAATCATTTTATTTCATACGCTAGGTATGAAGTAACAATTTGTATCTAACAATGATAACTCAATCAAGTAAGTAATATTTCATATGATGTGTCATCTTATTAAATATAATTTAAGTAACATGTAGTGGGATGTTTATTCCATTTTAAGGATTTAAAATTGTTGTATCATAAGAAGTAGGAGGGATAGTATACCCCAATGTAAATGATCATAGTAACAAGCAATAAATGGAAATAACGCATATAAATCCATAGTATATAATCAAATAAAGTATAGAGAGTATAAGTGTACCAATAAAACATAACATAGAGCACACAAGTGTAGAAATAAACCATGGTATACATCAATGATACATGCATAGATAAAATGCATCATATTGCACACAATTGCATGAAAAAGATAGAGAAAAATAATTATAACTCAAATAAGTATCTAAAGCAAGAAAGGAGGATACTATCATATAGTAATCACACAAATGTATATAGCAATCAATATCAATCAATCTCATATAGAAATAAAGTAATACAAAAAGGCATAGCATGGAGCAAGTAAAATCAATCAATTTCATAAAGCAATCAAGGATTTCAACATGTAAGTGCACGAGGAATTCAATTTAATCAATGGCATATAATAAGGAATAAAACATGTAGGTGTGTGAATCAATCAAGTAAACCAATTTCATATGGTAATTATAAATTTCTCCAATAAAGTACATGAACTCAATTAATGTCAACAAGTAATATGGTAAAAAAAAGTAATGTAGTGTGAGCAATCAATTGTGGGCAAGAAATGTAGTGTGAGAAATTAATAGTTTAAACAAGTAGTGTAGTGTGTAAACAACCAAGGATAGCCAAAAAGGGGTTCTAGGGACAATAGTATCCAAATAGTAAGATTAGTAAAGTAAGCAAGCATGGATCATGGTCAAGTTTATGTCTAGTAGTGAGAAAGGTGATCATCATATAAAATTATGGCATAACATGTGCTATAATTAGTAAATTAATATGGTGCACATAATTTACTAATATAAAGAGATGTGATTGTGATAAATTTATTTGTTTAGATGCCTCTAGTGTGGGTATTCCCACAATTTGGTAGGCATCTCAAGGATAGAAGGATTCAAGAAGTCATAAGGTGCTAAATATGTGACTCGAATTAAGCTCATTATGTAAGATGCCCCTCGGTTTGGATATGCCCCCAAGGTCGTGATCTATATAATGCCAAGGGGTTTTAATCACTTTTGTGTGTTATATAAGGGATGAATTATAAAGTAGTGTAGAGTGTTAAATCTACATAATCAAAAGGCTCAAAGCTAAGCAAAGACTAAGCATGTTACATGTAAGTCTTGATTTTATATTTTTGTGATGTTATATTGTTCTTGCATTTTTGGAATAAGATACATGACATATAAATGCAATACCAATGGCCCTATAGTAGTGAAAATACATAGTGAAAAAGGTGAGGTGGTGTCATGGGTAAGTGTTGTTCCCTCAATAATCACATGAGAATGTGATACATCATTAAGTAACGACCTAGTTAAGAATTAGGGGTAAATATTTCAGATGATTGATATAAGGTTTATTATGTGTTTGTGAAGAGTGCTATGTATAATAATTGTATGCATACTTTCTGATGGGAAAATTAGGAATAGGATCAATGTCCATAGGTGTAAATAATGTGTGAGGTGTTACAAAAATAGAAAAAAATAGGCATTGGAATAAAAAAAGTAGCCTTGAGGGATATGATATATAGTAATCCAAGTTAGAAGATGACACTATATAGTCTATCCAATTTCCAAATGGTGGTCAGATCATGGCAAGAGAATGTGGTGGCATTCTCAACAAATCACGTGTAGTTTTGGGGTGTATCCTTTATTAGAAGAATTGGGCGAGAAGACTAATGTGATGGATTGGATTGTATAGTAGGTATAAGATGTTTTTAGTGTTTTTCATGTGGAAACAAAAGGTAGTGTTGAAGTATTAGTACTACAACTACTAATTTGATAGTGTGAGAGTATTTCATATTGTTTTTTATGCCCAACTTATGATCAAGTAATAAGCATAATATGATTGTTATTAACCAAAGTGCAATTGTCTTACAAGTAGCTTTCTATTTTGGTGATAGATCACATAACTAGCTTATGTCAAACAAATAAAATCGTAATTGTACTCTCTAGGTCTAAGAGGAGTAAATTTGAGTTTGGATTACATGTTGTCTTCATTATGAACTATTTTTTCCGTTGTACACCGGGTGTTTCGCTATTGGGACATGCAAAGTGATCAATGGTTGGGGCTTATTTACACACCTAATTTTTCACATTTAATCTTTCATGCATGTTACTAACAATTTCCTTGTGCATATAAGGGTCATTGATGTATCTATTTCTTGAGCGGGTGTTACAGACTTTCCGAGAATGGGGAATGGTTATTTACGTAACCATTATGGGTTAGAGATAGTACACAGAGAGAGTGTCATTATTTTGTCTTGGCCTTATGTTTCCTGCAGAGTTATCCTTGTCTCCTTAGGTCTCACACACATTACATTCCCAAAATTTTTCTTGTATCTCACCATTTGGAAATTTTTTTCATCCATGTCCATAATCAACGACACCTCTTTTTCAATTTTCATGATACATCACCTCATTTACCATCCTTAGACGACATCATCAAACATGTGAATAATCCATGTTGTCATAATGAATATGTGTAATATGCAATGTGTATCAAATCATTTTATTGTGTACGCTAGGTATGTAGTAACAATTTGTATCTAACAATGATAACTCAATCAAGTAAGTAATATTTCATATGATGTGTCATCTTATCAAATATATTTTAAGCAACATGTAGTGGGATGTTTATTCCATTTTAAGGATTTAAAAATTGTTGTATCATAAGAAGTAGGAGGGATAATATACCCCAATGTGAATGAGCATAGAACAAGCAATAAATAGAAATAACGAATATAAATCCATAGTATATAATCAAATAAAGTATAGAGAATACAAGTGTACCAAGAAAACATAACATAGAGCACACAAGTTTAGAAATAAACCATGGTATGCATCGATGATACATGCATAGATAAAATGCATCATATTGCACACAATTGCACAAAAAGCTAGAGAAAAATAATTATAACTCAAATAAGTATCTAAAGCAAGAACGGAGGATACTATCATATAGTAATCACACAAATGTATAGAGAAATCAATATCAATCAATCTCATATAGAAATAAAGGAATACAACAAGTCATAGCATGGAGCAAAGAAAATCAATCAATTTCATAAAGCAATCAAGGATTTCAACATGTAAGTGCACGAGGAATTCAATTTAATCAATGTCATATAATAAGGAATAAAACATCTAGGTGTGTGAATCAATCAAGTAAACCAATTTCATATGGTAATTATAAATTTCTCCAAGAAAGTGCATGAACTCAATTAATGTCAAGAAGTAATATGGTAAAAAAATTAATGTAGTGTGAGCAATCAACATTGTGGGAAAGAAATGTAGTGTGAGAAATTAATAGTTTAAGTAAGTAGTGTCGTGTGTGTAAAAACCAAGGATATCCAAAAAAGGGGGTCTAGGTCCAATAGTATCCAAATAGTAAGATTAGTAAAGTAAGCAAGTATGGATCATGTTCAAGTTTATGTCTAGTAGTGAGAAAGGTGATCATCATATAAAATTATGGCATAGCATGTGCTATAATTAATAAATTAATATGGTGCACATAATTTACTAGTATAAAGAGATGTGATCGTGATAAAATTATTTGTTTAGATTCCTCAAAGTGTAGGTATTCCCACAATTTGGTAGGCATCTCAAGGATAGAAGGATTTAAGAATTCATAAGGTGCTAAATATGTGACTAAATTAAGCTCATTATGTAAGATGCCCCTCAGTTTGGATATTCCCCCAAGGTCGTGATCTATATAATGCCAAGGGGTTTTAACCACTTTGTGTGTTATATAAGGCATGAATTATAAAGTAGTGTAGAGTGTTAAATCTATATAATCAAAAGGCTCAAAGTTAGGCAAAGACTAAGCATGTTACATGTAAGTCTTGATTTTATTTTTATGTGATGTTATATTGTTCTTGCATTTTTGGAATAAGATACACGGCATATAAATGCAATACCAATGGCCCCATATAGTAGGGAAATAATAGTGAAAAAGGTGAGGTGGTGTCATGGGTAAGTGTTGTTCCCTCAATAATCACATGAGAATGTGATACATCATTAAGTAATGACCTAGTTAAGAATTAGGGGTAAATATTTCAGATGATTGATATAAGGTTTATTATGTGTTTGTGAAGAGTGCTATGTATAATAATTGTATGCATACTTTCTCGATGGGAAAATTATGAATAGGATCAATGTCCATAGGTGTAAATAATGTGTGAGGTGTTACAAAAATAGAAAAAAATAGGCATTGGAATAAAAAAAGTAGCCTTGAGGGATATGATATATAGTAATCAAGTTAGAAGATGACACTATATAGTCTATCCGATTTCCAAATGGTGGTCAGTATCATGGCAAGATAATGTGGTGGCATCCTCAAAAATCACGTGTGTAATTTTGGGGTGTATCCCGTATTAGAAGCATTGGGCAAGAAGACTAATGTGATGGATTAGATTGTATAGTAGGTATAAGATGTTTTTAAGTGTTTTTGTCATGTGGAAACAAAAGGTAGTGTTGAAGTATTAGTACTAAAACTACTAATGTGATAGTGTGAGAGGATTTCATATTGTTTTTTATACCCAACTTATGATCAAGTAATAAGCATAATATGATTGTTATTAACCAAAGGCAATTGTCTTACAAGTAGCTTTTATTTTGGTGATAGGTCACATAACTAGCTTATGTCAAACAAATCAAAATTGTAATTGTACTCTCTAGGTCTAACAGAGTAAATTTGATTTTTGATTACATGTTGTTCTGGATCATGAAGAATGTATTCTTCAGCCTCGAGATCATCATTACAATGTTTCTTCATATTTGGATTAGTAATAGGTGGTGAATTTTTTATTTTAGTCATATTATCATTAGTCAAAGTATTAGATTTAGGCTCCACTAGTTTTTCAAGTACACCGAGTGCACCGAATTGGATTAGGTGATGTTGGTTTTAACAGAGGTTGAGATGCACTTTTTTATGGGATAGAGTGGTTATCGAATCTACTCGTTGGTAGTATTCAGTAGGTATCATGATCTCGCAGGAACGAATATTTTTATCCATCATGCATATATTTGATACATTGGTGTAATATGGATGGAATCACTCCAATGGATTAAATCCATGGCCTTCCTAATCAAATATTATAGCTCAATTTTGATGGCATATCATAGAATTGTGTCGGTAAATTATTAGGACCTAAAGTAATGAGTAATTTTATGGTATCATATGTTAGATGAGCAACATTGTTGCACTATTTGATTTGTGTGTCATATTTTTTGAAACGTTTTGTATATAGAACTATTGTAGTTAAGAAAGTCTTAGGTATATATTTAAGACTAATACATTATCTATAAGAGTATGGTTAACCATTTTTATGAAAACTTGAACCATATGTATAAAAGGAAGCTTGAGGTCTACAATGTGTACATGGAGAATCCTCCATGTCAAAATAAATTGGTGATTGATAGATTTAAAATTGTTCATAATGGATGCAAAATATGTATGTTTTTCATTAGCAAGAATAGTGGTTTGTTCAAGTGCATGGCATAAAATATCCTTATGTTTTACCAAGCATTGTTGTAATTCAAGAATAGAAATATAAGCTTGATTGTTCTTTAGTTGGTCCAAGAGATAATATTATTTGGTAGGAGAATTTTGAGCTCTAGGTTGTGGAGAAATAATTGATTTTGTATCAGTAGTGTTGCCTCAATTAAGAAGAGGGTTGTTAAGAGGTCTAATGTGTCATGTAGTGATAACAATAACCTCATGGTTAGGCATGTGTTTGACCACAAATATTGGGTTATTATGTGATCACATAATATGATCCAATGTATAATATGGAGGATGGATGAAGGGTTTTTTAAGAGCTCACTCCCTATGGGTGGTGACAAGAAACATCTCAGATTTGATTTGAGAGACAAACAACTTATGGATAATAATTAGTAAATATGGTAAAGTAAAAGATCCTAAAGTAACTTAGGTTTTGATGAAACCTTATGAAAAATTGAATGAATCCAAATCAAATTAAGAGAAATATGAAACCCTACGGGTGATGTATGAAGCCCTATGGCATGTGTAGTTTTAAAATAAGTGGGTTCTCCCAAATGTAATTTAAAAACTAGGTTGTATTCTAATTAACCATATTATAATTGTGTGAATATGAAATAAGATGAAAATACATTAAATTATAATAAACATACAAATCCTAAATTATGTCTAGATAATAACATGAAAATCTATAGTAGCATAAGTGAGATAAATAAGAAAACAACAAGTTATTGTTAGAGAGGATTGCACCAATTTCATGTTGAGATGAAGTGGCAAAGTGGTTTGAAAGTGTGCATGAAGGATGTGCATAGTGTGTCAAAAATTTGGTAGTGTAAAATTGAGTGCAGGAAAAATTCACTCACAGGCATAAATTCACCCAGTGACTTTGTATGGGATGGACGGATTTTTCCCTTTTAATTTTGACTATAACTTTGAGTCATTATATAGTCTCGATTGCATACTACTATTCATATGATTTCTAAGTAAGAAAAAGTACTAATTAACCCATGTCTTTGGCCACCTTTCTCACGCTTTATGCTTCTACTTTCAGTCTTACACTTGTACTTTCTCAATTTGTCTTTTCACCTTTCGACATTTGTCATTCTAGACACCATCTCCCAACCAAGGACACCATCGGTCCTTTCTAGCCATTTGAGCATCTTATCTTTTTGGTAGTTGGCCTTTTTTCAGGTTAATTATGAAATTCAAGTGAAGGAATCATATAAATATAAAGTTATGTGATCATAATAAGGGACCAAACACTAAGCATCTACTATCTCCACCTAAGGTTGCATCCATCAAAGGCATCTATAGCTCCATTTGCATCCATCTAGCTCCATCACAAGGGACAAAGGTTGGTTCATCTACATCACACTTCATAGGAGGGGAGTCTATTGTTTCCATGCACACATTATTTACATTCTACATCTAGTTACTTGCTCACTACTCACAAAGTGTGACTGGCACAAGAGAAACCTAGGGCACAATTCACACACACACACATAAAACTACATTGGGTCTGAGATGTGTAGTGCGTAACTTAGTGATAAGTCCATCATTTTGGAAGTTGAGGAAATTGACCCCTTCATTTGCATCTTTATTTTTTAGGGTTTTGATGCTTTGTTTGGGGTTTTGTAGGTGATTCATTCATTCCAGATTTATAGAGACATTTGGGAGGAAATTCAATGACATACACGTGACAAAAGTGAACAAGTGTGAACCTCTTGTCACACCTCAAAGGAGGTTTTTTGAGCATCTACATAGAGACTAGGGCACCAAAATTAGACCATGGCACCCACAAGTGCCCCCCTATCCTCTCCAGTGCCCCAGTCTAGTCAAATATTGGATCTACATTTTTAGAGCTTTTGTGTGATGGTCTTCCATCTCTGTTCAGCTGGTCTCCACTGTGACACAGTCCAACAACCTCTTTGAAATCAACTAAGGCTCTTCTAACCCTCTTTACACATTAGGGTTTCATTTTTTCTTATTTTGCTTGGGTATTATTTCAGTATTTTATTATTCATTTATTTATTACAAACTTGCATTAGATTAGGCTATTATTTTACATTTTAGCATAATCATTTTGGTGAACCCCACTCATGATCAGTCTTAGGATCCTTCTTTGGCATATCATCTTCTTTATCATGGATCCTAAAATTCCTCAAATTTATTTTGTCTGATTTACTTCAAATGCATCCTAATTGCCAAGTTGTTTTTAAAAGGCCCTAGACACCATGTATCTTCCCAAGATATGCCACCACATCAAATAAGTGTGCTATTTTGATCATCTATTTGATGACCCTAGTCTTCATGATCCTCCATCTAATCAATCCATGTTGGACTCAATTCAAGATTTTGCATTCTTTATTTCAAGACAAATTTAAGGCTATGGAATCCACATGATTACATCTCTCAAATCTGAAATCCAACATCTTAAGGATGCTTCTCAAGCTCATGTTTTTCTCCTTCTACATCTCATCTTCATTCTATGTCTTCTACATGTGCTCATATTAGTGAGCCTCAAGTCATACCATTACTAGATCCTCTCACCTTTGATCACAATACTAAGCAACATGACATTCTTACTGAGCTCCTTAGTCATCAATTGATCACTTTACCATCTACTCATTACTATCCTCCTTATCGACTTGTAAAATATCAAGGTTGTCCATATTGCAAATTATCATCAAATCAATGGACATAATGACAATGATTGTTATGCTTTACAATGAAGAATCAAACATCTTGAGCATCAAGGATTTTATCTCATTCACTACACAACATTCATGTTACATGCCCATCTACAATTGTTACATCTCAATGGGTTCCTAAATCTGATTCATCTATGTCTAATGAGCATCATCATCATCACTTCTAATGGTTCCTTCTATATAATCAAGCACAATTCAAGCAACCCTCAAGCAAACTCCTCTCAAAATCAATATAACACCTCCTCCTCTCAAGTCATCTATGGCATTACCAAGTCAAAATATGCAACCACCTCTCAAAATCAGTCCACCTTCTTCTCCTATCAAGTCTTCTGCAACATCATCCATACCACCAAAGCTACCACCATTCAATATTTCTCCCATCCTACTCCACTTTCATTTCCAATTCATTTTTTCAAAGAAACTACTCCTCCTTCTACTCGATGGTCAAGACAAGACACATTTTTTCCACCATTGCATGGTCTATGTGTTACTTTTTTTCACACACATGCTTCCACCGCTTCACATAAACTTGGTCTTTGGTAGGTGACTCTTGTCACCTTACTTCCTGATGACACACTCATGTGTTCTTATGGTTCTTACATGACTATTGAGGGATATCTTCCAATAAGAACCCATTCCATCCACATACATACTCATCTCATATCATACATACATTTACAACACATACATACACACACAATTTTCTATCATTTACTCATCATCTACATCATCAATCATCATAATACATTACCTCTTACACTTTACACACATCATCACATCATCATTACATTCCAAACACAACATTCATCACATACACATCATCACCATCATTTTGCTTTTTACACACATCATGTCATCATGTTTTACACATCATCACATACATATATTTCCATCATCATTACATGACGATGAACACACTCTTGTGCTTGGTTCACACTTGATATTGAGGGCATCCTATACACATGAACTGAACCTCACACACACAATACACACACTACACACACACACATCTTCACACATCTTACACACATTTATACATTACATCATACATCTACATCTTACATCTTACATATACTACATGCATCTACACATCTACATCATCTACACATCTTACATCATCTACACATTACATTACATACTATACATCCTACATTTACACACACATTACACATCACATGATGATTTCTCATCACCACATCTACTACACATATTACACATTTTTACTCATCTACTTTATATGTGCTGCACTCACTACCCTTTGATGACACACTCTAGTCTCATGGTCCATACTAGACTATTGAGGGTATACAAATCAAATGGACCTCATCACACTCACACATTCAACCATTCACATCATTCACATATCAACCATCATCATTTTTCTCATCATCACATTCATTAGTGATATACGTTATAGGCTACATCATCACTTCTTCTAGCATCCTTTAGTGATATACATTTTAGGATAAATCATCACTTCTTTTTATCTTGTTGTGATATATGCTTTAGGCTAAATCATCACACATTCTCACACCTCATCTCTATGTCACATATCATCACTACACATTCATCACATCACGCTACACACAACACATAGTTTGACCATTTCCCGATGATGCACTCTCATTTTTATGGTTCATTCTTGACTGTTGAGGGGGCATAAACAAATGAACCTCACTACATACAATTCCATTCACTCGGGGGGCACATGGCTCCTATCATTCACTTTGCATTCCATTCCATCCATCCACAACATACTGCATATCTTGGTTGCATTTACTCTTGCTTACATTTACTTGTACATGTTCACTTTATTACACATGATAGATAGATATCTTGTATGTCATTATCTTTATCATACACACATGCATGTTCACTTTCTTTCTAGTTGTGATCACAGATTATACAGATCGTCCATTACACGTAACATGGATGCTTGGCACAATACCTAGTACTAGTCCCACAATGGCTCTGGGGCATCCACTTTTCATACACTACATGTGTTATTGTTTTTCATTTTGTTTCATAGCACACTACTTTATCAGATTATACATGCTTTGACATAATTTTTATCTTTCTAACATGCTAATGGGTGCTTCATGTGCAACATTTTTTTAGACTATTTGCCACCATGGTTATCTATTACATTGTTTGTACTTGCTTGTCATTCATTTTCCATCATTTTTTGGGATTTTCCTTTGTCTTGTGTGCACACTTGTATTCTTTTGGCTTAGTTGGCCTTGATTGTCTTGTGACATCATGAGTGATGTCCCATGTTTGCAACCCACTTTTCGTGGTCTACATTGTCTTCTTGCAGTGTTTACATTATCTACTTACACATTGTTTGTTTAGCTTACACTTTGTTTTATACATGCATGTTTGTCTTTTTTGTACTAACACTTTTTTTCTAGCCACTTTTTTTGCATGTGCCTTGGTTTCTACCAAGCACATCCCTTCCCCTATAGGCACAATTTTAGTGGTGGTCCTCTTTTGGGCCACATACTCCTATGATGTCGCATGCACCCCAAAGAGGGGGCATCATTTGGGTGAATCATTCACCCCATACAAAGTACACACATATATACACACACAACACAATACAATATACAACATAGTTTAGGGCTCAAAATCAGACTTGGGTCCTTAGTACAATGATGCCTTTCTGGAGCACCTATAACTAGGGGTAGTTACACAATGATTGGGTTCAACATAGTCTAGAACTCATACACAATGGATTTTATAGGGTAGGTTGTCCTTAGCACATGTGTTGGTACACATCATTCATCAAGTGGTGTTTTTATTTGGGAGATTAGTTAAAGGTTAGAGGATAACACAAGACCTTTCCTCTACACTACTACTTTTTTTTTGGCATCGGATCACCCAAAAAACTAGCAAATACAATCTCTCTAAGTTTTGGGAAGTGGTTAAAGGTTGGAGGATAAACAGACTTTCCTCCCTACACTTCTTTCATTGCATTGGTGTGAGATCACCCAAAAAAACTTCATCAACATCATCTACAAGATCCTTTCTACACTCTTTTCTCATCATGGATCAAGTGCACATGTTCCTTTTTCACATTTTAGCATTTTATTTTACATACTTCCTTACATGATTTTTATACATATACATGTGTATTTGACTACTTGATCATCTTCTTTTTAGGTCCATCCATATGGGAAGCAAGTAGTCAACATCACACAACATCACACACATCAACACCAACAATAGGTACATCACACACATCACATTTACACACACGTTTCCACCCTAGGTTCATTTTCATCACCTTTTTACATTTTGGCATCTTTAGTCTCCACGCTCCATTTTTATCACTCCACGCTTTTTCTAGTCCCTCGGCATGCTTTCTACATCAATCTACATGGATATCAAGTACGCATCTCTATCTACTTTATGTTACCGAGCATTCTTCTCACCAACATAAAGTGGGGAAAATGTAGACACAAAATCATGCACTTTGAGTCATTATCTAGTCTTGATCACATACTACTATTCATATGATTCCTAAGTAAGAAAAGTACTAATTAACCCATGTCTTTGGCCACCTTTCTTTTTTTTGCTTTATGCTTTTACTTTTCAGTCTTGCACTCTTACTTGCTCAATCTGTCTTTTTTCACCTTTTGACATTTTTCATTTGGACACTAACGCCCAAGCCAGATGCATCGGCGTAAGTGCCCCATCCCCCTCTGCCCTTGTCCTCTTTGTACTTTGGTCACACTTTTTGGGTCCTTTCTAGCCATTTGAGCATCTTATCTTTTTGGTAGTCGACCTTTTTGGGGTTAATTACAAAATTCAAGTGAAGGAATCATATAAATATAAAGTTATGTGATCATAATAAGGGACCAAGCACTAAGCATCTACTATCTCCACCTAAGGTTGCATCCATCAAAGGCATCTATAGCTCCATTTGCATCCATCTAGCTCCATCACAAGGGAAAAAGGTTGGTTCATCTGCATCACACTTCATAGGAGGGGAGTCTTTATTTTTCCATGCACACATTATTTACATTCTACATCTAGTTACTTGCTCGCTACTTCACAAAGTGCAATGCACAAGAGCAACCTAGGGCACAATTCACACACACACACACACAGAACTACATTGGTCTGAGATGTAGTGCAGCACTCAGTGATAAGTCCATCATTTTGGGAGATGAGGAAGGATAGTCGACCCCTTCATTTGCATCTTTTTTTTAGGGTTTTGATGCTTTGTTTGGGGTTTTGCAGGTGATTCATTCATTCTCGGATTTACAAAGACATTGGAGAATTAATTCAGTGACATACACAGAAACAAAAGGTGAACAAGTGTGAACCTCTTATGACACCTCAGAGGAGGTTTTTTTCGAGCATCTACTACAGACTAGGATGCCTAGATTTAGACCAGGCACCCCGGGTGCCCTTATCCTTCTCGTGTGCCCAATCCTATCATTCAAATCATGGATCTACATTTTTCAAACTTTTTGTGTGATGGTCTTTCCATCTCTATTCATCGGTCTCCACTGCGACACAATCCAACAACCTCTCGTGAATCAACTAAGGCTCTTCTAACCCTCTTTGCACATTAGGGTTTCATATTTTCATCACTTAGTTTCTTGGGTATTATTTTAGTATTTCATTTATTCATTTATTTTAGATTAGGCTATTATTTTACATTAGATTAGGCTATTTATGTTAATTGGAGATGGTATCCATATGTATGAAGATGTATTCTAGATTTTGAAAGTGAGCTTTTGACCAATGAACGATGGATAAAAAGTGTGACGTAATGGAAAATAGTGTTAATTGAGCAAGGTATGTGTATATATTAGTCATTTAAGTGTATAATAATTTATGGTCTGTGATAACTTCTAAAGGCTAATTTCCAAATGTCATAGGTCTATATTTAGATATCTACAGAAGAGAGTAAGATTTTACTTCGTAATCACCATAGTGTACACAGTAAAGAATGGTCTAATATAATATCCTTGTTATCTTCTCGGGAAATATAGATTAGGATACTAAGGTTTTCATTTTAAAGGTGCATACAATAGGTTCATATGTTGTTAAAGACATGGATCTAGAAAGGCAATAGTCCACACTCTAAAAATATAGGGTTACAACTTGTAGTTCTAGGATAGGGGAGTGGTGTCTAACTAGGTCTTGATAATAGATTGATTGTAACAAGATTGGAACAATATAGAGATACTTATGTTAAGTTTGTAAACATGGATTGTGATGATCGATAGATTGTAAATCCCAAAAAAATGAATTTTAAGGTAAATGACTAATAGATAATAATGCAATAGATTAAAAATATGTTACTCTACTCTAATCTATGCATGACCAATCAAACAATCAATCAAATCTAAAATAACATAAAAGAAATGAGAGGTTAGAGATATTTACCTTTGTGCAAACACCATTAGCACATTAACTTCCCCCAGGGTTAGCAGCACCTTATGAGAGAGTTGATGTGGGGGATCATAAATAAATAGAAGAAGACCTAGAAAATCCACTTGTTGAAGACTCCAAAGGCTAGGAAAATCATGGAAAGTGCAACTCCTATGCTTGGGAATCCTAAGTACCCAATGCTCCAAGAGTATAATTTGAAAGATAAGAAACATTAACTTAAATAGCTTTAAACCATTAAGAGAATACTTTTGAGTGCAAGATAAATAAATGACTAATGATAATGTGATGGAAAGAGGACTTAAATACTACATATATATGGGGTTCATGATCAAACATTATAGTTTCCATTAACCAACAAAGATCGATTTTGGTCGATTAGTCGGTTATCAAAAATAAAATATAAATTGTATTAACCATATTCAATGTCTTCAACTCGTACTAATGTCTCATAAAATTATTCTAAAACAAAGTCTTGGAAGATGGAGGTGGACTCTTGATTTTTTGAAAGAATATATGATGAAGGTATGTGTTTTATATAAGTAGATCTAGAGGTAATCATAAGATGATATCAAGGTGATGTCAACGGGAAACCGTAAAAGGATAACTATAAAGGTATAAAAGGTATCTAATGTTTCATAATATGGACTACACATCAAGGTCCTCTCATAAGTACTACTACCAACCAACCTAATGTAACCATTTCTTATTACCCCCACTCCTATCCATCCCTAAGGACATCTCTTTAGGGAATCCAATGCGTTAATAGTGCATACGAAGAGAAAAAAATCAATAAGAGTGAAAATTTAAGTGTATACATATTCTCCTTGACCGATTAGAGTAAAACTTGTCTTTCTTAAATTTTCATCAATATCTTCTAGACTATTTTGGAAAGGTGTGAAATTTATAAAAGAATTTGTAACATTATGGACAAGAACATATAAAGGGTAATCCATTACAAACACATAATTCATATAGTTAATGCCTAAGGTATGGGAGATATAAACCAAAAAAATATAATAAGGCCCTACAAACATAACACAAATATAAGAGACATAAAAAAACTCTACAATTTGAAAATGATTCAAATTGTAGAGTTTTTTTATGTATCTTATATTTTTGTTGTGTCTGTAAGGATTTATTATATTTTTTTGATTTATATCTTCCATACCCTCGGCATGACCATATGAATTGTGTGTGTGTGTGTGCGTGTGCATGTGCATGTGTGTGTGTGTGTGCGTGTGCGTGTGTGTGTGCGTGCGTGTGTGTGCGTGTGCGTGTGCATGTGTGTGTGTGTGCATGTGCGTGTGTGCGCGTGCACATGTGTGTGTGTGTGTGTGTGTGTGTGTGTGTGCGTGTGTGCGTGTGCGTGTGCGTGTGCGTGTGCGTGTGCGTGTGCGTGTGCGTGTGTGTGTGTGTGCGTGTGCGTGTCATATGGCATGATAAATGAAAAAATAATGAGTTTTTAAAATCAATGTATGTAAATCTAGATCAAATTTTTCAAAATGAAGGATATAGTAGGGAAATAACCCAATAATTGTCACCACATAGGGTATAATAAGTACATTATATGACATTCAATTATTGTATGGAAAATATCAACAAATTAAATTGTTTTCATTAAACTATCATTATCATTTTTGTTTAGGTGTTTGATTAGAGGTGAAAACAAATTTTTAATTGACTACAAAAGAAATTGGCCCTAACTTTGCAAATAGCATTTACAATTATTATGCATCGTGTGGAATGGTTTGATTGGATCTTATACACTATTATTAAGTACAAGTACTGCAATGTAATGCTTCTACAACTACTATTAGTCCCACTTCATTTTAAAACAATATGTTTTATGAACATGTTTGATCACAACTAATGGACTTCGCTTAACCATTTTTCCTATAAAAATCAAGTGCTCCTATTGATTAAATTGCATATGAAATATTTAAGAAATTTTTGATCATGACGCATGTTGATAATTGATTTTTAGTTTAAAAGTGCACTTTTATTAATAAAAATTTAAGAGCACATTGGTAGTCATACAAAAATGAGTGGAAAAATTCACACCCTAGAATACAAGTCTCCTTGAGACAAAAGAGCTCTAATGTCAAATTAAATCTCAAAGAGAAAAAACAAAGATCGTGAACATCAACTTTTGGCAGAGTGCATGACTTATTTATCCTAGCTGGTTTGTAGTTCCTTTATGGTGAAATCTCCACCTATAGTAGGGCTAGTATGCCATTGAAAGACATTACGAGGAAGAATTTGTTGCATTCTTGGATGGGTTGACCAAGGTCAAAGTGTCCTTCCCCTAATCCACATTCTTTTTATCGTCCTCGATGATTTCATTCAAGTACTCCCTAATGGGATTGATAACTACCTTAGGGATAATTTCATCTTTATTTGAAGCTTTTGAAACTGAAACTTTACCTTCATATGTATTTTACCTTCATATCTAACATGTACATACCCTACAACATATTCTACTAGATCCATCCTTGGAGAAAATATCTCATTATGTTTTGAACTAAAATGCAAAAAAATGTATTACATGCAAATTTTTAATAACTCGCATACAAATTTTTATTTTTCCATCAATTTGAATAAAATACCTTCAGCCATAAATATTAGGAGGGCTAATAAGAGGATTTCATTGTTTCTTCCTTGGTTTATTTAGTCAAGTCATTTTAATATGGGACATCTTTATAAGAATGGCATCTCTCTTGTGGTTAACAAGGATGTCAGTTTTTTTCTACTCAACTCTAAATATTTCATTCTTGGTCTTATCCCTATATGGAATCTTGTGGGTTTTGTACCTTAGTAAATGGCGTAACAAATCACTTCACCCTCATCTCGCACCAATTGGATTACAACCCTTTCAAATTTGTGGGTTAGATACCCCTTAGTCCTTGGCATAAACCAAAGAAGGTGGGATTATTTATGCACCCAATACAAATGGATGTTAAAAGACTTTCAAGATCCATATGTTTATCCTTCAATAAAAATAGTCCAATCTCTTGGCTCTCGTCAATTCTTTTTACAAGGGGTTTTCTTTCCCAATATGAGGCTTACTTGTTTAGGTTCATCTCCATTCATTTCCATGTTTTATTCCTTCCTATTTTTAACTTGAGATTATTAATGTGTTTATCAATCTTAATTTGGTACTTATTATACTCAACACCTCTCTTTTAGTCATACATGGACATTGATATAATTTCTTTACTTCTTTCTTTTACAATCTCATTTTATGCAAGGTGTCTTCACTTCTATACTACCTATTGTGTGAAATATGCCTTATTCAAATGCATTATTTTCATGAATATGTTTGTAACTTTGGTCCCAAAATATTGCTTGAAAAATTGACAACCATAGGCCCATATCACTAAGAAACAAATTTGGAAAAAAGAAGAGGATGTTCAGAGACTTTTGTAGGGAGATACAGGAGAGAAAATATTTGAAATGATTGGCAATATATCTTTGATCTCCGTAGTACTAGGTCTATTCCAAGCATCATTTTGCAGTGGATGACCCTCATGCCACATTTGGGAAAATTCAAACCTCCATAGTGTCCCTGGTCTTGGGACAAGTTGTCTCAAGCGAATTCCTTCAATAGGAATATCATCTAGAGGTGGCTCCACAAACCTGTAATGTCTCCATTTCCATTTTAAAGTGCAGAATACCATGGGTTCTTGAAGAGAATGAAATTATTTTGTTGGTATTTCTAGATCTATAAATCTAATTGCTACTTCAATCGTGGATTATGGGAGACAAAAAATATCCCGATCAAGTAGGATTTGTTGTGCTTCAAATGAAATTTGATTATCATTTCTTTTAAGCACATCAATAGACCTTTGAGAATTTGCACAAGACCAAACAAGGCTAACAAATTCATGAATTACAGGTAATATTAATTTGCTTGGACTGATTCAATTCTCTACTTGCAAAATCTGCTAGAGAATTATCTTTACCTTTTATATATTCAACTTCAAAGCTATAGTTATCAAACCACATACCCCATCTTTGTAACATGTTGAAAGCAGTCTTATCTAAGGGGTCACCATTGTTGAGTCTTTCTCTGAAGTCTTTGAGATATGATCTCAAAATAAAGTTTTCACTCTGCAAGAAAAATAAGAAAGCTTTAATGGATTTCTTTGCTACAAGAATTTCTTTATGGGCTGAGTGGTATTTTAATTCTGAACCTTGAAAAGATCGGATGCATATTTGCAAATCTTTTCTTTTCCATTTTCTAATTTTTCTTTTAGCATTGCTCCCCAAAATTCTTCGATGGCATCTATTTCCACAATCTTCTATCCCTTTTCTAGTAGAGACATGGCAGAAGTTTTTGAACTTGGTTTTTTATCCTTTTCATGGTCTGAGTCATTTTAGTGTCCAACTAGGTGCATTCTTCCTTAGCCTTTTATTTAGGAGAATTTTTAGCAATTGCAATTCCTTTGTAGAATCTGCAATATAGTTAATGCATCCAAGAAATATTTGCAACTGTAGTTTATCAATTATTTGATCTGGAAAATCTTGGATCTTAGATACAATATGAGATTGCATCTCTATTGAGCCATATTTTACAGTAATACCAAGGAAATTTATTTCATCCTTGAATACCTCCATTTTGGTTGGAGATAAGCACAAACCATTTTGGTATATTGTGTCATAAAATTTTTGTAGGTGCTCAATATGTTCTTTAGGATCTAGAAAAAATGAGAATATCATCAATATACACAATTAGGAAATCAGACAACTCACCAAAGATATTATCCATCATCTTCTAAAAAATTGATGGAGTTGTCTTCAAACCAAATGGAAGAACATTCCATTCATACTGTCCTCCTGGTACAACAAATGTTGTTTTGTATCGATCTTCTAGCTTCAAGAAAATTTTCCAAAACCCACTCTTGAGATCAAACTTGTTGTAGACCTTTGATCCTTTGATTCTAGACAAAAGATCATCCTTTGTAGGTATTGGATGTTGTACAGATCGGACAAACTTATTCAGTGGTTTGTAGTCTACTACAAGCCTTTTCTTTTGCCTTAGTTGCTCACTTCTTTTATTAACATAAAATGTTGCACATGCCCAATGAGAGTTAGACTGTTGAATGAAACCACCCTGAAGCAACTTTTTGATTTCTTCATGACATTCTTTTCTTTCTTCTAGAATCATTCCTTTATGATGGGATTTAAATTTAGGAATAATATTATTCCCATTTGCATCTTTGTCAAACTACAAATCTAGTGAGCAATAATGTTTTTTTTCTACCTATGAAGGCATGAGGATTTTCGAACATAGATCCCTTTTTATCTTTTCTATAATATCATCAATGTTTCCTTTACAGAGGGCTATAGATTTATGAATCCATTCATGATTGGATTCTTTCTTTTGTTCTAGTAAAGGAATTATAGTTCTGAAGGAATATTTCCTAGGGATCTGAACATCTGGATTAAATAAAGATATAAAATCTTTATTCAAGTTGAAGGTACCACATTGTTGTAATGTATCTACTCCTAGCAAACAATCATAGGAGAGCATATCATGTTGATAGAACTGTAATGTTCTCTGGTAACCTTCTATAAGGACAAGGACATAGGCCATGTACCTAGATATGACTTCTTTCTTATCAAAATTAATCTTGAGATATTTTTCCATCAACAGTCTGGAGGAATGGCTCTAGTCCTAAGCAGACTTATATCTGCTCCAATATCTATCATGCATCTATTGAATATGGATTGATATTTGGAATACAAATATTGATTGAAATGAAAGGATTTTGAGCTCCTTTAATGGTACATACCTCAGTATTTATTTCTTCTACTGGAACTTCTTCTTCTATTTCTTGTTGCAAGATTTTATGTAGGCTTCTTCTAGGAAGTTCTTTGTTTCTTCAGTCTCTTTTTGTTCTAGAGATTCTTCTTCTAGTCAGCTTCTTATATTCTTCAATTTCCTTTGAAATTACCTTTTGAAGAAACTCTATTTTGTTCCTTCGCCAAGTCCTTTTGTATTTTGGCTTAGGAAATACAAATTCTGATTTTGGATCAACTTGGAATTCATCTTCATTTTGTTCTTCTAGAAATAAGAAAGGAAAATTCCTTCAGAGGAATTCCTTCCTCTTCCTCATCCATGACCTCTTATTGTTGGTTGTCTTTGATGTACTTGTCTTTGTATAATGGGTCTGGATGTTGAAGAAGATGCTTTGTGGCTTTGTTGTTGATCTACTAATTTCTTCCTTTCTTCTTCCTTTTTGTTGTGCATCAAGCTCTGCACGTATCTGAGATTGATATTTGTCTTCAAGTTCTCTGAACCTTTTGAAGAAGATAAGTCTTTTTTGCTGTATCCCATGGGGGACATCTGTCATACTCACTTTTCCGAGTTCAAGTTGTTTGTGTAGAACTTCAACAGATGGTGGAATTAGAGGATGAGGAAAACTAGAAATCATATTTACAAATGAGGGAAAAGAATCATATCCTGATTCAGTGTTGTCAAAGTCTGATTGATTGCTCCACAATATTGACTTGTATGTCTTCAGATGACACATAAGATATATTTGAAGAATAGTAATATGAATAAGAAATTAAGCAATATTCTTGATCATTTATGCCTTTTGAGTCAAGCATATTGATCTTGGATTTGGCCTTATCAGTGTCCTTTTGGGACATTCATTTGCATAATGTCTTCCTTTACAAATGAAGCATGTAGGCACAAATTTTTTTTCTTTCCAAGATACTTTTTTTTTTGAAGTATTTCTTTCTTTTTGGAAGATTTTCAAAGGAAAATCTTTTCTTGAAATATTTCTTTTTCAAACTTATATTTACCCTTCCCCTTTGAAAAAGAAGAACATTCTTTACAAGGCTTTTTCCGGTGAGGAGAGGTATGAGATGGCTTGCATCCAAATGGATCATTATCCATTAATTGACATAGTTTGGTTCCTAAGGCCTTTTGGGCTTTAAAACCTCTTTTCTATCCTTTTTCTCTTGACAGAGACGAGCATTCATCTCATCAATGATTTGGTTAATTGCTCCAAAACTTAATTGCTTTGGAGTTTTACCATGCATAGCTTTTTTATATTCAGTGGAAAAATATGTAGGAAAAGACTCAATATATCTGAGCTTCATTGTTGGATCATTTATATTTTGAATTATAGTATAATCTCTACATATAACATTGATATTCTTTTATCCTACTCATATCACAAATTTTGGCTTTTAAAAACATAGTAGTATTCTTGTACTTATCATTGTCCATAGTTCCTAGAAATTCAAGCAATCAGAGCAACAGAAAGTGTAGTAATACCTCCATCCAGGATGTCTTTTTGATGAGGATTAGCATCCCACCATTCTCGGGCAATGCCGATGAATCCATTGGCAATTGTTTCTGCAATGGTCTTGGGATCTTTTTCGATACATGAGAAACTGAGTATTAGACCATCCTATCATCCCATGAATCATTTCCTTTATTTGTGTTGGTGTAGAACAATCCAATTTATACCAATTTGGTTACAAGGGTTGAGTCCTTGCAGTATTATGTAATGGCTCACTTGTAGAGGCTCTAGTGACTCATCCATTATTACCATGCTTTCTACATCTTTCGGTGTGATAGTAGCCATACCAATAGAAATTTTATCTAGTAAAGTAGGCTTGTTACTTCTGGAAGAACAACCTTATGTCTTTCTGTAGAATCAGGTGCTTTAGCAACATCATCCAGGAAATTTTCTTAGACTAGTCTGGGATTATTTCTTCAAGTTTTATGTATTTTCAAGTATTTGTTCAACTTGAGGAATAATTTAGGAATTGGCTTTACCAATTCTTGGACATGATCTATTTTTGATTGACTTCAATAGAGGATTCATGCAGTTGATGCAGGCTATTTTGCATAAGCTTGTGACTTGTTCCAATCTTGGAGGATATCTCCTTTTTGCATCATCAGATTGGGATACAAGAGGTTGGACAATGTTGACAATTTCATTAGATACAACTCTAGGGATTTTGGGACAAACTGAGACATGTTTAGATACAGACTCTAAACTCTTATCAAACTTTTGTACAGTACTGGACAAAGAATCTACTTTAGTATTTAACAGATGAAGAGCAGATTGTAAATCTCCTTTTTGATGTAATTCTATGGCCTTTAGATTCTTCTCCATTTTGGCCAATAAGGCTTCTTGATTTTAAGCCTATCATGTATTGTCTTGACAACTTTATTGGTCCAATTCAACATCTTAGAGGATTCTGAGGATCAACTTGCCTATCAACAATTCTTTGATACCAGAAAATGGATTTTTGTTTTTCATCTGGGGAGAGAACTTTCACTACTCTCAAGAGGAGGAAGAGTAGGAGACTATATATAGGAATATCAACTTGCTTGGAGGCCATATTGATAGTAGGTCCATTTGAAGGAATGTACTTTTGTTTAATGATTTGTTCATAGTCCTTACACCAAAGGTAGTCAGTGTTAGGATCGTGAATCAAACTGTTATGGCTATAGACATAAATTTGTTCTTTATTCTTATTTGAGGGCTCAGCTGCAGAGAAATATGAACAATCAGATCTGGAAGAACTAGACTTGGATAATGTGAGAGAGACCTTTTAGATCTGAAAGATAGGGTTACGTCAAATTTGGATTCATGTATTGTTGTAGCATTTTCCAACTTAGGTTGGTCTTTATCTATTGTCTTTTTAGACAATGTCCATTCCTTGGGGACTCTAATTTGGGACCAGGATATAAGTTCTGGCTCAATCTTTTGGCTCTCAAGACTAGCATGACTCACCACATTGTTGCCTTTAGTGATACCATGCTTAACCGTGGATACATGGTATTGACTAATTTGTAGATGATTTTGTAATGAATGGCTAATGGGCATGCTCCAGGTTTCATATGCAAGCCAAAAGTGCCAAGATGCAAGCGTAAGAATTGCTTAAGGAGGTCTTCTTTTTGCAAGTTGACTAGGTAATTAGGGAATACTTCAAATGAAATAGGACCATTATGCAAACTAGTTTGAATAGCAGCTAGAAGAGAATCTTTAAAGCTTTCAAACCTTAAATCCATTAAACAACACAAGACAAAGGCATTTAAACCACGTCCGAGCAACAAAATAATACCTATTCGACACATGGTATTGGACTAACAGATATAATTTTGTAATGGCATTAAGAGAGGTACTTAACACAATAATGGCATTACAAGTATAATTTAAGGAATAATACAAGTATACTTAACACCTCTCTTATATATAATTTGTAATGGCATTACAAGTATAATTTTGTAATGGACACATGGTATTGATTATACTTAACACAAATTATTCCTTCCTATTTTTAACTTGAGATTATACTTGTATGTCTATAGTGGTCTATCAAAGGTATATCATACTCATGATTATGGGTCTAAGAAACTTGAATGACAGACTCACGGGTTTTTAGAGTAGTAGTGAGCTATCAAATGAAATGCAAACAAATTATCATAAACTTGATCATATGAGATCTTACACAATTTCCACAAGGAAGTGGATCAAATTCTTCATGTGCATATAAAGCATAATTAACAAGGAAAACGTCAGAGAGATTTACTAAGTCTTACTCAACTTCTTCACTATGCATCTGGGTGTGATCTTCAAATTCCATTACTAGTACTTGTTGGCAATGATTTTGC
The DNA here is from genome assembly GCA_018340775.1 of Taxus wallichiana var. yunnanensis. Lineage (NCBI taxonomy): Eukaryota > Viridiplantae > Streptophyta > Pinopsida > Cupressales > Taxaceae > Taxus > Taxus wallichiana. The sequence goes on from CM031241.1 coordinate 65,249,733, forward strand.
ATGCCTTACAAGTCGCCTCAACAAAATTGCACTCACCCTAGCGACTTACAAAGGAGGCTCGCCTCTTTGCCTGGTTTACGATATATAAACCAATTTCATAGATGGAATATAGAGAAACACAACCATCCACATAGAGACAAAGAATAGAAGCAAAATAGTAAGATCTTATTTATTTCTCACAGAGATGTTCACAAAGAGAACGCTCCGATGCCCGTAATTATTAAAAAACCATAATGTATATTTACTTGAAAGATTGAGGACTACATAGTGCTAGAAGAGGCCCTTCATTCTACAAGATTAAACCATAACCATGTGTTGTTTCCAAGTTGAACGCGAACAAGGCATTCAATATGCTAGAGTGAGCTTATTATCGAAGTCCTACAAACACAATTTATCTTGTGGCATAACCTCATGTAGTTTTAGATATTACTCAAGATCACAAATGTCTCCCTTTTGGGCCAAGAATCTCTTTTATACCGCTTACTCCATAATATATAATGATATAAAATCTCTTATTGTAGTTTTAAAAATTGTGTATACTTTTGGGTTCTTAAATAATTAAAGCATATGATGTCCATTATGAACCTTTTGCAAATGATGATTTATTATTGGAGTTTCATGGTTGATTGTTGCATGTTCAATCATGTTGTTATGATGGAAACATTATTGTCCTAGAAGTTTAATGGTTATCGGCTTGGATACTCCCTTTGTTATAGTTTTCAGTTGGGGTGTCATGTCCTAGACCAATTCCTCTAAAAGATCAAAAGTAAATTGGCCACATCACTAACTAGATTAAGTTGGTAATACTATTTTACAATTACACTTTCAACTTCTTTGTCATAAATATTTTTGTCACATCTAAATAGTCCTTGTTTGAAGACGATGTGTGGGTGCCTTATTGTGATAAGAAGGTTGGGGGATTGGGCATTTTGGTTATTGATGAAAATTAATTTATGTTTACAAAGCAAAGAGAACTTCTAGGTGAATCTATATTTGACTTTCATTGATTGAGATTTGCCTTGACAATATGGTACATAAGATGTACTTGAATTTGTATTGGAAATTTATTTTCTTGAGTTGTTTGGAAGTTGTCTAAAACATGGTTCAGTTGACATTGCAATGCTAAGGCATTTATTCTAGTAATTTGACTATGCATTTCTCTATATCACACTCATAAAATGTTATAAAACTTTTCTAGCCAATGATCCTCCTTCAAAATGCCATCCAAAGTAAATCTAAGCAAAATTAGGAGTATGTTAATTTCAAGACACGTACAAATAAGTTTTCTCAAGGACTTTGTCTTAATCTTCCCATGAGGTATCTATGTTATTACTATTTTTGGGTAGTTTTATCCCTTCATATGGTCTCACTTTTTTGTAATAAATGGGAGTAATAATAGTAGCTCCCTCTCTCAAGAGTTGAGGATGGCCACCAAATGCCATGGGGAAAATGATATACAAGATGACTCACTATATCAACATTTAAGGAGAAACCAAGACGATAAATTTAAATGTTATTAAAGGGTAATTCTAATTGACCCATATTATGCATAACATACTAGTTATGCATGTTGTATTTGTATTGAGTTTTTTGGGAATAAGATAACAAGTTATTGAGGAGACACATTATATTATTAGTCTCAATGTAAATTGTGTACTCTAAATGGCCCAAAGTAGGCATAACACACTAATTAAGTCGGATCTAAGTTTTTTTAATAATATAGAAAGCTATTGAGGTGACACATTATATTGTTATCCTCAACATAAGTCGCATACTCATTATTGGTGACAAAACAAAGGTGATCAATTGGTTAGGGTTTTAATTGGAACAAATTTTTGTGGTGAACAAGCTACATTACAATGGGGATTGACTAGGAGAAGATGCATGGTTTGATCCATGTTAGAAAATGAATTCCAATTGTTTCATTAATGTGACACATTATATTGTTAATCTCAATGTAAGTTGTGTACTCCGATTGGCCCACAAGAGGCATAACACACTAATTAAACTGGATCTATTTGTATTAAGTTTTTTTGAATAATATAGAAAGTTATTGAGGTGACACATTATATTGTTATCCTCAAGATAGGTTGCATATTCATTATGGGCGACAAGACAAAGGTGATCAATTCGTTAGGGTTTTAATTGGAACAAATCTTTGTGGGGGAAAGCTACATTACAATGTGGATTGACAAGTAGAGTCTGCATGGTTTGTTCCATGTTAGAAAATGAATTCCAATTGTTTCTATTGTGAGTGCTTTGGCACTCCACCAGTGATTTGGCCAACACGTTGCAGTAATGCACTCTTGGTGACATGTTGTTGGAACACAATCCGTAACTTAATAAGTATGCACAGGCATTATTCATAGAGTACAAATTGGAAAGGTTGTCACATATACACCAATATATGTTTCCCTACAATGGAGGATAAATGGCTTACATCATACTCGGATCTCGGAAGCTACATGTTGGGTCGTTGTTAGATCACCCTACTTGTCTAGTTAGGTAGACTTTGTAATTGTGATGTGACCTATCTCGAAAACACATGTAAATTCTATTAGTATAATGTTGTAAATATTAGAGTATATTACTTAATAGTTAATGAACTATTATTTGCCTTTTAAAAATGGTAGGTTATAAACATATCCAACTACAATGTAAGTTCTTCCAACATAATAAAATGATGGACACCCCTATATCTTAGTGTGCCTTCCAATTTCTCTTCTTTCTCTCTCTCATCATCTAACATTGGTTTTAGATCCATTAGTGCTCCTAGTGTTCAAAGTTTGGGGAAGCCATTGGAGTAGGGTATGGACAATGAGGTCGTATAGACTTGTAGAGGATTAGACTGGATTGTAAATTTGAAGAGGTCAAAGTTCATAACGGTAGTGAAGGAGCGCAAAGCACGAGGAGAACTTGATTTTCACATTTTCATGATAAAATCAAAGGAAATAGTCAATCTTTCATAATTTCGTGGAGATTTGAAGGCAAATATACCATTGTTTTTAATGTTAGGGTACGAGAAATTATGTAGAGACCCAAACGCAAGTTATAGACGTCATGGGGCAAACAAAAGGAGACGAAATCAAATTTAGTACAAATCATTTCTTGTTCATGAAAACCATATTTCATTAATCAAATCAGATGAGATAAACAACATAGTAGACAGAGACATTTGTGAGTGAAGATCTCATTACAAGAGGAACATGTTAGATCACAAACTTAATTTTGTAGTGATTTTTGTTCTTTCACCAACACAAGAAGTTCATAGAAAGGGCACATGTCATGCAAAAACCTAAAGGACCACACCAATTCACAAAGCAAGGGCATGAACAAGAGAGGAACATAGAAACACCTCCATTGTACCTTTAGGGCATGACACGTAACCTATAAATTGTTGTGAGGTAATTTCTATTATGTTCAAAAATCAATAATTGCTTTTTGAAGTAATTCACGATGATATTCTTTTTGCATCTACACTTACATTAATTTGCAAGTCGGATGTTGTGAATAATGGTCAATATACAAACCTTGTTTTTGTAGAAAGCACAGAAATTGACTATCATAATTACAATGTCTGAGTCTCAAAATTATAATTATCGTAGAGTGTCAAGAGTGATAAAATCATTCTTAACATTCGAATGAATGCATGTAGCAAATTTCACGGATTATGACAAGCATCATAAGGAGGCCTTGTTGTTGAAGTTGTCCAAGTGAGCTATGGACCAATTTGAAGAACAAGTATCTAACTTAGAAGAAAAGTCGGCTTTTGTATCTAAAGAATTTGTTGTTTTCAGAAAAGATGGATGAGGATGGGTCTAGTTAAAACACCTTCGGATGAAAAATCTTTAAGACCATCTCGATGCCATCAACAAAAAGGTGGATGATGATGGCCTAGATGCTCTTGTCTAAACAATTTGACACCCTCATATGAGTCCATGGAAGCTTTGCATTTGATGGCTAAAACTCAACTTGACTTTTGAACCGGGTAATTTCTACTTATTGCAAAAGGAAAACAAATAGACTAGGGCAAGTGAGTCTATTTTTAAACAAACAAAGTGCATTTGGTCCTCATCAAATGGTAAGTGGAAACATATTCTTGACAAACCATCTTTCACCTATTTGGTGAAATGCCATTGCCATCATAAGGTTGGACATTTAAAAATTGATTGTTGGGTGATAATATGATTTTTTCCAACACAACAAAAAGTTGTCAAATGAAGCAAATGTAACAATTGCAAATGAAAGATTTTGAAGAAGAGTATGATCTCATAACATCATGGTCAAACAACAATGCTGCCAATTGTTTGATCATTGATTTTGGTGCATCCAAACATTTTTCATAACGAAGGGGCTAGCATGTAACATTTATTGCAAATTCAAATTGTTTTGATTCAGTTGTATTCACTGATGGGGAGTCACTTGAAGTAAAAGGGATAGGACATATTTGTATAGTCCTCGACACTCAAACTTTTAGGAATGTTAAGTATGTTCCTAACATTCATTTAAAATCTCATGTCTACTAGTCGGTTTACAAAAATCCCAAGATTTCTATATTTTCTCTAAGCATAAGTGAATTGTGTTGTATGTGAAAACAGAAACAAGTAATTGCCTTAGTCATTGGGCAAAGTGGCTTGTATAGGCCTGTTGACTCTACTACAATCAGCTTAAATACATGTGTGGAGGGAAATTCCACAATTCGGGGTGCGCTAGAGTATGAAACTCCTTGAAGGCTTGTTGACCTTGTTCTGTCCAACTTACATTGTGGAGGGAATATACACTATAAATGTTTGGGAGACTGACATGCTCTCACATTGTGAAGGGATTATCCACTACAAATGTGTGGGAGGCTGAAATGCTTCATGTGCAAGGGGATGAAGTGCCCTGATTATGAAATGCACAAGAGACGCACGATGAGTTGGTAGGAAAAGTCACTCAACGAATTGTGAATGGTGACTCCACTCTCTAGGATTCACAGGATGTTCATGGTGAGATGGCAAGAAAATCAACTCAAACAAAGGCACTAGCTCAGAGGTCAGTAGAGCAAAGCTTCTTTTGCCCATCTTGTTGCGAAAGACTTTTCCTAACAAGACGGAATAGATAAGGAGATGATTATTTTTACTACTACAGAGATTCTTATCTCTCTTGCTGAGAATATTGCAAAGATAGTCACAATTCAGTTGCTTCTCTCCAAAATTTTGGTTGAGAGGTTCTACAAGGTGTCGCTTGAAGATATTTGGGTACTTGAACGTGATCATTTGGATTGCAAATTGATTGAGTCTCTATACAGGCTTGAGCAGTCTCCACAAGCCTCGTACATTCTCTTTGATCAACATCTCCAAGATTTTTATTTCAGAACCATGGAAAGTGAGCTGAAATTATTAACCAATGATGATTCATATCACAGCCACTAAATCACTCTAACGAGTATTGATGGACAACCTGCAATTTCTTATGTCCACATAACCAAATCTATGTCTTGTTGTTAGCTATGTTTTTTGGTTTCTTCCTACCCCGAAGCTCACGCATTGAACAATAGAAAACATCAAAGGACTGCTGCAGATATAGTAATATCTACGGAGCAGACTGCAGATTTAATTACTAAGCTTCGTGGTTTTATTGTATTTGTAAAATTTTGGGAAAACTTGTTGTCTCCGGTTTAGTCATTAAGGAGGTATTAAAATATATATTACTTCACTATTAGTTACCTATTAACTATTGTTCAGTTATAAACTTCCCCAACTACAATGTAACTTCTTCCAGCATTAAGTGAGATACAATTTCCACAGTCCATACAACTAGAGGAACAGCTTCTAGGATAATCGTAATAAAATGACAGACATGCACATACCTTAGTGTGCCTTCCAATTTCTCTTCATTCTCTCTCTCATCTCCTAACAGTAAAATTTTTGTATGTCATATGCTTTATCATTCCATTATCTAGTCTTCGTTCATCAATGATCATATAACTATTATAACTTTCAAGCGAAATTTTGAAAGCAATAATACACATCATGTGAATGGGACATATGCCAGCTGATGACATTTTCAGCATCGTAATTAAGCAGATTGGTTTTGCAGATGCACTCCAAAGGAGTTTTTTTCGCCACAACAAGACCACCTTCAAAAAACAGTCCTTATTGCACTATCCTTTGTTCTGGAAAAATAAAGGTCGCACAGAATATATTTCAGCTTCAATCTGCAACATTGTCTAAGACATAGCTTTCTCTGCAAATGAAAAGATTCAACAATAAAGAAATTATCACAATGAAATTCCTGCTACTGAACCTGCTATAAAAGTTGTCTGCTTTGGTTTTGATGCACGCAAGACATCCAAATTGATAAATAACAGCGCTTTTAGACTGCAATTCACTCCAAAGGAATACTCGTACAAGATAGCAAGTTCACACTATTTCAACCGTGTTAATAAGAAGGCTGTCCACGTCTGGAACTAATGTTACTCGCTTGTTTATATCACCCAGAAAACAGCATTGTTTGGTAACTGAATTGATGGCAGCAACATCCTGTGCAAAAATGCACTCAGATCCAGGTACAGCCTGGTACAATTTTGCAAACAAAACTCACCTATTAATAATATACTTCATATTTGCAGAAAGAGTGATATTATCTTCATGGAAAATACATAGCACATAAAACAAACACAAACCCTGATAACAGAAAAAACAGCATTGGCGCAGTTGCAACTCACATCAAAAAGTATATCACCGAGCTTCAGCTTTACTGCACCACTCTCATATACAAGCAGCTTCCCCATCAATCCTGCAGGCAAAATTTCAAGAATAGATTTTTGTTCATTACTAGTACTCTGAGCACCAGAATTGCTAGCTGCCTTATCATCTGACAAGTTAACAGCTTTATCATTTGCACCACTGCTAGTTTCATTCGTAGCATTTTCAGTCTTGAAAACAGGTAACCTGCCTAAAGGCAGTGAACCTGGAAGCTGTAAAAACAAAAATTTGTCTTCCTGGCTCTCATTCTGCAAGCAAATGATGAAAACATTGATGTCAAAATTTCCAAAACCATAAATAGAATAGATAATCTACAGCATATGGATGATCATTTGCAGCAATAAGTGATCCCATGGAACAAACCCATAAACCAAGCTCTTGTGCCGCAACTATAGTATCCTCTTCAAATGTGTTATCGGTTCCTTCTCCAAATTCTTCTGCATCTAGCAACTCTGTATGGATATACACAAATTAGCATTTACTGCGGCTACAATACTTGTTACTTTGTTATGAGCTTAAGGCACTCTATAAAGAATACGAAGGAAGGAAACTACCAGATTTTCCAGAGTATGGCTTCCTCAGAGGAAGTATCATAGGATAGTATGTAGAATAATCCTGCAGGACATCCCAAACATAAACTACCTAACATAACATAGAAATGTCAATTTGTAAAATAGTCCTGCATAAATTTCAAGAGGTATTCTAGAAAAAGAGTATAGAAGTAAGGCAACACATAATAGGAGCTTTTACCATGGGCTCGTCATATTCTTTTGATCGTTTTCCAGTCTTAGCGTCTATATGCATTCCCTCGTGTATACCATCTGACCAAAAAGGTTTGAACAAACACAACTTGATAATAATGCACAAATAAAGAGATCATTTCTTAATAATAAAGGACGAAGAAATATTGTATTTACATTTCATGCAGCACTGACATTAGAAAATAAATCTGTAATTTATAAATAATTATTTTTAAGTGGCACATAAATTCTGAAATAAAGTCATCCACTTATACCATTGATAGATGGCTTTTGTCAACTCCTCGAAATCCGCCTCCACTACCCCCGCCACCACCTCCTCCACTACCTCCCTGTAAAATCCTGCTGCTCTTCCAAAGGCACCACTTGATCCATACCCAAATGCAACTTGTACAGGTGCCACTGGTACACATTGAAATAACTTCACCCATCACTCGTTTTATTTAGAAGACAACATTAGAAGTTTTACGTCATGTAAAGATTGTCCCCATCATTAGATTTTACACCAAGCTTACATATAAAGTAGCAAATATGTAGAAAAAATAGAAGTCACATTCAGAGGAGGATCTCAGATGTAATTGTCTAGCAGCCACATCCACCTGGCAATACCAAATATGTGGAAAATAATACATTGGGTAACCATTGCAACAAATTTTAAAAATAAAAATAACAAAGGCAGTGACTGTCTTGAATTTAAGCCTCATGATTCAGTCAAACAAACTAATGAAATGTTTAAATTTGATACAACCAAGGCTAGAACCTTGATTATAACTTTTAAAGGCCCTAGTATCAAAAACCCTGTCTTCTGTAGCTAATGAGCCAAATATTTTTTGGCCAAAACTATTAGAATAAACTTATATTTGCAAACTTGCAAGATAATTTTTGAAATCCTGGGTCATTCGGCAAAAGGCAGTGATCAGTAATATAGGCCAGGTATTTATTGGTCACATTAGTTACATGGCCGCCAAAAGGACACATGAGTTGTTTCCACAAATATGTAGTCTATCAATACAAGCCACATAATTATTGGTCACAATAGTTATATGGCTGCCAGAAGGACGCAGAATTTTGTTTACAAAAATATGCAGTCTATCAGCATCCCTTTTGATTGAGATAGTATGCACTCAAATAACAAGTCAAGAATGAATGAAATCCTAGTACGAGTCACAGTGTACAGTGCTTCTCTTGGACACTAATTTCCTATCACTTGGTAATTACATTGTGTTCCATGTTCTATAAAACTCTGTGCAAATAATGAAGTGACTGTCTGTTTTATATGTAATACCTAGACTACAATCAGGATCACTTGTAGAAATGCATGTAGCTGCTTCCTATTCTCTTCTCTAATTTATTTCATCACAATAAAATAAAATGCTTTGATACTTGCTTCATATCCTTTCAACCCCATCGGAACTTTTAAAATGCATTTGGGAGCAATGGCCTTTGTATAACATAATCCAAAAAATTGGACACCAAACTGCGTTACTAAAGGTTGATTCAATATTGAAAGCTGCTCCAAAAATTTAAATTTTATTTTAAAGTGGACTTTCAGAACAAATCTAAACTTGAATCACCTGAAATATGCCTTCAAATGATTGAATCAAAAGCCACAAACTTGAATACATATCAGTGGAAACAAAACATCAAAATGAGTTGTTTGGAGATAGAGCCAAAAGGCAGTTCATAGAAATACTAAGCTAAGTACCATTCACAAAGAAAGTACGTTAGAAACTCATAGAACTCGCATTCTGTGTATGAAATAAAGGATTTCTGCACATGGTTTGTTTTCAATAAACAGGAATTTTCATAGCTTAACAAGCAGCTGCAGAGGTCTAAAGAGACTTCCAATATAAGGCAAAACTTTAGTGGAATGCAGATTACTATACAGTTAATATATAATGAATGAACACATTGTTTTCCTGACTATGTATGTTTCTAACAGCACATAGCATTATTGTTTATATAACAATCAAAATATTTAAATGATTTGCAGAATGCTTGGAATTTCAATTGGAAGTTGTCAGTGTCTTTTGCAATAATTTTTCATCATTATGATTGCCCTTCATATTGTATGAATTTTCATTCAAAACACATTTAATTTGTTTTGTACTTTTTGATTGATTACTTTTGGTACTTTCGCTTTTATAATTGGTTGTAGTTTGTACTCTCCAAGTCCTATTTGCCTACATTGATCATTGGTGGACTTTAATATGATTTCTGTCCTTCTTTCTTTTTGGTGAGGAAGGTCCAATAACTATTTCAGATGAAGCAAAAGACAGTCTTGTCAGCTTGAATGTGCAAACCAATAACTCTTTCAGATGAAGCAAAAGACAGTCTTGCCAGCTTGAATGTGCAAATTGAAAGAAGTAAACAATGTTTGGCATCTTATTGCATTTTTGGTTAATATTCTGATGCTTTATCATCTATTCAAGTGTCCATGCCTCTTGTGTATCTAGTTTATAGGTTTATGCATTGGCAAAGGTTTAAAAGGAATCTCAATGACAGAAGTACCAATTTGCTGCATCTCTTCTGTTGATAAAAATAAGATAATTGTCATTGATTAACATACACGCCCTCCCATATGAACTTCTTTTAGTGGCAATTACACAAAATATGTGTTCTCACCAGGGATGCACAACTCCTCTATTTGAGTAGCAAAAGCCTAGCTGCCTCTCAACCATAGGAAAAGATCCGACTCCACACTGTAAGTGATCAGCCTTATAAGTTCATGTATAAATGTATGTGATACAAATGGACACATATTTAGAACGTGTTTGTCTCCATAGTGCCCATTTAGGAGTATTTGTTATTTATAGAGTTTCCATGTTTTTAGCAATCGACGTGATATGTTTGTCTCCATGGTGCCCATTTAGGAGTATTTGTTATTTATAGAGTATCTCGGCTTGAGTAGTTGAGAGTACTTGCTATTTATGGAGTTTTTTTTTTTTTTTAATAAAGGTCAACACATTTGTATTAAAAGAATTGAATGTGAAGAAAGATGTACAAAAACAATCAAATCACAGCATAAACGGAAAGTGACTGTGACAAAGATCAGTTGCTGGAACAAAACATCATCTTAAAGATCACAATAGAGCACAAAATGCATAACTAAGAGCTCCAACGCCTAAGATCTTTAAGCATAGCACTGTTCAAAATGCCTAGGCTACCTACGATGCTGCTGAAGCTGCCAACATACATAAAAATAATGTTCCAAAGATTCTTCACAGGCTTACAGGCCAAAAAATAAAGTCAAGAGTTCTCATTGGCCAGATTTAAACATTTTGATTGACATTACATCAAAAAGAGTGTCATTCCCCATGGAACTGGAACTGAGGACAGGTTAACAATCTATCCAGGATCATACACAGCCTCCTGGTTTGGCGCAATTAACACTGCCAGGTTGTGTCAGCAGGCAATAGATGGGGCAAAGTGCTCCTGTTTGCATGTTTTCTACTCACAAACTCCCTGCTTGGGTGGCTCGTCTTTTGAAGGATGAGGAATAGTAGGAACTTGCATAGTCTTGCCATTGTGCTTGTTGATTATGTCAGAGAGGACAAGGTATTCAATAGTCTCAATCCTCATGCACATGAGGTCAATAATGTTCTGCTACTGCTGATGTCTAGCAATAAGATGCAGAATACATTTCTCCATGATGGTGCATGGAGGATGGGGTTCTCCCAGATTTGTGTTCGATTCCTTTGTGACAGTGTCAATGGACTTGAGGAAAGAAGCAAGAATAGCACCTCCGTGTGAAACATGGGGAGCTTGTTTGGAACAGGCAGAACCCCATTAAACCCTGTAGCTTGGCTTTCTTACTGCCAAGTGGCCTGGGGACTCAGAGTGCAGAACACGGGGAGAGGCATGGGGTCAGGGAGGGAGGAGTTGCGGGTTGGCTGCGAAGGGGGAGATTTTTCGGTGGGAATTTTTTCAGGAACTGGGCAGAGGACCTACTGGAGTGATGATTCTCAAGGAGATGGGCAAGGATTTCCTTGGATAGAGGGGACGTTCTGGGTCACAATGCAAAGCTCAACCAGAGATTGAACAGGCTGACACAGCCTAGGCAAAAAGGGAGGGATATTTTCCTTAATGGGACCAGGCAAAGATGATAAGATTGCCCTGCTGAGAGAGATGGGGACATACCTGCTGAACTTCAGGGTTAAAAATATGTGGTGTTGCATTGCAAATCTGACCTGTTGCTGCTGCAAATCTGACTTGCCTAGCCAGACTAAGGTCCCTGGCCTGAGGAGTTCCCACTCCCAGATAATGTTGCATATTTGTCAGCTTTCTTTTCTTTCATTAACTCTCAACTGTTTTGGAGGGGGTGTGTTGCACCTGCATCTATGAATGATGAGATGCTGCTTTATAGTCATTGCCTGCAAGCAAGGGCTTCTTCATGGAGTATCAGTATAAATATTGTACCTTGAAAAGAGTGACCTTGACAAATGAGTAGTGAATGAATATGTGACTAGCACTACCACTTCCATCAGGTGTACCTAGTGACTAGAGTAAACACTGTTCATGATTAAGGGCTCAACCAAATGTGAGATGGCCCAAGGCCCCAACATGATGGATGCATCCATCGATTCTATACATAACGTATGGGTGAATGCATAGTTAGAAGACTCAGCGAGTACAGTACTCGCGAGTTGGCGAGTACTCGCCAAAGAAAGCCCCAAACATATAATCGCCCAAAAACTCACAAAAAAAAACTTGCTGAGTTTTGGCGAGTCCTCAATTATTTTTCCATTTGCATGGTGTCTCGACCTAAATTATTCATTTCTTTCCACGTGGGCTCCAAGGTTGACTGCATCACTAGAGGTTTTGTCTCTATTGATGTTCTTTTCTGAGTTCTGATGTTTTGGCTGCCTTCCCTACAAGCTTTCAAGCTCTCTGTGTGGGCTTCAAATAAATCTATGTTACCGGAAACGCCTTAGAAGGCCGCGGGAGCGGGAGCGGGAGCGGGAGCGGCGGGGGAGCGGCCAGGGAGTGGGCAGGGGCTGCGGAAATGCCCGGTACGGCACAGGCCGTACCCAGGCGTTTCCGCAGCCCCCTGCCCGCCTCCCGGCCGCTCCCACGTTAAAAAAACGCTTTTTTAAAAAAATTACAACAATAAAAATTATAAATTCTTCTAATCTAAAACCTAAAAGCTACCTCTAAACAATAAAACAAAAGAACAACACACAAACAAAACATAAAGCAAACAAACTCACATTGTGGCTCTCCAAAATTGCATTGTGCTTGTCTAGGGTTTGAGGAGCTATTGCTAAGCTTGTAGGAGTGTGAGGAGCTGCAAAGGAGGATTTGTGAAGGATTTGATTTGTGGTTTACTAAGTGAAGGTAAGTTTTTTTAATTTCTAGCCTTGTTCCTCTATTTTTTTTTATTATTTAATCTTTCACACATTACATTTTTTTGCTTATGTTCATTTTTATTTTGCTCTTTCCATTTAATTTTTTTAATTTTCATTGTTCAATCACAATGCAATTGCATGCCATTGTTTTCTTTGCTTAATTTTTTTTTAAACCTTGTAGGTATTTCTACAATGGCAACAAGTTCTGCTTCTTCTGGGCAATCTTTGGCCAAAGACTTTGACCCAAATTCACCGTTATGGAGGCACGTAACAATAGTTCAACAACTTGCAGGTGGTGGTTGTTTTGAATGGAAATGCAATGAGTGTGATGGACTATTCAAAGGCTCTTACAGTAGGGTGAAAAGCCACTTGTGTGCCATAACGGGTAATGGTATAAGAGTATGCAGGGGGAGGAATAATGTTGGGGTGCCAAAAGCAAATGTTTTGGCATATATCAAAGAGCAGGAGGATGCAGAGGCTAAAGTGGCTATGAGAGCGGGTCATCCATTGGCCAAAAGAGGAGGTTCATCTCGTTCAGCAAGGCCTCCAGTTGCTCCATCACCTAGTGGATCCCCAATTGTGGCCATGCCACATCCATTTGTGGCTCCTATCTCCACAGATGAGGATGTTTCCCTTGCACGAAAGAAAAGTAAGACAAAAGGGCCATTGGAAAAGGCCTTTCAGAATGAGAACAGGGAGATTGCAGATGAATGCATTGCAAGGTGTGTATATGCTAATGGGCTTTCTTTTAATGTTGTGAGATCACCTTATTGGCATGAGATGGTGAAAGCCATCAATGAGGCACCAAAAGGGTATAAACCACCAGGATATGAGAAGATCCGCACCACCCTTTTGGATAGACAAAAAAAATATGTGGAAACCTCCTTGCAACCAATTAGGGACTCATGGACCAAAACTGGTGTGTCCATTGTTTCTGATGGATGGAAAGATGCAAGAAACCGCCCTTTAATCAATGTGATTGCAGTATGCCCTAAGGGGGCAATGTTTTTGAAAGCGGTTGATTGTGAGGGGCAAGTGAAGGATGCCCAATTCATAGCCAACATTCTCTTTGAGTCCATTGAGGCAGTGGGGCCTGAAAATGTTGTCCAAGTGATAACGGACAACGCCAAAAATTGCAAAGTTGCGGGGATGCTAGTTGAGGCACGGTATGGGCATATTTTTTGGACACCTTGTGCTGTGCATTCATTGAATTTAATGCTAAAGAAAATGGCAAACAAAATAGAGTGGATCCAGCAAGTGTATGCAGAAGCTGAAGAAATCCAAATGTTTGTCACCAACCACCACATGTCACAGGGCATTTTTAGATCATTCTCGCAGTTGGAGCTACTGAAGGTAAGGAAAAGCTTTATTTCTTTCTTTCTTTTTAATTTAAAATTTAATATAAGTTTTTTAGTATTCTTTTAGCTTTCAATTTTATAATTTAAATTTTATTTTTAATTTTTGTTCCTCGTTCTTATTAGGTTGCTGAGACTCGGTTTGCATCACACACAATCGTCTTGAGACGACTAGTGAAGGTGCGAGAGGCACTCATGAGGATGGTAACATCCAATCTTTGGTCTGTATGGAGGCAATCAAACACTCAAGGGGCTCAAAAAGTGAAGAACCGATCTTAGAGGACCCTTGGTGGGATAGAGTGGGTTATCTGTTGAGTTTTACGGAGCCCATTATGAGCATGATCCGGTTTACTGACACGGATCAACCATGTCTAGGAGAGATATATGACGGCATCGACTCAATGATTGAGAAGATAAAAGCCGTCATAAATGCAAAAGAACAAGATCCCGAGGAAATATTTTTCAAACAAGTGAAGTCAATCCTCATTGAGCGGTGGAACAAAATGACCACCCCATTACATCTACTAGCTTTTGCATTGACTCCTAGATTTTATAGCACAGAGATCCTTTCCTTGCCAGGGAGGGTAGCACCATACAGGGATGCGGAAGTCAGTGAGGGATATATGGTGGCATTGGCTAGGCTCTTCCCTGATCCTGAGGCCCAAGACCAGGTTATGGTAGAGTTTGGCAATTTCATAGCAGAAACGGGTCATAGCCTTCTCGCTCTTCGGAGCAAATACAAGATGGATGCACATATGTGGTGGTACCTCCATGGTACTTCATCGGCTTACTTGCAACCTCTGGCAATCAAGGTCTTGGCACAGGTAAGTTTTTAATTTTTTTATTCTCTTTTCTTTTAGTTTTTTAAAATTTAAGTTTGAGTGTTTAAATCTGAAGTTGAACTTTGCATTGACTTTGAAGTTTGGGTTGCCTTAATAGGTTGCAAGTTCATCTTCCTCTGAGCGCAACTGGAGTACGTATAATTTCATCCACTCACAGAAACGCAACAGGTTGGGGGCTAAAAGGGCTGAAGATTTGGTATACATACATTCCAACTTGCGCCTTTTATCCCACAAGCAGCCAGAGTACAAGGAAGGGTCAACAAGACATTGGGACATTGATCCAGAGATAGTTGACTTGGATGCTTCCATTTCCCACCATGGAGCATATGATGATGAGAGGAGTTTTGTGGCACCACGAGACCTACATGCACAAGGGGGTGCAACTGGCAGTGGCCCTAGTGCGAGTGGTTCGAGCCCATGTGGTTCTAATGAACCACATAATGATGATGATGTAGCTGGTTTTGATCCTCTTGATGAAGAGGAATATGATGAATATTGACAATGAAAGATAGTTTGAGCTTTGAATATTGATCTATGATTGAATTTAATATATCATGAGATTCATGACATTCACATTGTGTTCGATTTAAGTATTTTAAATTTTAATTTAACTTTTAAGCTTTTAAGTTTCTAAGTTTTATCGGTATCCTAGCTTGTTTGTTGTGGTTATTCACTTATTTAGCTTATAACTTGTCTTTTATCTTGTCTTTCATATGCATAATATGTGGTTAATAATTAAATTCCTATTTAGAAGGCTGAAATTTATATATTTTTTAATTTTTATATAGTTTTTGTACTGCCGTATCCTACGCCGTATCCGGGGTCAAAAAAATTTGCCGTTTCCGCGTATCGGATACCCCGCTCCCGCTCCCGTATCCTCCCTTGGCTATGAATACTAAATTCACCTTGCTTGCATAGGTTTGGATAGCTTTGTACATCTCACGGATATGGATTGAGTTTTATTTCTTTGTCATTCTTTTTGCATGATTCTTCTCAATGGCTCAGCTTTCAATATTTTCAACCTCCTTCCACATGGCATCTCTAAGATATTCTTCTACACATGTTGGTGGGCGGCTGAGTTGACTGTCTACCTTCTGCACTTCCAATCACCACCAAAACAGTGATATGTGTGCTTTCAAGCTCTTATTTCCATATACAACATTGTTTAACTTTAGATCAACGCAATGATTAGGCTTATATTACGATAACTTGGTACAATATCTTCTATTTTCTCTTACAAATTATGAGTACTGGTGATGGAGGACAACTTATCAGCCGGCTGTTGTATTCGCATGATGATGCGATTTTGTATTGTATTTGTATTCAAATCTAATAGAAAACACTTCTCCAACATTTTATGGACTCATTTGATACATTTTGTAGCTATATTTTGCTTAAAATTTATGTTTTTTAAAGAAATTTGCGTATTTTTTAAGTTGTCGAGTATTCCCAGTATTCGCCAAGTCTTGCCGAGTTTTTGCCGAGTCAAATTTTTTTGGGTCTGCCGAGTACGAGTATGCGAACTATGGGTGAATGTATTACACATGATAGATGCACCCATGTTTGGAAAGTAACTTTTTCCAGTTAGATAATGAGATTCACACCACACTTTCAAAGAGGTTAAGATTATCACAGCTAACCTAATTCATGGTTAAAAACTTAAAATGGTTATAAATTTAAATCTCGCTAGCCAACTTAATTCATGGTTAAATATCACTAGCATGCTAAAAGAGAGTTTGACAAGAGGGTTTCATAGCTAATCAGCATTGTAGGAGTTATAAACTTATAAGGTTTAACTTTTAAGAAAAGGGAAATTTAGCTTGTCCAGAATTTTCTTCCAGCACCTAAGCTTAGGTTACTTAGACTCATGTAAAAATGAAAGAAAACAAGTTTTTGACTTCCTTCCCTAACCTCAAAATGCATGCACATAACCAGGTTACAAACAAAACAAAAATTGCTTCATTTTTATCATAATTAATGCCATGTGTTATATACAGATAATGATGAAAATCAAAGCAAATTATTATAGTTCTAAAACAATTTCAGAGGGTTTTGAGTTTTTAAATTTAAAGTAGTGCTTGGATTGAGTTGTCACGAGACATGCAACTAATATAAGTTGGTCCAGACCTGATGCAGTCAAGATCTGCAAAATGAACCTTTGTCTCAATCAGACATAATCTTAGAAATCTGATTTATATTGCAGCAGATTGTCTCTGAACTTTAATGCTTGATCAGTTTTAGATAAGATATTTACGATAAAATCCAGGCCAAATTTAGTAACGTGAAAAGAACAAGTCTTCTTGAACCTAAAATCATTCATTTCCTTGTTCAAGGGACAATATATTGCTCAATATATCTTACTAATTTCTTGTAGCTATGTAATTTATATTCTTTTATGTTATGATTCAGAAGTTCGTGAAGAGCATCTCCAACCTTATTCCTGAGCAGCTACAGTTGTGAATTCACTCTTACATTCCTAATAGTTTTGAGTGCAAGTGAATACTTCAAGCAATACAGGAATTGTAATGCTTACCCTTCCTATCTACTCCAGGTCCTCTCCGCCCAGCATCTTCTTTTGATTGCTGCAAAGTTAATTAACCAGAATAAGATTAAAAGTCGGTATAATCATAAAACAGGATCCAGATGAAGACTGTAGATTGAAAAATTTAGAATTAGATAGAAGTACATAAACCAGGGTTCAGATGAATACTGTAGATTGAAAAACTTAGAATTAGATAGAAGTACCAAAACCATGTACCTCAACAAGTTTCAGTAACTCACTAGTCAGCTCTGCTTCAGACTTTTCTCCAATCTCTCTGTGTTTGGTAGGATAAAAATTACAAAACTAGAATAAACTACCAAGATTGTTAACAGAAATTTGTTATAAGCAATGTTGAAGATAATTAAAATCATACTTTTTCACTGTTGTCGGTTTCTTCACTCTCCTTTGTGGCACTTTAGGCACAAATTTTGCCTGAAATAAAAAAAAAAAATTGCAGTCACTAAAATCATGTGCACCTCTCAAGCCTAAATTTCATCTTCATTATCCCACTTCAAAAGATACTCTCATAAAATATAGCAACAAAGTAAAGCAAGTGTAGGGGAACTGAATATACTAATCAATAATTACATATGCGATGATAACCCTTATAGTCAAAATGGAATTATCTTGTCATTATCATGAAAATTTCTTTCCAACTCACTCAAGGTATATTTAAGTTTGCAACCTTCCAACTGCAGGTTGGACTTGTCTTTCCAGCTCATTAGAGCTAGATTGGTTTAGTAACCTTCAAACTCCATGCATTCACACATCGCACAGATTTCAATTTTTAGTCTTGTAAACCATTTCATGATCCTCTTTAACATCCTGTTTTTGTATTGCAAGAATGAATTATATGTTGTATTGCCTTTTGTACTGTAATTACAAAAATCTCCAACAACGAACAAGTATTTATTTAATCAAGGATCAAAATTGATGATTTACTAGGACCAGCTCTAAGAAGACAACTTACCAAGTTGGATGTCCAATTTGGCTTCATTGGGTATGCCTTTAAAAAAGACACTTGAAAGATAACCTTGAAATCAAACAAGCAATGTTTGAATGGCTGGTTACCGTTCAGTGCATCTTTCATGAGATTTACAGTGGCTGGTTACTGTGTGCAATGCACCAACATCTTTCAAGAGGGTTACAAATGACGCTCTCTGACCATACATAGAATGTTTCGTCATTGTGTATCTTGAGGACACTTATATTAACAAAGACATGGGAGAAACACATGGCACATCTGGAACAAGTACTTGACACTCTTTGAAAGAAACAATTGTAGCTCAATTTAAAGATGTAAGAGTGTGTGTAACAATCACTTGTGAATATATGATTTTGGTTGGAGGTAATGAGTTATAAATAGGTCCAGCTAATGTCCAAACAAATATTGCTATGCCCACTTTTGTTTTGCATTTTCCATACCCTTGTTGGCTCTCGGAGGCTGGGATTCTATGAATTTGAGTTACCTAGAGATATTATTCTGACATGGTTTGCAGTATTTTGACGGACATGATGATTATGATGGTATATGTGGTTATGATGATTATCATGTTTATATATATATAGACTGTTTCGGTATGGGTATGGGTACGGGTTCGAGCACGGGTATGGGTACGGGTTCGGTACGCTGAAACGGCAAATTTTTAAAAACCTCAGGTCCGATACACTTTTGGGTATGTTTAATATATATATATATATATACACACACGGATGTATGTATGTATGTATGTATATAAAATTATAAATTTAAAGAAGCATTTGCATACTTATTGAAATTTAATACTCATACAATAAATATGAGTATTAAATTTCAATAAATATGCAATGTATGAGTATTAAATTTCAGTAAGTATGCAAATGCTTCTTTACATTATATATATATATATATATATATATATATATATTATATTTCAATAAGTATGCAAATGCTTCTTTACATTTATAATTGTATTGTGTGTGTGTGTGTAAATAAGCATTTGCATACTTATTGAAATTTAATACTCATACAACTTAAAATCATTCATAGAACATGAAAACAAATTTCCAATACTTTGAGAATTGAGACTTGAGTTTGTATTGATTCATAATGTTCAAAACATAATAGTTAATAACATAATACATTCAAGTTCTCAACTTCTAGAGCATATCATCTAGGCTAAAACTATTATGAAAGTGACTGTAATGGCTTATGAAATTCGACACAAGAGAGACCCAGCTGCTTCTGAACGCATTAAGCAAAAGGTATATGTTGAATGTCGTGCTTACTACTTGTATTTCCAACCTTTCTGTTATGCATTATGCTGCATCTTGTTATGAAAGAAAGCTTTGCGTGTCTTTTCTGAAGATACTTCAAAAGATATAATGTTTTGTTGTGCTTATTGCTAGGGTAAATAAATGCCTCTTTCTGGTTTTCCAAAAATGCCAGTCAAGCATTCTCATAACTTTATATTAATATTAAATGACTAGTACCTGATATAAGATATTGGTTTCCAGGAATGCTATGAAAAGCAGAAAGAACTGGTGCTCATGGCAGAGCGTGTTGTCCTTGCCACTTTGGGTTTTGATCTTAATGTGCAACATCCTTATAAGTACCCACAAAAAAAAAACGTTTTTTGCCTGGGGTACGCTGCATGGTACGTACCCACAGGCCCTGGGTATGGTTCGGGTCCGGTTTTTCGTACCTGAAGCGTACCCTGGACCTGTGGGTACGTACCCACAACGCGTTTCGTACCGTACCCGTACCAAAAAAGTTTGCAGTCTAGTACGAAAGGGGGGAACGTTTCCATGGAGTATATATATATATATATATATATATATAGTTTTTTTATTAGATTCGGTAAAAACAGGGATTGGCTCCCAGGGCCATTACAAAAGGAATATATATATATAGTTCATGTTACTGGCAATTTTGGATTTATGCATATAAATTGAATAATTAATCTTCCTGATTATGATTGCAAATGTGATGGGTTTATACTTGTTTATGCTCATGGCAATTGCAAACTACATACAAATTAATGACAGAAACTTGGTGTACATTTGAGTATTACAATGAGCAATTGTGAGATGAATTATTGTTTGTACCCCTTGACAGGATGTTTTAGGCCATGAGGCTTGTGGAGTGCGGACAATCCTTGGTGGAATGACTATGCTTTGCATTCTATGTGATTGTACCCATTGTATTGATTATTTAAATTATATACAAGTATCTGTATTGGACGTTTTCATGGGTGCAATGAATGTGCAAGGAACACGTCTAGCCAAGAAATGTGGAATATTAAAGGGTCCTATTAGCACACCACATTAAACTTGGGCATAGTTGGCCCAACCGGTTTTGTAGAAAGAGCACATCTAATTAAAACCATTAAATGCGACCCTTTAATTAAATTGTCATTCCTATAATTAAATGTTACTCCTTAAATTAAATTGTAATCCCTAGAATTAAATGTGAACCCTTATAATAAAATTCCGACTCATCACCTTGAATTAATTACACTCTCATTAATATTATGTTCATATTCATTTAACACTTTCCCTTCCCTTTCCTAGTCATGTAACCCTTGCACTAAAAGATGAAACAAAAAGATGCCAAAGAATGTGCCTTGTCCCCTTCAAACATCTAAAGCCTGCTATAGATGACAAAATGGGATATGCTAGAGAAGAAAAGCTTGGAGAGGAGTTTGAAGACTCATTGATCCCTTTCATTGTTAGTAGAAGGAGAAGCAAAGAGAAAAAAATGAGAAGATAAAACTGCACTGTATCAAATGTCACAAGCAGAGTCTTATTTATACGTAGGGATGATAGTTACATTGCAGTTATCGGTTATGGCAGGTATAACTTCTTAACTGCTCACAAACCGCATAGTACATTATATATTCAACACCCCCTTAATGACTAACCTTGAAACAACACCAAGTTTATCTCTAAACTTGACAAACAACAAAGGACCGAGAGGTTTGGTGATTAGATCAAGAGGCTGATACGAAGGACATAAATGAAGAGAGATATCACCTGAGTCAACCAACTGTCGAATATAGTGATGATGAATCTCAATATGTTTAGTGTGGACATGATAGACAAGATTCTTCACCATCTTTAGAACACCTTGATTATCACAAAAGAATGAAAGAGGTGTAGTGGTAACTGGGAAATTGAAAATTAGTCAATATTTGACGAAGCCAAATTGCTTCATAACCGGCACTAACAGCAACCTTGTATTCTCGCTTCAAAGAGAAGAGATGGCAACAAAGAGGCTAAAGTTTACTCTGCCAAGAAACAACTCCTGAACAAAAAGAGAAGATATATTCAATGGTAGATTGTTGAGTATCTATAGATCCTCCCTAATCAGAGTCGGTATAGCCAATCAATCTGAAATCTGCAACTCTCTGATATAGAATGTCAAAGTCAAGAGTTCCTTTGACATATCTTAGAACTCGTTTTGTTGCTCCCCAATGAATGAGTTTTGGTTTAGACAAAAACCGAGAAAGATAGCTAACAACAAAACATAGATCCGGTTGTGTAGTTGTGAGATAGATCAAGCTACCCACCAATTGTCTATATAATGATTCATCGACCGGTGGTGAATCATCATGAGCTGAGAGTTTTAGCCCGACCTCCATAGGTGTAGAAGAAGAATTACAATCATACATCTAAAATTTGTAAGAGGTTCGTGGCATACTTAACTTGAGAAATGAAAATCAAGTGATTATGTTGCCAAAATTCTACACCAAGACAATAGTGAAGGAGGCCTAAATCAGTCATGTCAAAAGTAGCACATAAATCTGATTTTACCTGATGAATCGCAGCATCTCCACTGCCTGTGATGGCAAGATCATCAACATAAACAATAAGAATCACAATGTCATCACCATTGCTTTTGACATATAGATTTGGATCAGAATGACTCCGTGTGAAACCTGAATATCCGAGATACTTATCTATTTTGATGTACCGCTTAAGTCTATACAAGGACTTAATCAATCTACATACCAAATGCTCACGACCACAAGCCCGAAAACCCTTAGGTTGTGTCATATACACTTCTTCCTCCAAATCCCCATTCAGAAAGCACTTTTGACATCCATCTGATATACTTTCCAACCAAACCGAGTCGCAAAGGAAAGAAGTCATAATCTATCCCCTCCTATTGCAAAAATCCTTTCGCAACAAGTCGAGCCTTGTACTTATCCAAAGTACCATCTGTTTTACACTTGATTTTATACACCCATTTACAACTAATGGGGTGTTTCCTGGAGGCAATGGTACCAACTTCCAGGTATTATTTTTAATCAAGGCATCATACTCTAGTTACATGGCAGTTTCCCATTCCGGTATGCCTCGTGCTTCAGAGTATTTATGTGGCTCATGAATATGAAGAAGATCAAAAGCAAGAGCAAACTGAGCTTTCGAAATAATAAATTTGCTTACCAGTTCATCGAGACCTTCCATATAAGAGAGGAGAGATGGAGACAATTCTTCCTTCCTCGAATCCGAATAGTGGAGTAAAACCACTTAGGCCGCCGCTGAACTGAGGATGTGGTATTTGGTTGTGGTGCTTCCGGAGGAGAAACCAACACAAGTTGATTTCCTGGAGACTCAAAATCTCAACGGGAGAGTGCACAGACTGTCCTAGAGTCTGTGGAGGAGTATGAGAAGAACCAGATTCATGATTGGGAAAGGAAAGAGTACCAAACTCTGTTATGACCCCTTGCTGATCACTGCCCCTTGCTGGTCCCCTTGCTGATTACAACCAAAGAAAGACTTTGTTTCTTTTACATCAACATCCCGACTAACAATGATTTTATTAGTGGAAGTATCAATCAATCTATAGGCTTTAGATTGATCACTATAACCAGCAAAAAAATATCTAGAACATTTGGAATCTAACTTACTCCTCTTACTTGCAGGAACCAAAGTATAAGCAATTGAACCAAAAACACGAAATGTTGATACCTCTAGTTTGATTGTGGACCAAGCCTCTTCCGGTGTGATATCCTGCAAGGCTTTGCAAGGACTCGATTGAGAATATACACAACTATGTTAACTTGCTTCTCCCCAAGTACTTATATGGCACTTTGGGATGCATCATGCACCTTGCCATCTCCATGATGGTTTTGTTCCGCCGTTCTACCACCCCATTCTGTTGTGGGGTATAAGGGGTTGTCAATTGGCGTTGAATCCCTTTTTTACTACAAAAATCAGCGAACTATTTAGAGGTGAACTCACCCCCATTATAGGATCTCAATGTCTTGATCCACCGGCTGAATTCATGGTGAGGAGCAGGTCTTGAGGCCTAGGCGAGGGGGTCACGATGGAGGCTCGCATTGGGGTCCGGCTTAACGCTCTAACGTGCATGAGGCCCGAGTTTTGATCTCCGGTATAGTATGGACTTCAATACCGTAGTGTGAGATGCGATCTCAACAAGATGGTTGAATGAAGTGTGAGTTAGCAGCCCAATTTAAGGTGCCCTAATTGGAATTGGAGCTCGGGTGGGATTGAATGGCCTTGGCGATGAGTGTTGAGTCTTGGGCTAGAGAGTGGGCCAAGCTTGAAAAGATTGATGAGATATTGAGACTTGGAATGTTTGTGCTTGGAAAGCTCAAGCTTTGCCGAGAAAGGAGGGAGGATTATTGGGGCATTTTAGGCCTTAGAAAGGGAGTGTGAAGCCAATTGGGAGCTTAGTAGGGTTTGCTCGGGGTTTTAGTCTTTGGTCTTTGATTAGGATTGTGAGGAGCTCGATAGCTCGTGTTGGGGCCAAGTTGGTCGGAGTAAAGTTAGGAGTCAACAAAGGTAACCAAGGAACTCGGTAGGGAGCTCGAAGAGGGTGTTAAGGTAGAGTCTCGACCAAGTTAGTCGGTCTGCAAAGCCACTGAACCGGAACATGTTGGTAGAGAAAGGAGCTCTGCGAGCTCGTGGGTGACAAATGAGTGAGGAGATCGTGGCAGAGAAGTGAAGACCAAGCGAGCTCATCTAGGATTAAGCAACTCTAGAAACCTATTTGAAGGCCAAGTAGGCCATTGAGGAGCTCGAAAGTTCGAAATGAGTTAAGGACGCCGAGTTCCAAGTAAGAGCTTGGAGAGAAGTTGAAAAAATGATTCATTTGTGCAAGGAAGAGCAAAGAGCTCAAGGATTAGGAAAACGGGCCAAGTTGACCTAGTGAAGGCTTGAGTAGCTCAAGAGGCCTATAAAAAGGGGAAATTGGCTAGGAATCTCATCGAGCTCGAGTGGCAGTTCGGCAAGCTTGGCGAGGGCTCTCTAAGCCTATTTTTGGTGAAGTAGAAATTTGAAGCTAATCCTTTTGGTTGGAAACCCGCATAGGGTTGATTGAGAATCTTCTAGAAATGATCTTTTTGAGGTTTGTGTTTCAAGAGGGCCACATGAGGCAAGTACGCATGACGCATGGTGAGAGTTTTTATGCATTGTTTGTAAGTCTAGTGAAGTGGGTCAAGCATGACCCTCACAAGCTATCAAGCCAAACATCTAACAATTTTGAGGCAACTCATTATCGAGTATAACCTACGTAGATATTCTTGGGGAACTGTGGGGTGGTGTGCATGTGTGCGAGCAAGCCAGTGTACAACAGGAAGGCCGCAATCTAGGTAGGGGTCTTGAAACACATCTATGGATTTGGAAACTTAGAGAACCTTTATGAAAAACAACTTTTCTCAAATAGTAAGAACTTTAAACATGACAATAAACTCTACATGGAATTATGTTTTGGCCTATGTGTGATTGACGACAAACGTTTAAAACCAAAAAAATATTGCCCCTTTTAGCTTGATTTTTCTAGGCACTACAAATATGAAGTATCAAGGACCAAAGAATTTGACCAAAAGGTTCGAAGTTACGTAAGAACATACTAGTATCTCCTCAATCTCATTTTGCACTTCTCACATTGCAGCCCCACCATATAAATTGACCAAAAGAGAATTGACATTTAATGGGACACAAATATGAAAAGCAAATTTTTATACTTTAAATGTTTTGAAGCACAAGAGTTGTGAATCAACAAATCTACAAAAGCCTTTAATAAATTAAATTTGTTCTAATGCGAAGAAGGCACACGAGTAGTGCTCAACCACCCATGATATGATAAATAACCGGTGTTCCACGGGGACGTGTCCCCCTAAAATAAGACATTTATGGGGATGGGGATGGGGACATCCCGAGAGACTTGGGGATGCCTAGGAAATGTCCCCCTCCATACCGCCACAAGATGGGGACATCCCCAAGACATTTCGCTAAAGAGGGGACATTTCTCTCAAAGAGGGGAGTTTGGGGGCTTTGGGACATCCCTAAAACTTCAAAGAAACTCACTCAATCTCTTGTCAATCCCGAAACCTACGGTCATCCCAAGTGCTAAAAATGTCAAAAGAGTGATTTTTTTAATTAAAATTAATTTTTTTAGATGTTTGTGCCCCCAATCCTAATACTAATAGTTTATGGGTCACACCCACACTTTAAGCACTCAAAAAAATTAAATGAACCTAACACCCTCACTCCAAATCACAATCAAAGCTTGAACACATTGAACAAGGTCGTAAGTGCAAAAGTGGGAGCAAGGGTGAGAGCAAGAGCAAGAGTGAGCGAAAGGAAGGCTACAAGAGTGAGAGGCTGATAGCATTAGCAAGAGGGAGAGCAACAGCAAGAGGAAGAGCAAGTGCCAAGTCTTCATTGATCAACCGTTCAAGTTTCAACACATTCATCAAGCCGGAAGCCCTCAAGCTTAGAGGCATTGGGCCATTGGCCAATTGTATTTGAATTTTGAATGTAATCATCATTTTGAATATAAATTATGATATAAATATTAATATATTGATATTCGGCATTTTCATTGTTCAATGCAATGTGTTTAGTATTTCAAAGTTTCATTTGTTATTCCTTATACATTTTTTTATAACTAATTTTTCAAGTACTATATATATTTGCACCGCCATCCCCAAACCTAGGCCCTTGGTCCCCCTATACCTGAGACCCATCCCCACATCCTCTTGTTCCAAGACTCCATGGAAATATGTAAATAATTCCACTCTAAATCAAGCAGTAAAGCATTGGAGGTCCTATTATTTATAAAGATACAATAGTGCATACAAACCATAAGCATTTACAACTCTTGTAGATGGATACAACAATGCAGAAAGCACACCATATGAAGTGAATGTCATACTAGAAGCAATTTATTTTGGGGTTAAATTCAGGAAGAAACCGATTCCATGGCAGATATGCTAAATTTCCTCAAATAAAAGCTTAACAACTAACAGCTGTGATGCAATTGCAACCTTTTCCTCGTGAAGAATTCAAATCTCATATAATATCCACTACTTCATCTATGACATTTGCTATCCTTTCCAGGAAAGAATGTAAAAGAACGCACGAGGAAAATTAGATTTCTTAAGATTACTCAGCCAACAACAAGTATTAATAAAAAAATCATCTCAGTTCTGCAGATGGAAACAAAATAATAAGGTTTTGACTCATGTTTATCATCACCAAACTTGTTGGTTCAATGCTGAGATATTGTGACTACATGATTCACAAGAAAATATGTTAACCCAAACAATTTATCTCTCAAGTATATTCATGTTTAGTGAAAAGGGCGTGCCATGCACCAGAACGCATCCACAAAGCAGATGGCAAATGAATCAAGAACTAGCAAACCGTCAATCCATTCCATTAAATGATTGCAACATAGCAAAATACCATAATCATCTGGACTCTGAAAACTACATAAAAAAATAAAATAGAATTATAATAATACACTTTTCAATTACAGAAGATCAAATTGGTCCAAATATCATGAGAGACCATTACAAGATAGTAATGTAATTGTCATTGGTAGTTTAGAGTGATGTTTCATTGGTTTTCCTGGGTGTTGGTGCTCTCAATGTTGTTATAATTCTTACAAAATTTGTTGATTTATTAGATGTTTTTGTTGTTTTAGGTATTTTCTTGTTTTATGGGACTGCAAGATTTCATCATTTATTACCCGCCAGCAGTAGGCATGAATATAAATTCCAAAGATTATTTTCTAGTACCAGAAATCTATACATATAGTGGATGCGACTATTAACAACTTATCATTACCTTACCATTTGTGAACAAATAGCAACAACAGTAAACTGAAACATAGGAGAGGTCAGGAGATAAAACCTTAGGAACACCCCCGTGGGTGAAAGTTTCAGCGTCCAATAATGTCGGTCCATCTGAGGGTGCTGGCACTTTTGATGGAGCTGAAGCTTTAACTATCCTCGTTCGAGCCTTTCTACCTTCAGACGGTACATCTGCCATTGTAAATACTGCTGCAGGTGCTGTGGCTTGCTGCACTTTACCTATTAACAATGGTCATGTGAGATCATCACATGAGCTTGTCCCATATTCAAGAAAATGATAAATTTTCTTGAATGGAAAAACCTATTAAAAATAGATCTTTAGTAAATGAATTGTGTATTTTTGTATGCCTGATATCATTAACTGGAGAAATCAATACTACAACTTTTAAAAACTATGGAGAAAATCTATCATACCTTAGGTTCTTGTGCCTCATCAACCTTTGCCTCGGGATCAATAAGAAAACTTGATGACAATTTCAAGTTCTGTAAAACATTAGTACAAATTAGTCTTAAGAAATGACAAATTTAAGTTTATCACATACCCATAAAAAACAAGGTACGATTTAAACAAGATTACTTAATCAACCTCTCTGAAAAATATAAGACTCGATTTATAATGGGTTTGTGGTAGTTTGTCATACATGCATTCAAAGCATATCTAGCATTTGTGCTAGTTTCTAGTTGCATGGATTTCTTGCTGGTAAAAATGTGTGTTTTTATTCACCTGTGATTGTGCTCAAGTAGTGACCTATATGAACCAGTTCTGTTTCTTGAATTCTTCCATAAGCTCAATTTCACAGATACCAACTTATGGCTGTTGCTTAAAGTAGGTTAAGTCCAATAGTTCACCAAGATGAGATTCTTAAGGTAATGTTTCATACCTCCCAGTCTTTTTAGTTTTCAAATTTTCGCAAACGCGCTCTCATTTCAGCTTTATTCCTTAATTATTAGTCTATTACTTTCCATTGTATGGCCTGCATGAGCATCAACTGCCAATTCTTGTAGATTTAAAATATGAGGTAGCAGTTCAACCAACTATGCCACATTTAGAAGAGGGGATTCTAGTAATGGCCTATATTTTGAGCATATTTTTAAGAATAAACTTGCAAACTATAACATGTTTACTTAGACATTGAAAGCACAATATTATTGTAAACTTTCCATCAAATCAAAAGAAGATTCAAATTGGAGAAGATGCACTTTTACCTTCTGTGGTGACTTATTGTAAAACCTTTGCTACATCAATGAATTGTTAGGAATTTAGGTTCTTACTCCATAGTGTATCAATTACAAGACACTGGTATATTATAGTTTGATCAAATAAGTCGGTTTGGTAAGTTAATCATAGGAAAAGTTAATAGGGTTGGTGAGCAATTTTAACAACATAGATGTTAGGAGGAGTTGAGGGATGAGCAGGATATGATAGTCATATCCTAGAAAATAGAAGATGACTATTGTATGCATGTTCCTTCAAAGAATGAATTAAATAAATACGAGTGTTATTATTTCTTTCATTTGATAATAGAGCAGGTGAGAGCTGAGGTGAAAAGCCTTTAAGAGCTTGTAGAGAAATCATCATGTGATTAAAGGATTGATTTTTTGAAAATGATCGAGGGCAGCTCCACTGTAATTATGGTAGCCCTGATTGACGACAGTTTCATGTGTTATATTGTAGTAGGGTAGCCATTAGTTTTTAAATTTTTTGCTATTAGTTAGCTTGTTTTCTGTTTTAGAAACCCTGTGAAGAAGAGCAGGTTTTATTCCTGCTCCTTGTTGCTGAAATCCGCTAAAACGAATAAGATTAGCACCTATTTATTTGTACAATAAGGCACTCAAAAAGAATCTGCAGCCTTCTTATCATTGGAAAGAATTTAGGGTGAGATGATGCTGGAAATACTATTGAGTGGGAATATTTAATATTACCATGGGCTCTCCATATATGCCACCCCTCTCCTTTCCAGAAGCCAGGCATAATACAAAAAAGAAAGAAATGCTACTGATGTTTTTATACAATTCTCACGAACATCACCACAAGCTAAAAAAAGACCAAAATGAACGTCATTTGAACGTCAAATTTTAACACATTCAAAATTTGCATGAATTTGTAAGTAAAGAAAGAGGCAGATGTAATTTATTTTTACATCCTAGAAAGAGAAAGTAGCAACTGTTGTAGCAAGGAGCACCTTGCAGAGGCATTTGGTGTTGAGAGGCGTCTAACATCTATAAAGAAGTTTGCATGGGTGTGAAGCCAGGAAAAGAAGATTGTTGTTGGACTGTTGGAGGAGGGCACACAATCACTGTTTTCTTGCTATTTAAATTCCTGAATGAGAGAGTGTGCGAAAGAAACAGCAGAAGTAGCATAAAAATGGCATGGAAATGCAATAGTGCATAACTGAAGCACTACATTATAGTATATAAGTTTTTATTTGATTAGATAGCTTGATAGCTTCATAATTTTTTAGGGCAACGCTATCTTTTAGTTGTGTAGTTTTTACATTTTATTTTCATTCTATTTTTTAGTTTTTAATGGTCAAAAATATCAGGGGAAAAAATCAAATATCACATTCTCAGCCCAAACAAGCAATATTGATTTCATATTAATTACTCAGTGTGCCCAGCATGTGCAAAAATGTTTTGTAGACTATCTAGCAAAAGGGTAAGAGAAAATTGTTTTATCCATAAAAAGGTTTATAAACCCACCTTTGTAAACCCGTCAATTGAGTTTTGTATGTGGGTGCATTGTCGGTAGTGCGCAACACCCTTGCATTCTTTTTCATGAAGGGAGAAGCCAATTCCCATGGAAGTGACAAATATCACGAAAAATGATGCCAAAACGGTCAGAAAGCTTTGTGTAATGGTCTGTGATCTGCAAGGCCATCAAGATTGACCTTGGTAAGGGAGCTGAAATCCAGGAGGGTGGAAGACCATAGGAGGATAAAGGATAACTACCAATCTTGAGTTCCATACTAGCTCAGAGATTGGATTATCGCTATATTAGCAAGCCAGTGAAAAAAAAATTATAATTGCTGAAGACGTGATCACTGTGAAGGTGATGATGAAAACCCTGCTCTTGCAGCAAGCGAGAAGTTGATCGGTGCTATATTAGCAAGCCAGTGTGAAAAAAATTATAATGCTGAAGACGTGATCACCGGTGAAGGTGATGATGAAATCCTTACTCTTGCTGCAAGCGAGAAGTTGATCGGTGAGGCATAGTCTCGCTACTGTTATTTTATAATTGTTGAGGTGAGGCCTAGGCCCACCTAAGGAGCAGTTGAGGTGTGGCCCATTTCCACCTCATGATGAGATAGTGTGGCCCAGTCCCATTCTTGCATTTGGCAAATAGTTGAGCATATCCCCTATTCATACAATTTGCTATGTTGTGGACAGTTGTGTGCGTCACTGTTCACACAAGACAGAGTATGAATTATAGTGTTCCCAAGTGCATGCTTATTTGATTTTTCTTGGTGAATGATGAGCATCCTCTCGTTCACCAACTTTTAGTGAGAGTTGTGAAACCAATTCCCATGGTATTTGGCAAATGGTTGAGTCTAACCCCATTTGTACATATTGTTCAATGAGGTTGCTTCCTTTGAGGAAGTGTAGTGAGGTGATTCCCACAACTTTGTAAGTATGTTTAACTATGTGTATGTCCCAATTCACATACAGAGCATATTCAATCTTTACACTCTGTTGTAATAAAGGGGAAATGTTAGAATGTTAGGTTTATTACACCATAGTGCGAAGGATATAGTACACATGGTATATTGTGGTTTGATTAAATGTTTGGTAAGTTAATCATGGGAAAATTTAATAGGGTTAATGAGTGGTTGAAACAACCATGTAGAGATTAGGAGGTAAGGAATGAGTCGGATGTGATAAGGTCCTATCCTATAAAATAGGACAGGCCTGTTTTTTTGTGTGTGTGTGTATTCCTTCAAACAATGAATAAATTACATATGAGTGTTATTCTTTCTTTCATTAACATCTCAACATTATTGGCTCTTTATCTAAAACTCCTAAAGATAAAATTTCATCAAAAGATTTTCCCCTTAGTACCTGTGTAGAAGTACGATATGACCAATTAATAACATATCTTGACAAAACAATTTACTTCTGCATTTTATAGCTTCTCTTTCTCCTCTCCCATACTTGATGCTTCAGTAAAGATGTGTACGAATCAGTTTTGAGCACAATAGCAGATCAACTTAACCATCCCATCTTGTGCTTGCTCCTAGATGTAAAGGTGGTGTTCTTCTATTTGCTAAGTTTTCTAATGAAATATTCAATATTTTGTTAGCTTAATCACACTTTTGATCTCATAATATAACAGAGTTGCTTGCACCAACTGATGTTTTAGATTTATATCCTCTAAACTGTATCCATAAAAGCTATGTTATTGTACTTGCTATGAAAGATTGTGACAAAGCACAAAAACGAGCATTTTGGTGAGTCTATCCATGACAACCATGATGACATTTTTCCCTTCAAACTTGAGCAACCTTGTGATGAAATTCATGGAAACCTCCTCCGCCTTTGACTAGGAATAGATAGAGCTTACAAAAGACTATGGATCTTTATCATTTGACGCTAGATTTGTCGGCGGACCATGCATTCTTCCACAAATTTCGGGACTTCGCCAGCCCTTCCCAAAATAAATCTTGCTTGATTCTATGATAGTCTTCAAGAAGCATAAGTGCCCCCATACTACAAATGCATGGAGCTCTACAAGAACCTTATACATAAGGGTTGAGTTCTTGTACAAGTACATTATATCCTAAATAAGATTGTGTATCAATATCATTGCCCCATTTTGATCTTGTCTCATCCACCCAATCTACCTATAATATGGACATACAAACAATAATGCCTTTGTGCACTCATCTCTCCTAGATAGTGCATAAGTCTCTACATTCTCTCCCTTCCTTATAGATGATCTCAAAGTCATTAACCACTTCATAACCCATTTTTGTTTTTCATCTAATGATAACCTTTGTTCCAAAAAGTATCTTGGACCATCATGATTTATCTTCACCTTAAAGTGTCTCCCCATCAAGTATGGTCTCTATTGTTTGATTACATAAAAGATAGTCATCATTTCCTTCCCATAAATGGGCTTCATCAAATTATTACTTTCGAGTTGCCGACTTTCCATCCTACAAGTGGGCTTCATCAAATTCTTACTTTTGAGTTGTCGACTCTCAAATGCAACGATAGGTCGTTGTTCTTGTATGAGTACCACCCTCATGCCATACCTCAAAGCATCACACTCATTTTGAAAAATCTTGGGTAGCTAGGATAGGAGTGGTGCACATGACCTCCTTTAGCTTCTCAAATAAAGTTGTCCTTCAATAGGTGCGAGTGGTGTTGTTATTCTACCATAATTTTTTGCAAATCGACAATAGTAACCTATGAGTGCTAAGATGCCCCATAGGTTCTTGAGCATTCTTGGCACTTGCCATTCTATCGTGACCTTGATCTTGTGAGGGTCCAGCTTTATGCCTTCATGTAACAATACAAAGTGACCCAAGCACTCCACTTCCTTGACTCCACAAGCACACTTGGAAGGCTTAGTGTAAAGTTAATGTTGTTCAAGAGTTACAATACCTAATTCACATGATGTGAGTGTCCATCCCATGTTTTGTTTCATATTAAAATGTCATCAAATAACACCATGACGAATCTCTCTGCAAAATGGCCAAAAGATGGAGACATAATTCACATGATGCGAGTGTCCATCCCATGTTTTGTTGTATATTAAAATGTCATCAAATAACACCAAGACGAATTTCTACATAAATAGCCAAACGATGGATTTTATCAAACTCTTAAATGTAGTTGGTGCATTCATGAGGCCAACGGATATCACCAAAAATTCATAATGGCCCTCAAGGTTTGGAAAGTTGTCTTAGGTATATCCTCATCTTTGATTTTGATTTGATGATGACCGAGCAAAGATCATGTTTCATAAAGTATATAGCACCATGTAACTCATCTAACAAATCATCAATTACCAAAATTTGGAGCTTATCTTTGATGGTGCACTTGTTGAATTCTCCATAGTCTAGACACGTGCCATGTGTCGTCCTTCTTATACACCATCACCACTAAAGAGGAATACGCACATAGGCTATGTCTAATAAGTATCTACCGCACCATCTCCTATACCATCTTCTCAAGCTCATTCTTTTATACATATGGTCACCTTTTTGTTTGATGTTAGGTGGTTGGGTCCCTCGTGTTGGAAGCACAAACATTGAGAGGGTGGGGTGAATTAGTGGGCAATAAAACATTCAATCATTTCAACTTTTACCCATTTACATTCATCAACCATTCAACTTAGCTTATCCATTAAGATTAATCAATGCAACACATCCATCAAAACATATGCAAGAGAAACACAAGAACACATGGACACAAGATTTAAGTGGGAAACCCTCAAGGGAAGAAAACCCACTAAAACAAAACTTTATATAGCCATGTTTCAAATTTAGTGAGGCACCAACCCCACAAGGAGCACCAACCCCTAGTTTAGTAGAGCACCAACCCTACAAGGAGGAACTAACCCCCTAGATGATGCCATCTCGAAATGAATGCCATCTCGTAATTTGTTGCTGCAACAACTGATGATGACTCTATGAAGCTCACTCTCCTCTCTATCTTCTTCAAAACATCTCTCAAGCCTTCTTGCCCAAAACCTCTTCCTTCAAGTTGATTTCAACACTTGCCCTAGCTCGCCATCACCTTCTCTCTCTCTAGAACATCATCACATACTCATTTCCCTCTCAACAAGGTCACAAGGACCTTCATCACCTTCCTCAATCACCCTCCTAGGTCACACTTTTCTTCCACTCTCACAACTAGCTCAAATGAGATCGCTAATTTGCTTTTATATCTATCTCTTAGTCATAACAACATGTAGGTCGGCCTTCATATAGTAAAAAATGCATCACAACATGTGGACATCATAAAAACATCATACAAACACCCATATAGGTCGAAAATATCATGAGCATACCCAAAACCTTCATTAGAACCCAAGAAGCTCAAAAGCACTCAAGAATCCTACTCGCCATGTCCGAATGTACATGAGCAAAACAAATTTCACCAAGACTTAAGGATCACTTAGACATGTTGTCTAAGCCTTCAACAAACTCTAGAAATCATAAAACAACCTGGAACAACCATCTCACCAAAAACCCTCATGAGACCATGCACAACCAAGCACCCTCAAAATTAGCCTTCAAAGAACAGGTCATAACTTGTTCATATCTTATCAAAAACTCAAGTATGATATATCAATGGAAATATCTTGATGTCAAGATCATCACAAAATTCAAACCAAGTTATAAAACCACTGTAGCACCTCCAAAACTGCTCTGCACACAGACTACTCCAAACTGCCCAAAACTGCTAAAAAATCGTCCTCATAAATAAGGCACACTTTGCATCCTAGGGCCTCAACATGATCTAAAATCATCATGGACATGAAGTACAACTCCCATGCTTCAATAAATGATAAATTAGTCAATAGGTCCAATGGAGAACTTTGCCACAAACTGAAATTTTCTAGAAACTAGCATTTTTAAGTGGGGCCCACATATTGTCACAACCTCTAAATTACATCAATGGAAAGATGGAAGAGTCCTCTACAACCTCCAATCATCACATTTGCAAAAGGAATCAATTTTGGACCACTACAAGCAATTTCTCCCAAGTCGCTCCAAAGCTAGGGTTTCAAGAGGGTTAAAAAGCAATTTACCTTCTTAACGATTGTTCATAAAAATGTGACGATCAAACAACCTCATTCCACTTGGAAAATATTCATAACTAACCTATTCAACAACCCCCAAGAGTTTGGGTCCCCATGCAAAGCATACACTCCCCAACGAGCATTTGAAAGTCAACTTTTAGCCTTGGTTTCTCACCTTCACAACTCGGTTTTGGTAAAAACTCAATATCTTGCACATACCTTCAAACCAACACTGAAATTTGGACCACATCTCTAAATCAACCTATAACACACTCTCCCAATATCACTTTTGCACTACCATGCTGGAAACAGTCCAACTCACTTCACTAGGGCATGTTTTCTTAAGGATTAGGTCTAGAATAGACCTAGAAACCACATCAAACACTTGTACCTGCACTCTCAGACACTTGTGAGTGTCCTAACACATCATATTCATGTTCCCCATGCTTTACTAGCTGCTACATGCTTCACTTCATCATCCCATGCCTCATACTACTCACTAGGCCTCCAGAACAAGCACCTAAAACATGTTTGTTTCATCAAATCTGCTCTTCTCACCTCTTGGGCACACTAAACAACATGCAATCACCTTCGTGACACTTCATGACATCCTTACAACATCCTCCATGCCTTTGCAAGCCATCATCACACTCCAACAAGTCACTATATTGCTCCAAAGCCCATGCAACACCATGCAATCTCAACAAAACAAGCAACCTCCATGCTCCATACACCTTTTGACATCAATGCAACTCAATGACAACTCTAACAACATCACTCTTTGACATCAATGACAACACTATGCCAACACCGTAGACACTAAATCACGCACTTTGGGTACATTTCTAGGTCATAGTCACATACCACTATTCATATGATTCCTAAGCGAGAAAAGTACTAATTGACCACTGTCTTTGGCCTCTTTGCTTTCTTTCTGGTTTCCTTCTTGGTCTTACACACCCTATTGCCCGATCGACTTTCGATGCTTGACTTTTTTATTCTAGATACCAATGCCCAATCAGACGCCTCGGCCTGTGCGCCCCCGACCTCTTTATATCTTGCTCGCATCTTTTGGGTCTTTTCTAGTTGTTGGGCATCTTATTTTCTTATGGTTCGGCCTTTTAGTGGTTAATTATGAAATTCAAACAATAGAATCATATAAATACAAAGCTCGTGACCATAATAAAGGACCACGCTCTAAGCATCTACTACTACCTAAGGTTGCATCCAAAGGCAATTTCAAGAGCATCAAAGCATCCATCTAACATCCATTCAAGGGACAAGGGACTGCATTCTTTTGCATACACTTCATAGGAGGGAAGTTTATTTTTCCATGCACACATCTACTTACATTTTCTACATCTAGTTATTGCTCGCTACTACTCAGTGCATCTTGCACAAGAGCCACCTAGGGCATGATTCTACACACATGCGCAGAACTACATGGAGTCTAAAATGTAGTGCAGCGCCCGGATCGTAAGTTCACTCGGTCGGTGACTGCAAGGTCAATCCGACTCCCCAATTACATCTTTTTCTTTTTAGGATTTGATGTGTTTTGTGGTTTTGCAAGTGCCCATTCTCTTTGAAGGTTTCGAGCGAATTCTACGGGCATAGTGCGACACACATGTGAAATATCCCTTGTCAGGATACCACTTAAAAATGCACAAAATATTGAAAATTTGCAACCAAATAAAATACTGGTTTTTGCAGATTTTTAATAGTTAGGGCAGCAAACTAAAGAAAATTAATATCTCCCAAAATATCCACCCAAATCACTTGAAAAATTAAAGAGAGCTTGCTAATATTATAAAGAACATAAGAAAACTATTTTTGAAGTTTTTCAGATAATAAAATGCTGCCAGAAAATTACAGCATGCCCTAGACAACTGGAAAACTTCTAAAATTCATAACTCTCGAATATAAGTGCAAAAATTATGAAACTTTGGAAATAACATTTATAAATATAGGAGATGATATTCCAACCTTCAGATCTGAATTCATACCACTGGAAACCCCTCAAATAAAGGCTGTAATATTCCAAACAAGTTGCCTAGCTTGGAAAAGGGTTGGAAATTGATGAAAAGGCCTTCAAAGTGATGTTAAACCCTGCTCAAATGGCTGCCGTAAATCTGATCTGAAAACCCTCTGATTATCTTCACCAAATGTCTCCAAAACCCTCAAAACCCTTCCTCTGAAACCTCTAAAAATATCTCTGTAAATCAACCCTGAAAACAGCTCCAAAATGACAAGCTAGGGTAGATCTCTCACTACCGAAGAATGCCCCTGCTAGCTAGGGATGGATCTCTCACCACCGAAGCTAGGGTTCTGTGGGATTTCACTCCACAAGCTATAGATTTGCAAACAACAGTTGCACATGAAGGAAAATAATTAGGTATGCAAGAATCCCTCTTCTTTTTCCTCCCAACTCCTTATATAACTTCTTTCAAGGCAAAAGAGCCCCAAAAAATCCCTAGTCGCATTTTTCCCTAGGAAGGGCCAATAAAATAAAAGTAACTTAAGTTACTTTTCCCCTTTTAAGTCGCCATGGTCCAAAAGTGACCCCCAACGCAAAATTAGAACATTAGTACCATGTGGCCCCTTCCTAACGACAAAACATAACATCTAGTCCCTCTAAAACACCTTTTGCTTATGTCAATGAAGAATTATAACAAAATGGACTAGATATTCATACCCAATAGCTCCCAACATCCAAAGCCCCTTGGGTATGACCAAGGCTTGGACTCGAATTGGCCCTTAAGCCTTTGGCGTAGGAAAGGGGACATTACAGTCCTCCCTTCCCAAATTTTGCTTGTCCTCAAGCAAATGCAAATTAGGATGTTGCAAAATTTGCTCTCCCTCCCAAGTAGCATCCTCAAGTGGCAATCCCTTCCATCGCACCAAATACTCGGTGATCACTCTGCTCCTAAGCCCCCTCTATCTCTCCTCCATAATGGATTACGGTTCTAACACAGCTACCCCTCCTCATCTAGTGGCGCACTCGTAGATGGTACAATATGTTTCTCGAGTGCCTTCTTAAGGCATGAAACATGGAAGACATTATGTATCTTCTTGTGTTGTTCCTACGTAGACCAAATCTAGCTCACCAACTACCCCAACTCGACGAACTACCCGATACTTCTGACCATAAAACCGTGGTTTCAATTTCTCTCGCACCCTTCGCGCCGGTGAGGATCGCCTATATGGATGCAAACTTAGGAATATTAGATCCCCAACCTCAAAAGACCTCTCTATCCCGTGTCGATCTGCATATACCTTCGATACATTTGATTCCGATTCTTACTCTGTGCCTTCTCAAGGTTCTCCCGAGAGCCTTCAAAATATTTTGGTTCTCCTCAGTAACCAATCTCGAGCTTTGGGAGCTCGCTATCCTAATACCAAATCCACAAATGTCATAGTGGCGTCGTACCCATACAAGGCTCGGAAAGGAGTCATACCTATGCTCATCGATAGGTGGTATGAGCAATACTACCCATGTGTAACCATCTAATCCATGCCCGCATGGTCCCATCCTTCTTCACCAATACCACCTAAGAATAGCAAGGGCATGGAACTCGGTTTAATATGCCCCATATCGATGAGCTCATGTATAGTCTTCTCAATCTCATCTTGAAACCGTTTGGGGTGACAGTAAGGAGAAGTAACCACAAGTCTAGCATCCTCGAGCTCAATCACATGCTCAAATCCCCTATCAGAGGTATGCCAGAGGCATGTCACCAAAAATTGTACTTGTGCCTCATCCAATAAGCCTTGTATATCCACATGATACTCATGTTGTTCATCCTTTGATTTCTTGGTCGAAACCAAACAATGTACCGCCCAATCCACCCCATTGTGCCTATAAATCCTCGCGATCCTCTTGAAAATATAACAACTCGGGGTGCCTCGAAGATAAGCCCTCAAGATCACATTCCTCCCTTCAAACTTAAACTTTAGCTCCATCGTCTAAAAGTTAGTCTGCAACTCACCAAGGGAATGGAGCCACAGTACTCAAGCACTATGTTAGTCTCTCCAATACCAACAATACAGAAATCATCAGAATCGTATAGTTACCCATCGTGATGCTCAATTGGGGAACCCGCCGTGTGCATCTCATAGAATCTCCATTGGCTACAACCACGTTGAAGCCCTCAAAGTCCTCTGTCTAGTAACCTCGCCTCTCAACCAATGAGGCATCAATAAAGTTGTGGGTTGCCCCACTATCAATGAGTACCACTACTCGTTGTCCCTGTAAAACTCCCCTAACTCTAAATGCCTTGTACCTCGGGGTACTAGACAAAGTGGCGATAGTCTCCTGGGGAAAAGTCTCGCTATCCTGCTCAACACCCGCACTATCTAATGCCTCATCATCATCATCCTCTAATCCTGTGTGTCCAACTCCTCGTCACCATCACTCTCCTCAAAGACCTCTATGAATTGGGCCTTCCCTCTACCCCTGCAATCATGTCCTAGGAACCCAAGGTGTGCGGCAATCGAAACATAGTTTCTTTCGCCTCAATTCATCTCTATCCTCTCTAGATACGAATGGTCTCCTAGTCTGTATCTTGCCTAGGTGGAGGTACCTTTAGCTACGAACCATCGGATCTAGAAGGGAAAACCTTAGGTTGCACTCGAGGTGGAAACCTCAACTTAGGAGTGGATAACTCCAAGTCACGAGCTCTCCTAATAGCCTCATGCAAAGAAGAAGGCTCAAATGCCTTCACAAATCTAGCAAGAGCGTCTATCAAACCTGTTGTGAACAGGGAAATCAACCTCATCTCTGTAACATCAGGTACCATGATCGATAGTCTCTGAAAATCTGTGATATATTGATCCAGGAACCACCGCCTTAAATGAGTCAACTCTCTAAAATACATTGCTGGGGTCCCTCCTATCAAATCTGCTCACTAGCCTCTGCGTGAACTCTGCATAAGTAGTAATGTATGTGTCCCTGTGTAATCAACCCATGATGCCACCAATCATGAGCGTCTCCCTCAAGATGTAAGATTGCAAACTTAATTGCATCTTCCTCACGCATAGGATTCAAGTCGAAGTATGTCTTCAACTTCTGAACCCAAGACTATGCAGTACACTTCTTAGAACCATCGAAGTGTGGAATAGAAATTTGTCCCAATCTCCTTTGTAACTCTGGTACCTATATCTGATGATCTCTCCTAGGCTTGCTACCAATCTTCATTTTGCAATATTCCTGGAATGGCATGTTGTCACGAAAGCCATCACTCAAGGTCTGGTACTTTTCCCAACAAGACTCCTCATCTAAAATATCCACTAGCTACCGTACCTGTGAAACTTCTGGATCCTTCAAGAAAGAAGGTTCGTGAAGCCCCAAAGGCCTGGTAGAAGAATGGGGAGACCGCTGCCCTGAATGTCCACCCTCACCTCTTTGACCATGTTGTCCCATATTGCTATTTTCTCCTCTTTCCGTATGAGCATCAATCTTGCCCTGTGCTAATCTCTCAGTGAGCTGGCTCAAATAGAGATTGGTAGTCTCCTGCTGCTTTACCATGTTGGTGAACAATTGTTTCATCAGATCCACACCCATATCCTCACTGTCTCTGTCTCCCATCTTTCAACCCCAACAGGCTGGAGAAACAACTGCTCTGATACCACTGAAATATCCCTTGTGGGATACCACTTAAAAATGCACAAAATATTGAAAATTTGCAGCCAAATAAAATACTGATTTTTGCAGATTTTTAACAGTTAGGGCAGCGAACTAAAGAAAATTAATATCTCCCAAAATATCCACCCAAATCACTTGAAAATTTAAAGAGAGCTTGCTAATATTATAAAGAACATAAGAAAACTGTTTTTGGAATTTTTCAGATAATAAAATGCTGCCAGAAAATTACAGCGTGCCCTAGACAACTGGAAAACTTCTAAAATTCGTAACTCTCCGAATACAAGTGCAAAAATTATGAAACTTTGGAAATAACATTTATAAATATAGGAGATGATATTCCAACCTTTAAATTTGAATTCGTACCACTGGAAACCCCTCAAATAAAGGCTGCAATATTCCAAACAAGTCGCCTAGCTTGGAAAAGGGTTGGAAATTGATGAAAAGGCCTTCAAAGTGATGTTAAACCCTACTCAAATGGCTGCCGTAAATCTGATCTGAAAACCCTCTGAT
The DNA here is from genome assembly GCA_018340775.1 of Taxus wallichiana var. yunnanensis. Lineage (NCBI taxonomy): Eukaryota > Viridiplantae > Streptophyta > Pinopsida > Cupressales > Taxaceae > Taxus > Taxus wallichiana. The sequence continues at coordinate 65,291,340 of CM031241.1, forward strand.
TATCTTCACCAAATGTCTCCAAAACCCTCAAAACCCTTCCTCTGAAACCTCTAAAAATATCTCTGTAAATCAGCCTTCAAAAACAAGCTAGGGTAGATCTCTCCAAAATGACAAGCTAGGGTAGATCTCTCACTACCGAAGAATGCCCTGCTAGCTAGGGATGGATCTCTCACCACCGAAGCTAGGGTTCCTGTGGGATTTCACTCCACAAGCTATAGATTTGCAAACAATAGTTGCACATGAAGGAAAATAATTAGGTATGCAAGAATCCCTCTTCTTTTCCTCCCAACTCCTTATATAACTTCTTCCAAGGCAAAAGAGCCCCAAAAAGCCCTAGTCGCATTTTTCCCTAGGAAGGGCCAATAAAATAAAAGTAACTTAAGTTACTTTTCCCCTTTTAAGTCGCCATGGTCCAAAAGTGACCCCCAATGCAAAATTAGAACATTAGTACCATGTGGCCCCTTCCTAACGACAAAACATAACATCTAGTCCCTCCAAAACACCTTTTGCTTATGTCAATGAAGAATTATAACAAAATGGACTAGATATTCATACCCAATAGCTCCCAACATCCAAAGCCCCTTGGGTATGACCAAGGCTTGGACTCGAATTGGCCCTTAGGCCTTTGGCGTAGGAAAGGGGACATTACAACGGGCGATCAACATCGAAAGGATACGAAACTCAAGCGATCAACAGAGAAAGGAAGCGACAGAAGAAATCACTTTCCGACTATTTTTGTAGTCACAAGCTCCAACAGAAGGTCCCAAGCACCTAAGCGCCCGACCCTGAGCCAAGGCGCCCCACCCCAGCATTTTCGACAATTTTGCATTTTTCTGCTCAACGGTTGATGACACCGCCTTCTGTTCCATCAGTTTTCCAGCTCGGCACGTCTTCGGCATTATTGTGAAATCAGCTAAGTACTCTATCCCTTCCTTTCGCACCTAGAGTTTCAAATTTATTTGCTTATTGCTTGGGTCAGATCCATATTTTATTGCTATGTCATTGCGTTGTGACTTAATTAGGATTTAGCATTTATTATTTCAATATTTGCTTGATCAACACCTCATACCATTTCAATGGCATGATCATGATCCCATTTCCGTAGAAGCCCTTTTAACATCTCTCTACAAACTATCGAGTTGTCATTGATAATTGCATTTAACTTTGACAAAGGTAACAATGACTTTGTTGCTTGTGCTTCTAACAAACATAATTACAACCCAAACCCATCTACTACCTTTTGAAGAATCTATAGACACTCAATTCGGTTACTTATCCTTTGGAAATGACAAGTTTGACCTTGTTCCTATAATAAGACATGCTCACATTTTAGGCATTAATGACATATTCTCCTCTCTCACACATAACTTGCTAATTTCTACACATTGCTATGTCGATCATTCATGCAAATCAGCTATCCAAAGTAGTACTTTATCCCTGGGGATATTTCACAGAATTTGACTCTATCATCACTAAACCCTTGATGGGTCCATATAGTACAAGACCACGCCATACTACGGTCTATGTTGACTTGTACGGTCTCATTCCCTCTCTTCCAAAGTCTCTTTTCTTAATGTGAATATCTTTTGTGTATCATTTCATCTCCCTAGCTCGGCCTTAATGCAATACCTAACCTACGGGAGCCAATATAAGAAATTCATAGTGATATGTTATTTGAGGGAGTCCACTCCAAACTTGTTAATACGGAATGCTTATCTAACTTAAGGTTTTGTTCTCAAGCTCTATGTCAAAGAACATCCTTAAGAATGTTGTAACAAGGTATATTTCAGCTCTTAATTGTGACCTTTAAGCATACAACTCCATAATGCAACCCATCACATGCATTTCCCACATGCTACATACATTGCATACTTCCCTTCTCACCCTAAACATGCTACTATTCCATACATGACTGCAGTTCAATGTGCTTGTATGAGAGTGCAAAAGAATGAGAGGTTCTTTCCCTTTATTGAACAAGTGCTATGCTTGTGAATGAGGGTTCTTGAGCTCTCTTAAGTGTTAGACTAGTTGTAGCACTATAAAACATGCAAACAATGAAGAAAACACAAGAAAGAAGAGAGAAACACAAGAGTTTTACCCTGGAGAAACTCAATGTGAGAAAACTCCAGCAAGAGTGAAGCCATGCTTCCTCATCTCCACTATGTTTTACAGTTTACAAGGTTTATGCCTTCATGGGCTTACAAGGATGCCAATCTCATGGGCTCTTAGACTTGTAATGAACTCTGCAATGTTCAGTGGGAGGCTCCCCTTGTCTAGAGGAATATTGAACCTAGCCATATCAAATGTGTATTATCCTCTTCTTAGCTCTACCTTCTATGGACAATGAGAATGGTGCAAATAGGATTGATTCTTAACCTCTGCGATGGAACTCTAATTTCCAACTCCCCTTCAATGGTGAATGAATGAAAATCAATTCCAATGAATGAATTCTGAACCAAGACTCCAACTTGCCTTAATTGGCAATGGGAATCCAATTCCAAAACTCCTCTAATGTTTCTTGATCATAATTAAAACTCATCAGACCTGTAATAATGCCTGCATTCTAAACCAAGACTCAACTTGCCTTAATTGCCATGGGAATCCAATTCCAAAACTCCTCTAATGTTTCTTGATCATAATTAACACTCATCAGACCTGTAATGATGCCCTTTACCTCAAGAATCTGCCAAGAAACCGTTTTGAAAGCCGAAACATTCTCAGTCGTTACATTCCAAACATTTTCCTTTTGTTGCAAGACAAAACGGTCTGTATCCACAGGCAGTGATTACGAAACCACAGGGCAGATTTCAAAACTACCACTGATTCCACCAGTGGTTTTGAAACTTTAAAAGTCGTGCAACTTCCAAAGGCCATAACTTTTGCATACAAACTTGAAATCGGGTGCCGCTTTTTTTTGAAAGTGTGTATTTTTTCAAGAAGAACCCAAATATGTAATCAAAACATACATATGATGAATTCCATGCTATTTAAAGGCCTTTTATTAGGAAGTTATCTCTTTTTTTTCAAGCATTTGACATGTTGATAACCTTGTTTGATAGCCAATTGTCTTATCGACTAAATTGGATGATCTTTATGATCCATTTTTGGATCACAGCTACATCTCATAACTCACCTGGCACTCTCGAGCATTTCCATTGAAAAATATCAACACTAAAGCACTTGAGGCTCTCCTAAACCTTCTAAAAGTGGAGGCACATCCTTTAGAGCAGCCACCACATAAGTCTGAAGCGCAAGTGTCTAGCTTCCTCCATTACCAAGTATTCAAAGGTCCTACAGCGATGTTTGAGCAGGAGTAAGTCACTCCAAGCAATACATCCAAAGCAAACACACTATATCACTAACGCATTGGGTGCATCTCTATCTATCTATAGTTACGCCCACTACTCGTGTCAAGAGACACAAGGGCACAATAGGGGTTGGCTTAGATTGCATACACTATTTGCACCAACACTAGGAGAACTACATAAGGCTTGCTCTCGCTTGAGGGGATGTAGTGCAACACCTAGATTGGATCTGGTAAGAGTTGACCGCTAGGGGTAGTCTAACCTCACCCACACACAGATTTCTCCTTTTTTTATGTAATTGTTTTATGAAGTTTGTTGCAGTACCTAGAATTTTCTATTTGATGCATGTCATTATAGGTGGTGTTTAAATTGTGCAAACCCTCACAATGCATAAAGTGACAATCAGTTCCAAACCAACGATAGGCACGTGAAGTTACAAAACTCCACTGTTTGCAGTTCACTACCATACGAAGCAGACCAAACCATACTACACCCTAGCAGGAATTATGCGGTTCCGCATAAAGTCATTTTCCGATTACAATTTTATAGTTAAGTATTCATCTCTTCTTGTGTTCAGACGCTATTATTCCATCATTCTATTACCATTTACTATATTAATAACTATATCTTCAGTATGGCTAATGTCAATTAATTTGTTCAAAATATTCTACCTATTACATTCTTACACCTATGTAAATAAGTTAAGGAATGAACTCTTATCAAACCCTTATCTTATACCAATCATTTTTAGGGTGTAAACAAAATCTTCTATATCTAATGAGACTAACCAGCTCTAAGGACTTTGCACACATCCCTGCGGAGTTCAAATGCCTTGCCTCTAAATGAAAATGCATGAACAATTCCTAAAAAATCATCTCAATCATTCCCAAGGTAGTGATCTGTTGGACTCCCAACATAATGTCTGCCGCTCCACCAAGGGAAAGGCAAGCATAGGAGAATCTAGCGGGTAGTCTCCCATGGTGGTTTTAATATTATGGAATTTTTGTAAATAACATACTTTTCCCCCATCTGCACTTATGACCTAAAATTCAGGTGCTAGATTAAAAAAAATTCAAGTGTGTTGCTAACTTATTGTTGAAGTTATGAGTACTTTCAAAGTCGATCTATGCCACCACCTTCTATTTTTTGGAAAACCCACTACCTTTAATATTTGTGGGACGTTAATACCGAAAATGCATGGAAAGAAATAGTTGGTTGGGTCTCGCCTAATTCCTCCTTTGGCCCATCAAAACCTCTAAAGCTAATTCTTCATCTTCTTCTTCATTGGCACCTTCAATATAGAACAATTTTTTTAACACAATACCCTAAAGTATTTGCTATCATAATTAAAACATAACCCTTTTTGTTTCTCTTCAATTTGTTGAGGGATCAATCTAATAGGTTGAAATGACTGTGTTGGAGTAATTCAATCTCTTATATTTGAGAATGTTTGCTTTTGTTGATTAGTGGTCTTTCCTCTACATTGTGGGCCAAAGCAATGGACTCGAATTAAACATGCATACATCAAGTTGAATGGTATCCTTGAGCCCGTCAAGACACAAGTCCTTCAAGTTTTCATATGAAATTATTGAATATAATCCCTAACATATCTTGTTTACCACAATTTTGTACATGAATTCATCAATCCCTAACATATCCAGGTGACACAAAGACCCTTCTTTTGTACATGATACCAAATAAATGCTTAGGTTCCAATATGGATGATAGAATTAATTCAGATTAATTCTAATGAGATTGTGGGTGAAGTTATTTTCTAATGGGATGTGGGAGGATAGTGATGATAGTCGCAAAGGAGAAAGTTCATCAAAGGAACTAGGATTTGTGGACGGATCAAGACATTTTGCACAATAGACATGTATAATACACGTGACTGTTTGTGAATAGGATTATTAGTAGGATATAAAGTAGATGAATATGAATGGAGTATGTATTTTGATGAAAAAGCAAAACAATGGAAAATGCAAATAAAAGCTACAAATCTTCCTCTGTTTTCAACCTTTTGAAGTGTTGAATACCACACTTGTTGAATCTCCTTTGATGGATTGTTTGTGGATACTCCAAAATTGACTCCGAATGGAAATATTTTAAAGCAAATGGATGATGAAGAACTTTGTTGATCAAATGGGCAACCAGCATATGAATTCAAGTGGCGAGTAATTGCAAATGCCTTAAGCTTCCAAGAGATGATTTGTGAAGGGATGAGCCTCTTATTTATAGCTGAGAGCCATGGATTATGGATCAAACTTTGAATAAGTTGTAGGTTAATGAATGCATTTTCCTGATTTAGCATGTTGATTTGGTCTATGTAATTGGCTGAGTTTGAATAAGAATTTAAGAGGCTTTATTTGAATAGTTGGCTCTTGATTTTATTCCAAAGTTGGTTGTATATGAATATTTAGCTTCCTCTTTTGTAGGGTTCTAGAACTTGAGTGAGCTAGTGAAGTGGAGTTGAGTGGAAGGTGAGTGGATAAATAGTTTTTATTTTATTTAAATAGCTAATTAAATTAGCTAAGGAGTGTAAATGTATTGTTTATGCATGATAGAATTAATTAAATTAATTCTAATGAGATGTGGGTGAATTCTAATGGGATGTGGGAGGATAGTGGTCTAGGATGTGTTCTAGAACTGATTTGGCACATTATGTGCAAATGATAGATGATTATTAGGGATGAATAGGAATAGGTATGTATTTTTAGGGTTTACATTTTCCCTCTTTAAAGTGTTATTACGAAGTAATAACATTTTAAAGATAGTAGACACATGTAGATCAATGAGCGGATGATAGGAAGTGTGGTGGACTTACTTGATTTTCCGGTGAAGCATTTGGATACCCCGCGAGTTTGGATTATTTAAGGGATGCCCCTCAATCGGATGGGTGATGAAAAAGAGGTGATGATAACTACTTGATTGATAGGAGGAAGAAGGGTTTATGATTCGAGAGTGATTAGAAGGATGATGGGAGTGATTTTGCTCATAGCTTGAGCTTCCATTCAAATATTGTATTTTAGAGCAACCTTATTTTTTGTTGCATAATAGATTTGGCACCATGATTATTAAAGAATCATGATGTTTAACCCATTATGTGCATAAAAAACACACACACAACAAACAATGAAGTAAAAACAAACCCAATATACATAGTAAAATGTATACACCATGGCTATAAATGAGCCAAGATGATAAACAAAATACGTGTAATTGGTCAAAGTAACTATCAATTCAAAACAAACTAGAAATAAAGACAATTAACTATGCCCCTAATGTGTTCCACAATGATGATTGATTGAATTAATTTGCCCCCCAAGCAAGGATACATGCAAGGGGTAAGATCAGACTGAAGAGTGGGGTCAAGTGACACTCTTGTTGGATCCGGATGCAAATTGATTTGATTGAGTTGCCCCCAAACAAGGATACATGCAAGGTAATTGGATCAGATCTAAAGAGTGGGGTCAAGTGACACTCTTGTTGGATCCACATTGAAGATTGATTTGATTGATGGGTCATTGCCTCCAAGCAAGGATACATGCAAGGGAGAGAATGAGAGAGAGATTGCCCCAAGCGAGGATACACAAGGGTTTTGATTTGTTGTAGGATAGTTGGAACAGAAACCACCAAGGATAGGAGTCAAATGTTCTATGTTTTGAGATGATTGTTGATTTGTTGTTTTTGGTATTGTTTGGAAGAGTACCTTAGTGTTTGATAGTTGTGTGAATGTTTTGAAGTTTGTGGACAATGTTTGTCCGATTTTTTTAATTTTTGACTAATTGTAGATGTTTTTGTGATTTTTGATTGATTTTAGATGTTTTTGATAGATTTTGTTGATTATTTGAATGTTTTTGATGGATTTGGTGATTATTTGATTTGTTTTTGATTTTGACTTGTAAAAAGGTGCACTGTCTGAACTCATGTTCAAAAATTGTAAACATTTCATTCCATTGGAAGAATGTAGATGATATAGTGATAGGATGTCTAACTCCACTCTTGACTCCACACAACTAGTAAGATGTGAGGGGTTCAACACCGAGAGCCAAGAAGGACGTGAGACAAAGGAGATAATGATATGAAAATGAAGATGATGGATGCAAAGACACAAGGTGTAACAATGGTCCATTTGGGAAAATGTGACTCATCTCCAATCAAGATTATCTAACCGATTCCAAGATGATTTCACTTTATAGGTTTTGACTAGACTTAGATCCATTGATGGCCTATTGATTGACAAGAGATCAGTTGAAGGACTTGTTGTCTCTCTTAACATGAGCAACTAAATTGTTTCTTTGGATTTATATGATTAAGCACTTGTGATTTAGATTGTCTAAAGGCTTTATTTTGTTTGATTTATGGAGTGACCCCTACATCTTGCCTCATGCCAATAAGGAAAAGGGATCAACATGAAGACAAAATGTGGGCGAGTAATGATACCTTCCTTCGTTCCTAAGTCTCACACTACTAGTAAGAAGTGTGGGCTCAACACCAAAGACTGAGACGAAAGGTTTAACAAAATTTTTGATTGATTTTCCTTATTTGTAAGTTTATTAGGAAGGACATTTTTCCCAAATCAGCCTCATGTGACTAATTAGGGTTTAACACCTTAGACTGAGATGGGTCAAAAGATCCAGGTAAAGAAGTTTAGTGTTTTCATGTTAAGGAGAGAGCTTGTTTGGAAGGAGGATTTGCCATCAGTAAGCTTCTAGACAAGACCATAGGTAAAAATATCTGAAATGGGAGAAACCATAACAAGGATGAGGTACACAATACCTAATAGGAACAAGATTAACTTGTGTCTTATAGGTGAAGAGTGTGAAGATATGATGATGTTATGATTGAGATATTTGCCAATGGATGAAAAAGTTTAAAACTATTTTTAGATGAGTTGACAATACAAATGACCTCCCTAGTGTGGAGAGTACCTGTGGATAAGTAGTTTTTGCTTCTACATTTTTTATTTTCAAATAACGCTTTGATGAGGGGTTGGCTATGAGAGATCATTTTTTTTTCTCTTTTTTCACTTTTTGATTTTTTTTGTGGATTAGGGTTGTGCAATGGACTCATCATTTTGGAAGAGGTCCATGGTTATGTGAGTTAAATGGTCTTGATTTATGAGACTTGGGTGGACGAGGTCCAAGTCAATGGAGTAGATAGAAGTTTTAAAGATTTTTACAAGATGGTAACGAGGTCCAAGTTTGATTATTCATGATGTTTGGTTTCAAAAGGTCACAAGGACCAAATGAGAGGATTGGATTATTTGATGATAGATTTGTGATTAAAGATTGAAATGGTTGTGTTGATACCCTTTGGAACACGTTGTGTTGCATCGTGGAGTAAGGATATCTTGAAATGTAGGTGATGTTGTGGTCAAATCCATGGAAGGGATTGGGCAGATGTCTTCTCTAATTGTTTGATAATGTCATACACGATTTAGACAAAGATTTTGCATTGGACGATTGTTGTGGAAACAACATTAGACTTAGGAGTGGACACTTGAGGTGTTGCGAATGGTGTCCAAATCTGTTTTGCAGTGTTTCTACAGCAAGGCTAGGAATGTCAGTTTTGATGGTAGCCACATTGTGAGGTGTAGGATCTAGTGATGAAATGATATAATCAAGCTCAACCTTGTTCGATGATTGGCCCTTATCGTTAGATTTTTCATTTGTACCATGAGTTGAAAAGGAGTCCTAAATCACTTCTAATTCTTCATTTGGCATGGTTGTATTAGAAGTGTCTTGACTTCAATGTCTCCATTGTCAAGTAAATCTTGGATGTAATGACGTAGTTTTGAACAATGATCCGTAGGATGGCCATTGATGTGGTGGTATTCACAATATTCCGATTTGTTATACCATGTAGGTTTTGGTTGCCCTTTTTGAAGGGTCTTGTGAGTGGATAGGTTACCATTTTAGCATCTGCTAATTGATGGAGTACACTTGAAAGACTTTCTCCAAGAGGTGTGAATTGTCTTCGTTTGATTTCACATGGAGTAGTTTCTTGACTAGGGAGTATTATTGCTTGATTAACTGATTTGTTTGGTTGATGATTTTGAATGTTTTGGACATGATGAGAATCAATGATCCCATCACTTACAACATTGTTTTGACTGAAGAATTTGGATTTTTCTTGATTTTGGGGATTGTCATTATTGTACCAAGATTGATCTTTTGAAGGAGTTTTGATGAGGCCTTTAGTAATAAGGGATCTCTCAATTTTAGTTCCTTTTCAATTACTTCTTCAAAGTTGTTTAGACAATGCATTTGCATTTGGAATGATAGTTCCAAATTAAGATTTGGTATGAAAATGCCTATCAATTGTTTTCGGGTATTAAGCAAGGAAATCGGTTTGCGATTCCTCGCCATTGTTGAAGGAAAGAAGTGAATGTTTCATTGTTCCTTTTCTTTGCATTTTGCAAAGGTCCGTCATGGTGAGTTTTGTTGACATCTCACAAAGTTTTTCTAGAAAAGCTTCATTTGATGTTTGTGATGTGGTCGTCATTGTTTAGTGAAACTAGTGTTTGATTTGATCAAAGGTTAAACTGTGTTTCGGATCAAATCGATGGATATTCAATTTTGATTCGATTAGGTTGGGATTGGATTTTAAAGTCTGTTAGGACTAATTTAATGAAATATTTGCTTAACTTTGGATAAAGTGAATACCCAAATGATAAGACTCTTGATGTGTTTTGGATTTGAGATGTGCTTAGAACTTGGATAAAGTGAATATCCAAAGTCTAAGACTTAGATTTGATAGGATTAAGTTTGCTTAGATTTGGATAAATGAATATCCAAAGTATAAGACTTGAATTGGGTGTGATTTGATATGCTTAAACTTGGATAAAGTGAATATCCAATGTATAAGGTTTTGATTTACTTAATACATGAATAAAGTGAATATTCAACATATAAGGTTTGATAAAATCAGATGTGCTTAAACTTGGATAAAATGAATATCCAATGTATAAACAGCTTAAATCGTGGTTCGATTGATTTGATTGAGTTGGATTTTAGAGTCCATTAGGACTGATTTGGATTCAGATTTTGATTGTGCTTAAACTCATATTTTGTATATCCAAAGGATAAGGCTTGAATGGATTTGATTTAGACTTGGATGGGATATCCAAAGAGATATAGATTTAGATCTTAATGGGATTTCTTTGGATTGGAATGTGACTAGAATGTTGAATACAAGTAGTCAAATTGAAAGATGTAAATGTTGATAAGAATTGTTTTTGATTTTGGGTTGAATAAAGTGAATATTCAATGGTAAAAAGGATTTGATTTTGATGAGTTTGTGGAACAATATGGGATTTATCCGCCCAATTTGTTAGGCTTCCTAGGGTTTGGGAGATTCTCTCACTAATGTTGTCCGAACAAGTACACGTCCGTAAAACTTCTAGTCACGAACTTTACCCTCAAGGGCCGTTACCACGACTAACTTTTGGTTTTCCTCACAGGTGATACTTGTCAATCGAGGATGGGGCACTACCCGCTTGCGTTGGCCGGTCCTCTCAATGCACCAACTACTTGCAGGTTCTTGTGGTACTCCTCAAATGAGTTTTAGGCTTATGCCCAAGTACTTCTCACGGTTAAGCGGACAAGTATTTACCCTTATCCGAACCTGCAATGAAAATGTTTTGTATTATTTGATTTTAGCAAGTTTTATTGTCTTTGACCAAGGAAACCTGCATGTAAGGTGTTAGTAGTTTGTTTCCTAATTATGCAAGATGTTCCAAATGATGCGGTCCCGCACAAAAGTAATTAGTAGTTTATATAAAACCTACGGAAAAATGGTGAGAAAAGCACGTAGAAAACAATAGGGAAATAAAAACACATGCTTTGGAAAATTGAAAAATAAACTTAATACCTACACAGAGCGCTAAGCACAACTAGTTAGCACACAAGTGCACTTACAACTAATGTTAACGCACTCAATAGTTTAAGCGCGGTTAAAGACGACGGTGGTGCATCCATTCCATATGGTAGTGCAAACAAAGCCGACACTAAGCGCAGCAGAATTGCACGTAAAAAGCAGTGTCTACATAAAAACACATTCATGTTAGATAGTGAACGGAAACGCATTGTAATGATACGGTAAAGCACAAAATGATTGACGTAGACGGATGGATTTGCACAAAGACGCGGATCTACAAGAAACAAAGATACATAATTAGATAAGAATAATAGTAGCACACATATTTGAACAGATTCGAAGGTGTTGTCACGCAGACGCACTTTAAAGCAACAAAGACACACCCAAAACCACAGAGATGCAGGGAACTTGTAATTTACACAAAAAATGTGAAATTCAACCAAAAACGACTAGATTTTTTTGAGAATTGCTCACAAGAGAGCTCGCCAATGGACTTGAAAAATTTGTCAATATGTTGCAAACACTTCAAACAATATGATTATGAAGTTAGAACGACAACAAAAAAGCAAGAGAATTGTGGGGTCCCACGGGTGTGCTAGAATGTATATAATGGAAAAGCAAAACAATGGAAGAAAACATGCAAATAAAAGCAAACCAAATCTTCCTTCACGTTCCTTGCAACCTCATATGAGATGGCTGAAGTGTGGAGTGAAGTACCACACTTGTTGAATCTCCTTTGATGGATTATTTGTGGATGCTCCAAAATTGACTCCGAATGGAAGTATATTGTGCTATGAGCAAATGGATGAGTGAAGAACTTTGTTGATCAAATGGGCAGCCTAACGGCGTATGAATTCAAGTGGCAATTGGACAGAGTAATGTTGCAAATGCCTTAAGCTTCCAAGAGATGATTTGTGAAGGGATGAGCCTCTTATTTATAGCTGAAGGAGAGGCCATGGATTGTGGATCAAGCTTTGAATAAGTCAGTAAGTTAATGAATGCATTTTCCTGATTTAGCATGTTGATTTGGTCTGTGCAATTGGCTGAGTTTGAATAAGAATTTAAGAGGCTTTATTTCAAATAGTTGGCTCTTGATTTTATTCCAAAGTTGGTTATACGTGAATATTTAGCTTCCTCTTTTATAGGGTTCTAGAACTTGAGTGAGTGAGCTAGTGAAGTGGAGTTGAGTGGAAGGTGAGTGGATAAATAGTTTTTATTTTATTTAAATAGCTAATTAAATTAGCTAAGGAGTGTAAGTGTATGGTTTATGCATGATAGAATTAATTAAATTAATTCTAATGAGATGTGGGTGAATTCTAATGGGATGTGGGAGGATAGTGGTCTAGGATGTGTTCTAGAACTGATTTGGCACATTATGCAAATGATAGGGATGATTAGGAATAGGTATGTATTTTTAGGGTGTCTATAATATGTATGTGTGTACAAGGTGTATGCAAAGTCGAAGAGACGTATGTATGTAAGAGATAAGGCAGAATAAAACAATGTAGAGAGGCGGAGTGTGTTTATATATTGGTGGTTGTAATATGAACATCGTACAGTTTTTTGGGGATAAATATAAATAAAAAGAAAGAGTTAAGAGTGGGATGTTTTGTGTTATGATATATATGCAAATTTGTAGACCCACTTCAAATTTATGTTTGTTGTTGTGTTAAGTGTTTATGTGCAATCTATCATATATGCCTTTATGTGCATCAGCTCTATTTGAACAAAACAAACTTAATAAACTAACAATGTATAGTTTATGCCAACCCTTTCCATAGAACTTACACATGTCCACTTTCAGCAACATGTTATAAGGCCCCAAATTAGAGAAACCCAAGGGTGAAGGTTGTGTTATATTTGGAAATGGACTGAGTTGGCTAGAAGAACCACTTTGGTTGGACTGGGCATTAGTGAATTTTAGCTGATTTTCTCAATTTTGTTAAGGTCGCCTACTAATGGAATCTTTGTCATAGCTGCTCCAATTAATGGTTGATGTTGTTTGGATCTATGTTTAATGTTGTCCAAATCTCCATTTCTAGCCATTTTTTATTGCATGTTATACATGTGGTCATGGAGTTGGCTCACTTTTTCATCTATCGAACAAAACCCCATATTTGAACCATTGATTCCCATTTCTAAATATGTATCTTCTTTATTAGGAGTTTTTCTTAGGGTGATGTAACCCTTGCCTCGGCCTCTAATGTGTGGCCCCAAAGACTTAAAGGTTCGAGGATTAGGGTTTAGGGCTCAAGGTTTTGGTTTTGGGCTCATGGTTCATCGAGGCCAAAAAGAGGGTTACCAAGGGCTTATACTAATGCAATCATCTCACCAAGACAAATTCAATGACTACGATATTATGCAATGGCAAAATAATCCTAAAAAGCCCAAAAACCCTAAAATTAAAGGTCGATAAAGTGTCATATCATCGCAATTGTCTTGTTAAGAGAAATCCAATGACTCTATATTGTACAAGGGTGCAAAAAAATTTAGACTACAAAAGAAAACCAAAATTCCCTATGTTCAAACAAAAAAATTAAATTCCTTCTAAATCAAAAGTATTTTTTTACCCGAAGACCATTCAAACATGATCAAATGCCACAAAAATCTAGCCCAAATCAAAGCTTAAATACCACTTGTAATAAGATAGGGAAGATAATAATATTAATGTCCAACAAATGACCACAAAAGTAGGTCAATGGGATTGTACAATACAATGCCAAGAGAGCCAGCAGGAAGACCCGAAAGGGTCCCCCGGACAACAAGAAAAGAGAGAGAAGAGAAAGGAAAGAAGAATGAGAAGAAATGGCTACAACAGAGACAAGAGTGCAGAAGGGCGGAGCTGAAGAAAAGCCCCAACTCTAACGTTGTCACCTAAAGAAATGAGGCCAAGTCAAGTAGGCATTGATATGCCCGTGTCCGTAGAGCGAAACCGTGGAGATCTCGGAATGTCTATGTCTAGGAGAAGGACGGGCTGGATGAGTCCTCTGTACTCTCTTGGCTGACCGTGATACATGGGGGGTGCATTAAAGTGCGGGCATGGAGGCCCCTGATTGGGAGGTAGACTCAGAACCCGACTGATTTGGTCCGAGAGTCCGATGATGAAATTACATGGATAGATGAACAAAACTATAGCAAAAATAGTGATATGAATATGAATAGCAAAAGAATAGCAAGGAAGTGCAATAATAAGAGTGGAATCGAGCAAATCGATATAATATGATTGAGAGAAAAGTGAAATATTGAAAATGATCCATACAACTTGCTAAATATTGGTTAAACGAATATCGGCAGGAAAAAACGAGTGGAGCCAAAGCGACAAAATCCTAAGGCAAGGCACAACGCATTTGCAATGGAATCTTGACAGCTGGATGAGGCTACGCATGATCCTAACGACTAGGACACACATGCAACCTCGCAGTAGACAACGAAGGTTTTTCATAACACCATTCACTTGAGGGAGATGGGGGCTTCCTCACAACCATATAAGGATGTTGCCCAATCCAATGGATTTCCTTCTTTGCCCAACCCCTTATCTTGCCAAGTCTCAGATATTATAGAGAAATCACACGAGGTGCCTACTCGGAGGTCAAACATAGAGTGGTAAAAGAATTCTCTCGAATCCTTACATCTCTAGTTGTAATTTGTTAGTTTAATGGATTTTAGCCTAAGGTCAGCAGAGCTTCACTAGTGGGTTCATTCCAATTGGTCCTCAAGATGTGATATTATGTTATGTTTCAAAGGTTTCTTTATAGTTCAACTCCATGAGGATGAGGACTACCATAAAGTTTTTGCAGACGGGCCCTAGTTTTGGGGAAGAGTAGGGCTCTTCATTACCCCTTGGTTTCTGGATTTAGATCTCTCCACTATGGTAGTCTTCAAAATGCCAATTTGGGTCCGCCCCCAAATTTGCCTTTTCTTTTGGCATCATTTGGTCCTCGAGGGTATTGGCAATACCATACTTCAAAAAATTGTTATCGGCAATTAATCGGCAAGCCAAATTTTGAAATCGGGAATCGCAACTTTATCGCTACTTTTAAAAGCATTTAAATTCATAAAATAAACTTAAATTAAATATACAAACATTGTTAAATACTGTATATTATTATGATAAATAAATATTGTATGTATATTATTATGATAAATACTGTATATTATTATAAATGTATACAGTAATATTACTGTATATTACCGTAGATTACTGTATAGTTTAACAGTTAACTATATAGTGTACAGTACACTGTATAGTAGTATACAGTTATACTATTATAAATTTATTTATATTACGTATAACTTATTTGTAACTAAATACTGTCATAGTAATAGTTCTACAGTAATATTAATAGTTTGTAACTATAAATTTATTTATATTAATGTCATAACTTATATACTATATAGTTTTTTATTTATTAATATTACTATATAGTTAGTTTATAATAGTAAACTGTAATATACTATATACTGTATACGTATTACTATATTACTGTTTCATACTGTTTACGTATTAACCGCCACGAATGCCCACGAAACCACCACGAATGCACTCGAAACCACCTCGAAACCAGACACAAATGCCCACGAATGGAGAAAATACGAAGTCGCAGGAGCAAAAACGAATCACGCAGGAGAAAATAGGAGAAAATACGAGTCGATTTGGTCGTTTTTTGCATTTAAACCCTAAGCCAACCGATTTCCACGATTTTCAAGTGAGTTTCCACGATTTTTAGGGTATTTATCGCCGGAAAAATCACGTTTTATCGGCATTGGAAAAATCGCGATTTACAGAAAGTTTAATCATTTTGCTTGCTGTAAACGATAAATCACGATTATCGGGCTATTTATCGCGATTTTTAATACTATGGGCAATACATTGGGCAGATTCTTAATGCTAGATGAAAAGCATTCTATGCAAAATATCTTCACCTATGCTCAAATATGTGTGTGAGATTGACCTTAGTAAGGGTCTCCCAAACAAAATGATTCTAAACCAAGGTCACTTCAAATGGATCCAATTCTTGGATTATGAAAATACAACATTCAAGTGTTGTTTTTGCCATCAAACAAGTCATCCTCAAGAATCATGTCCTAAAGTTCAAGGGCTACCTAAAAGGAGAAAGGGGCAACCTATCGAACCTAAAAGTTGGCAACCATATGAGCCTCCTCTTTTGGAAGCCGAAAGCGGCAAGATTACACAAAAATTCACACCTCGAGGTCAAGAAAAAGAAAACTGAAGTCGAGAAGTCCAAAATGAAGATTTAAATCAAGTTCCCGAAGAAGTAATGTCTTATGGAGGATCCTTGCTCAAAAGAATTAGTTGTTAATCAAGTTCCTATAGAAGAATGAAGAGAGCCCATGAATCTGAAAATTTTGGGTCGGATAAAAGATCAACCCTTATTGAAATGCATAACTAGGACCTCCAAACAATTATCGCAAGACCTCCTCCTAGGGGTAGGATCATGGATAAAAAGAAAGGGAAAAAAGTCAAGATTAAGGTCATCTCCTCATGACGACTTTGTTGTTTTTTTTGCATGTCTTCCTTTACTTGCACTTTTTTGTTTTTGTTGTTGCTTTGAGGTGAATTGACCTCCATCTCGAGGAATTTTTAGATTTGTTTCACATTCTAGGGTGTGACTCTTTCCACCCATCTTTTTGTACGATTAAAGTTGTAATATTCTTTTCTATTAATAAGAGTGTGTTTTTCAATCAAAAAAGAAAATATTGGAAATATATGACTAAGCCACTTCAAGGGGCAAGCTCCTCAAGCTTACAATAAAAACAAAATAAGCAATATGATGGTCGATACTAATCACTACCTCCTATATCATTGTAGTACCCAAAATTTATTTCTTGTGGCACTTAGGAATAAAACTTTGGCATTTAACCTAGCATTATCTTATCTACCCATTTATTGACTAAACTTAAAGCATTGTGCTCTATCTTAGACTTTGAGTTCACTAGGTCATGACTTGTTCTTCAGCTTAGCACTTCAAGAATCAATGCACCTTATACAATGCACACTTTCACACTCTCTCGCAAAACACCTCGTCTCAAATCTAGTTCCAGCTTAAGCCTAGAAAGGTTCGTATGCCCATGACAGTTTGGGCGATTTAATTTGTCACATGGCCGACGAACCTATCCCTTGTACTTGCAATAGTCATCTTTCAATTTTCAAATACACAAGTTATCTTAGCTTAGGGTTGATTGAGTGGAAAATAATTTCCATAAGTCATCTATATAAACACATGCACTCTTAGCTATTAGGGGCATCTGGGGATCCCATATCAAAAGCGCACCTATAAGAAGCATTGATTCAAGTATTAAAGCACCTCTCTCTTAGAGCACATTACAACAGAGCTACTCAAATCTAAATACATCTATATTGTTGCCTTAGATCACATATCTATGCATTAAAATCAAGCCAAGTGACAATTGTCAAGTGTTGAGGGCCGAATTAGGGCTCCATCTTTGTTTGTATTTTCTAACCTCCACGCCATCAAAGGACTCAAGAACTACATGTGGCTAGATCCCACTTCCGCATATCGGGTACATAGTGAAGCACTCATTATATCGCTGGTGATACGGTGAGGTCACCCACCAAATTGCATTAACCCTCTTTAGGACAAAAGGAGTGTTCGGCCTTAAAACCCAAATAAGACATACAAGTACAAAAAAATCATCAGAGAGATCCAAATATATGAAACGATTCCAAGACAAAAGACGAAGTAGGTGCCAAAGGCAAATTGCAATTCACAGTGAAGGACACATTTGTCAACCCTAGGACGCATTCAAGAAACGAACATGTCCTCGAGACAAACAAACATGTCATGTGCCTAGTTTCAAGCTCTCATATTCACATGTAGATTTATGACATCCTAAATAGCCTTTTCATCCAGCCTCCCATATCATCACATAAGTAGGAGCCCGATTTGGGGTTAACATGTTCCAAACCCTAACCCTAGTTAATTTTATCTACTTTCTGAAGTGTGTTGACAATATATTATCCTTTCATAATTTTGATTGTTATTTTTTCATTCGATATTATAAAATTTTCTCAACACAACATTTGTAATGTATATAAATAAATATAGAATAATTGCTATATACATAATATTGTTTTGTGTTTTTGGATATTATATGAGGAGCGATGGCGATTAATGGAAAAAATGCGAAGAAGACTGAAACAATGAATCGGTCCAGCGATGAGGAGCGAAGGTCTTATGGGAAGTCTACATGGCATGGAGGTGGAGCTCGAGGGAATCGGACTCCCGTGGGAGCATGTCGCCTTCCAGTGGAAGAGCAAAATTTGTGCCCCAACTCGCACCTTGCAAAGACAAATTCAAAACGGCAATTGGGTATGCTTTGAGGGTTTCAGTGGAGTGGCCAAAGGAAATACAGGGAAGATAGTCGTGGTGTGGGAGTTTTAAACCTAGGGTTTCATTCAAAGATGCCCTTGGTAAAACCGAAAGGCAATATTCCAGGAAATCAGGCATATTTGGTTGATCTCGCTGAAGAAATCCCATCACTAGTCATTGAAGTTCAGGAGGTGGAGGAATATTATCAAAATCTATCTCGGGATGCTATAATAGGCCGCTTCAATGGCCTATGGCCTTCCTCTATAGATTTGTACTAATGGATTTTTCAAAACTAGAACAAACAAATGCAAAATTTTCCTCTGCTCGGAGGTTTTTTTGTGGTTCATTTTAGAGATGTGGAGGATTCCCGCCGGTGCCTGGCTTATGGGCCATGGTTCGGGGTAACGCTGGTCTATTTTTGACTCCTTGGTTCCCGAATTTGATCCCAATACTCTTTTGATTTCCAAAACACCTATTTGGGTGAGACTTCCCAATCTTCCTCTTGCACCTTTGGTATGCACTGGAAGATATCCGTAATGTCTTGGGCAGGTTTATAAAAGAAGACCTCGGACGTAACTCATGTGGCTTGTGCGTGCCTTCGCCGCATATGTGTGGAAGTCAACTTGATTAAGGGGTCAAATGAATCAATTTAAAATTTGGAAATTTTCAACATTCACAACCTTTAGATTACTAAAACACGATTCCGGTGTAGAAATTGCAGAAACCCTGGTCATCTACAAGCTTCATGTCCTGTGAATAAGAAACCAGCAAAGAAGAGTGGCTCGGCCTCACAGTGATGGGGATCTTTGGATCCGGAATTGGTGGATGTTACAACATTTAAGGAGGAGCCTGCAATTCAAAGCATCAAGAATAAGGCAGAGGAGAGTGTGGAAAAAGAAAAGTTGGATACAGTTCAGGATTCTGAGGGGATTATTGTGGTTAGTGAGAACGAAAAGGGGGCATTCTCCTGCCAAATCAGATTCGGATCAGGAATCCCTGCAGGATAATCGGATGGCTTCAACGAATACTAGTGATCTTTCGCTAGCAATTACAGCAAGGAATGGTCAGTGAAAGAAGTAAAGAATAGAAAAGTAAAAAAGATCGAATGGGTAATATTGAGGACTTTTTTCAGTTGTCCCTGGAAGGGAAATAGCCTGTATTAGTTGTTTGGTCAAATAAAGTGTCAGAGGCTTTGTGATCGGGTGTATAGACCCATCAATGTTGGATAATCTTTTTGGGGTATTTAAGCTCGGTTTTTTAATGGGAACGGGTCCCATCAACCCACTTTATCAATAAAAAAAAAACATTTGTAATGTATAACTAAATTAACCGAAGTTTTGGTATTACATATACACCCTACTTAGTCAATGCATACTTCATAGGCTAACCCCACTTCCACTATGAAGATATAGAAAATTATCATATGACTAAGTGAAAAGTTAACCTAACCACAAGTCAGCCACACATATCCCAATACATGTTATCGGTTAAGGGCATAGCACTATTCCATGATCCCATCAACTCCAATTCAAATAAATTGATAAAGAAGTGTGGGTTTCATAATTGTTATGGCTAACAAGTTTATATTTGTGTATCTAGAGCCCAGGAGACCTAGCGGACAACAAAATTTAACCTCTTAAATGGGTTATCAAAACATGTATGTGAATGAAAAAGGTCGAAATGATTAATCAAAGTGATATGAGACAAGGAGAAACAAAGGAAAAATAGACATTGTGCTAGAATCATGTTAATTGCAAAGCTTTATTTTATAATAGCTTTATACAAGATCTGAGAGGTCAAATGTACTTCCTTACATCCTATCCAATGCTAAAAAGAATGGAAGTATGTTAATATACAAGTGTAGAGGACAAAGTGTCTGTTGAACCATTAGAAGAGTGGTAATAGCCACTTCCTAGGTAATCATGGTTTTGTTGTCTTCTAGTAATGTGACAATGCAACTATGTTGAACAATATCGACAATGTCAGAGTTGTGTGGCATCAACAAATGGAGTTAAGATGCCACCATATGCACATGTGCACTTGAGATGATCTTGAAACTAATGTGAAGATGACATATGGCGCGAAGTTGCAGTCATACCTCGAATCAATCAAATGCACTCCTCGATTAGTCACCCCTCCTCAAGAGCAATGGTCCCCATTGTGTGCAATTGTGGAATAAGATGCGGAAAGTTATTAAGAACTTGCACTTCCATAAACCATTCTCCTTGGGAAGGCTTTAAGAATCTAAAAGAGGGGGTTCACTTGTTGTCTTATTTGTATGACCTTGTTGTCAATGATTCAGTTTGACTGCTAGAATACTACATTCAGGATTGAGTTTTATCTATTGAGTGTCTCAGCAACATCTAACACATCATGTAAAGGTGGAAACTACT
The DNA here is from genome assembly GCA_018340775.1 of Taxus wallichiana var. yunnanensis. Lineage (NCBI taxonomy): Eukaryota > Viridiplantae > Streptophyta > Pinopsida > Cupressales > Taxaceae > Taxus > Taxus wallichiana. The sequence goes on from CM031241.1 coordinate 65,312,271, forward strand.
GGCATGTGAGTTCAACATTGAAGGTTGGGTGTGAACAAAGGTAGGTACACAGATTGAGCTCAAAAGCATTATCTCCAACTTGCTCAGTGATGTTATAGGGTTTGTACCAAAGTGAAAAGGCTTGTGTTAGGGTCCTATCAGTCTTTTCTTCTACAAATGAAGCCATACTTGATCACCAACCTAGAAGGTTTTGGTGTCCAATGTTAATCATGGCATTGCTTCTACTTAGCAATAATCTGTTGCAAAATGGTTTGCACTTGTTACTTAATGTGTTGAATGTGTTCCATGAACTTAACAACTTTTTCAGCTTCCTTAAGAGTCGAAGGGGTTTGCTACTATTGGTGGTGATAGGTAAGCTACCTCAATGGATTCCTGAGGTTGGAAACCCAACCAAAATTGAAAGGGGTTGTGTGGTATATAATTGTGCAAAGCTTTTTGTGGCTATGCTAAATGAAAGGTAGACTTTCATCCCATGCATGTTGCTTCAGGTTAACCACTTTTGTCTGTCCATCACTCTGAGATGGAATGCAGTAGACTTGTTCAACTTTGTGTCCATCATAGACCAAAGTGCTTTTAGAAATTAATCAATAATAGTGTCCTTATTAGAGATTATAGTGGTTGGAAATCCAAAGCAGACCAAACATATTCAAAATACAACTGAGTTGTTTTTAGAGATGAGATGTATTTCTTAGGAGGTGGGAGAATTATCATCTTTGAGAAAATATATACTACTACAGAAAGAGAAATTATCATGTTTGATAGTAGGGTAGCCTGAGAGAGTCCATGGAAAAATTCCTAAAATCTCATTGGAACCGGAAGAGGTGTGTAAATACCTTGTTTCTTATTGAACAATTTGGCAATTGCAGGGGTGTAAACAAGGTATCTAGAAACATCTAATTTGAGGTGTGGAAAAAGAAATACTTGTGTAATACCGCAACGGTCTTTTCAACTCAAAAGTGTCATGTGACCATGCTGAAATGAACTTCACATGTTATTTTGTGTTTCTCTTCCTTGTGTGGGATACACACAAGTGCCCAAGATGATACAGGAGTCCATCTTGTAAGTAGAAATTTGGAATTGATTTACTACCAAGAAATCATGATAGATTTCGACGAAGTTTGAAACAAAAGGAAACAATTTTGATCAAGTTTTGACTTCTTGTCTACATGCATCATGCACAGTGAGGAGTGCTCGAACCAAAGGCCGACTCAAACAATTTGCAACCGAATTGACACTTCCCTTTTAATGCTTGATGTTAAGATGGAAGTGTTGAAGATATGAAAACCATTTATGATGTGGTTCTTGTCGCAACTTGTTCTTTGTCTACATAAATTGTAGACAAATATGTGGATCTCAGTGTTCTTTCCCAATATGTGTGTTTCCAATGCTTACATGCCCGGATAATGGCATATATGTGGGGTATTTCCTTATCATGACAATAAATGTTTCATTGTGGAAAGCAATTAGGTGACCATTCTAAGTGAGGACTGCTACACATGATCAGATGCATCATTCTCTACTTTGAACGGTTGTTGAAGATCAAGTGAGTCTGCATTTTAAGTGTTTGAATGCTTTTTGTTGTATGGTTAATAAGATGAAGGTTTCTTTAGTAACCTGATTCAAAGGCCAAGTTATGTGAGAAAACCAAGTACAAACCTATAAAATTTGCTAATCCCAAGAAGCTGTGAAGCTCTTTGAGATTCTTCAATCTAGGTCATTCCTGGATGACACAGATCTTGACTGGGTCCATATGAATTCCTTGTGCATCTACTAGGTATCCCAAACATTGTATCTCCCACATGGCAAACGAACATTTCTCCATGTTAACATACAAATTCTGCTGCAGCAAAGTGTGAAGCGCTTGTTGAATATGGCGCCAACAGTCGTCCCATGTTTTACTAAAGATTAGGATGTCATCAAGGTAGACTACAAATGTACTTGTGAAAGACTGGAGGATGTCATTCATCATCTACATGATTGTAGCAGATGTGTTCATTAAACCAAATGGCATAGCCAACCACTCAAACAAACAATCCTTGGCTTTGAACTTTTGAAGGTTGTCTTCTAGATGTCTTAAGGTTCAATAAGTAGTTGTTGACGCCCATACTTAAGATCGATTTTGGTGAAGAACTTAGAACTGCACAGCTGAAAAAAGATTCTCAATCCAAAACGCGTTTTTCACTGTTATCTTGTTGAGTGCTTTGTAATCAATGCACAACCTCCATGTATCTTTCTTTAATGCAAGCACAATCGCGTTGCCACAAGGCATTAAGTTGGACCTGATGTGTCCTTTATCCACAAGTTCACAGATTTGCCACTTGATCTCTTCATTCTCAAGAAATGATTTGTGGTGCAATGATGCATTAGTTAAAGTAGATATGCAATAAAATCAATGGTATGCTTTACCGCACAATGTGTAGGCACTTCTTCAGGTAACTGGAAGATATCCTTGTATTTGTCCAACACAATCTACAACTGCCAATATGAACCATGGCATTTGTTTGAGCCACAAGGGTGTTCTTACATTCAGGTCTTACCATTAGGAGAACAAACGTTTTGCTAGAGATATCTTTCTTGCACAGCTTGGCACTACTGAGTAAAAGCTTAGGAACCACTTTTAGTATGTGGTATCTCATTTCATCAACATTTATGATAACATTTCTTGGATTTTCTGCATAGACTTCATGTCGATGTTAAAGATATGGTTTACCAAGGAAAACATCACATACCTCTGTGGTGTAACAACACAACAGACTGCATCTTGAAAAGGCTCGGTTTTGTACACCAGGTGACATTGCTGATGAACGTGTTTCTCAGAACCTGAGCTCAACCTTCCAATGGAGTACAGTTGTTGTGTGTGATGCATTGGTGGCAAGTTTAATCCACAAACTATTTTAGGGGAAATCAGATACTTTTGACTTTTGTTGTCAACAATGAAGTGTACTTGTACTAGTTGCTCATTGACCCACGATTGAGAATGTAACAAACTTTTTGCTTCCTCAAAATCAAAATTGGAAGAAGAACCAATGTTGGTGGTACATACCATAGCACTAAATTCAGAATCCGTGATCTTCTTACCTTTGTCAAGTGTCACAGTGTTAGGACCTGCTCCTTCCTGTTGCGCAAGTAGTGTTTTCCTAGCACGGCACTTATCATTGGAGTGACTGCTAGAGATATGAGTTGAACACTAGTTAGCAGTCTTGGACTACTTATTCTCGTCATTTGACAATGTAGTCTTCTTATTTGGAAGGTGTGAATGGTCAATCCCTTGTTTAGTACTTGCTTTATTCCAGACTTGGAATGTTTAGAAAGCACTATGTCATGAGACCTAGAATCTTCTTTCTTAGAATTGCTTAGATTTTGCTTAAAATTCATAGGCTTCTCCCAAAGAGATCTAGGAAAGTCCATGTCATATTGGATGTATGGTCTCAATCCCGACCTATACTTTAAGATGAGTTTTCTCTTAGATTCTTGAACATTAAATTTGGCAACCAAAGGAGTTTCTATAAAACCATTCCACGTATTTACAAGGGGTTCTAAGTCATCATCTTCATGTGCACTGTGCAGTAGTTCCCCTCGCCATTTCTTTATAGATAAAAGAATTTTCAGAACAGCAAAGGTAATCTTTTATACATTGAAGAATTGAGTCATTGCAAAGTATGAACAGATTAGGTTAAGTTAATTATCTAGGACAATAGCCACAGTTACATAGGGGAACTAAGGAAGTTATCTAGGCCTTCAAACATAAGGATCTCTAGATTGAGTAATACCTTGTATGGAGTTTGACCACCAAAAGGTCACTGTAAAGGAGTTGTGTCGAAAGGAGTTTGAACACGATTAAGAAGTTGGGCAAAGTGATCAACAATATCTGCTCTTTCACATGCGTGACATTCTTACAAATTTTCTCATAGCTTCTACAAAGAATCCTATTATTTTCTGAAACATATATGAAGTCGGAATTTCTGAATTTGATCTGTCTAACATCTGAGGACCTGAATGAAGGTATGATGAAGGGTCGCGAGTTTCGAGCCTCTATCTTCCAGTAGTCAAACCTTGTACGAGAGGGCATACAAATACAGAAGAATTTCAAATGGAACCTCAATACCAATAGGATATGATATAATGCATGTTTGGCTCTGATACCACTAATCCTGGGGCAAGGGGAGACACAGTGGACAACCACACTTGACGGATTAAATGAGCTATTGCAGAAGACGTATGTGAGTATCAATGACCAAAATGATTAATCGAAGTGCTATGGGACAAGGAGACACAAAGAAGACAATAGGCATCGTGCTAGAACTGTAAACTTCAAAAATGTAAACATTCAATAGTTTTGTACAAGATCCAAGAGGTCAAATGTTACAAGATGACTTAACTATGTTGTACTTCCTTACTTCCTATTCGCTACTACTAAGAATGAGAGAGTACGTTACAAGTGTGGAGAAAGAAAAGTCGGTTGAACCGTTACAATTATGAGTAACAACTGTTTCAGAACTAATCATGGTTTTGTCGTCTTCTAGTAATGCCACAGTGAAACAATGCAGAACAGAACTAAGTACTAACACTATCAGAGCCGGGCTGTGGCATCAAGGAACAGAACTTAGGATGTTGTGGTATGCACATGTGGACTTGAAATGATCCTGAAGCTGCTGGTGAATACGGCGTATGGTGTGGAGCATTACCATCATACCACAAATCAATCAAAGGCTCAGATCCTCCTCCATCAATATGTGGCATGTGTTGGCTAGTCATTCTTAACAATTTCACAGAGAAATTTGATATGCCCTTGTTTTGTCACAATGGGAACCTTACACAATAAGCATTCATTCATGCACTATGTAAGAAATCTCTGCTTACATTTCATAAGGTTTACAAAATATTTACTTGATGATACATACAATGTTCACTAACCATTTGTAACATAGCCAAGGATAAACAGTTCTACCCTTATTGCTATGTATTCTCTTATTGAAACTTGCATATGCATACCTCAGCGGATGGCATGTTCTGAATTGTTTTAAAAGAAATGGTTAAGGAAAGACTATGTTTTTGATCCGGACACCTTCGAATGATAAAAAAATACCATTCTTCAGTTCATGTTTTTTAATGTATCCTTATTTTGAATTATGATATTGATCGTCTTTGGCACCTAGAGATTTGCTAACTGCATGATGCAAAAATGGATCTAGAAGTACCAAATTCTATGTATTATCTTATTGAAACTCGGTGACATTGTTGGAAACCTCCGCTAACGGTGATCTGAAACCTTCGAATGACAAAAAAGGCATTATTGTTAACCGATACGTATGTGGCGATCATGTAACCGCCACTCTTCACAAAGTAGCGTGAAGCAGCCGCCGCTTGTAGGACCACCGCTTGCATGCACCGGCGGTCATGGCGGTCACACAACCACCCCCGAATCAAAATGAGACGAACCAAAATGAGGAATCCAAATAGTTGCAAATGTTTGGGCTTCTCAAATGGTTTGTTTCACCTTTCCTTTCATCCTTGGGTAGAGCAACTATAAATACAAGCACATTTACTCATTCTAAGCAAGTGATTTGAGTGAATTCAAGTGTGAGCAAAGGAGGAAGTTGGAATTGTTCTTGTTTTGTTCATAAAGAGTTGAGTTCTTTCTTGTTGAGGATTGTAAGCAAGTAATGCAAGTAGAAGGAGCTTGAATCCTTCTTGAAGGTCATCGTTTGACAATAAACTTGTATTGTATTGGAGATTTACATAGTGAAGGGAAGCAATTGCTTACCCAGCTGGAGTTTTCCCACATTGGGTTTCTCCAGATAAAATTCTTGTCTCCTTGTCTTCTTTCATCTTTCATTTTAGTATTGTGTGAATGTTTCTTGCATAATATATTGATAATAAGAACTTAGTTAAATTTTCATTCATTATCACTAAATAGGATTTGTTTATTATTTAAAAGAGGCAGTTTACGGATCAGATTGGTATCAGAGTAGTTAAGATCAAATTGTTTTTGTGTGGTTTAACTTGTGTTGACATTTTCAGTTAGATGCCCCTCACCGGAAGGGTAGTGAAAGCGGTGAAGGTATCCTCATTCCTTTTGAAGCAAGAGATTTCCACCAAGAAGTGAAAGCAAGGAATCAAAACATGGCTCATAGTGGAGATGCATGTGAGACTGAAGAAGAACATTTCTACAAGTTGGAGGCGGATGTGGCAAGTTTGTCCAAAGATGTGGGCAGTATTTCCTTGTCTATGGGAAAGTTGGAGTCCATCATGGGATTGCTCATGGAGAAGCTTGGTGTTCCAAAAGAGGCACTAGGAGACCATAAAGAAGACACTCATGAGTATGAGGAAGAGCAGCCCCGTGCCAACCTTACTCCTCCATTCAAAGCAAAGGCAAAGATAGAAATTCAGCCTTATGATGGGGACGTGAATGCCGAGAAGCTAGACCATTGGCTAGCTCAACTTGAGGTATATTTCAGTTTGCATCAAATCAATGAGAGTCAACAGATTTCATTTGCAAGGTTAAAATTAACCAATCATGCTTTAACTTGGTTTGAAAGCTATGTTCATTCTTTGGTTGTTAAGAAGCTTCCTCCTATTTCTAAGTGGGATGAATTTAAGAGAAGCTAATCAAAAAGCAATTCTATCCTATTTGTTATGAGGAAGAGAGGTCCATGTATTGGCAATATCTCAAGCAAAAGCAAGGCCAAAATGTGCAAGAGTACACCAGTGAGTTCGGAAGAAAGTTGTCCAAATGGGCAAAGATGTAGCGGACTGGGACATTTTAATGAAGTACATCGGTGGACTCCATAGCCACTTGAGGAGACCAATTCTCTTGGCCAAGCGGTGAATGTAGATGAGGCTTGTTCTCAAGCCCACTATCTAGAGATGGACAAGAAGAAGAGTTCATCTACCTCTCAACATGCTTCAAACAAACAAGGTGACACCAAGCAAAAGGAGAAAGGAAAAGGGAAAGGTAAGAAGAATGCTACTTCCATTTCTAAGAAGGATACTAAAGTTCATTGTGGTCCTTGTGATGTTGACACTCATTCCGAGGAAAATGTTGGAAGCTCCACCCGAATTACATCCCTTCAAGAATAAGAAGAAAAAAGAAGGCCATGGCTGCCTCTAAAGGGAGGAGATATTTTTGCAGCGAAGAGGTGGATGAGACAATGTGTTGTACCTCCGTCCGTAGAGAGGTATGTTTGGGTAGTAATAATGTTGTTCAAGAAAATGAACTTACTAAGCTTTTTCATATAAAAATCCAAGTGAAGAAAACCAAAGTGGATGCTCTTTTTGATACTTGTTCTCAAGCTAATTTGATAAGGAGTTAGTTGATAAGCTGAAGTTAGAGACTTACAATCATCCAAATCCGTATTCATTGGGTTGGGTGAAGAAAGGCGTAGACATCAAGGTTACCAAGCAATGCAAAATTATGTTTGGTATTGATAAGAAATTTCATTGATGAAACTACTTTGGATATTGTTCCTCTTGATGTGTGTGGTGTAGTGTTTGGCAGCCCATACTTGTATATCAGGGATGCCATCTTCATGAGAAGAGCCAACCAATACCGCTTGGTGAAGGATGGTAAGAACTACCTCATTTCAGCCTTTACAAGAGACTCAAAGATCTCTTTGGTAAGTGCCTCTGAAGCTAAGAAGCTTATTAATGCTAGTGGGAAATTTGCATTACTTCTTTTTTGAGAGATATACAAGAAGAGGAAGTTGTTGCATCTAAAACCACTTGTAGCATGTTTACTTTTTAACTAAAAAGCAAAAGTAGAAAATGAAAGATGAAAGAGTTGGTTCAGCAGTTCAAGGAAGTTTTCCAAGAGCCTACGGGGCTACCTCCGGTTAGGCCAATTGAGCATGAGATACACATTGCTACCCGATAGTCCGCTTCCAAACTTGGGATTGTATAGGTAGTCCTTAAAGGATGCCAATGAGGTAAAACAAAAAAATTATGATCTTTGATTAAGCAAGGTATAATCCATCCTAGCACTTCTCCATGTGGTTCTCCTATTGTTTTAGTACCTAAGAAAGATGGTTCATGGAGGATGTGTGTTGATTATAGAGCATTAAATAAAATAACCATCAAAAATAGGTACCCTCTTCCTCGAATTGATGATTTGTTGGATCAATTACAACATGCTAAATATTTTACTAAGCTTGATTTGAAATGGGTATCACCAAGTTGGATTAAGGAAGAGGACATCTGGAAAACAATGTTCAAGACTAAGCAAGGGTTGTATGAATGGTTGGTATTATTCAGGCTATGCAATGCACCAACTACCTTCATGAGGTTGATGAATGAGGTAATGAGGCCATTTATTGATTCCTTTGTCATTGTGTACTTGGATGACATTTTGGTTTTTAGCAGAACTTTTGAGGAGCATATTAACCATTTGCATCAAGTTTTGCAAGTTTTAAAGGAGAACCGCTAGTGTTGAATGAGAAGAAGTGTGAGTTTGCTCAACAATCGCTTGTCTTTTTGGGGCATGTGGTTGGAGATGGAGAGTTGAGGATTGATCCGGCTAAGATAGAGGCCATTCTGAATTGGCCTACACCGTCTAGTTTGACCGAGACTAGGAGTTTTATTGGTGCAATTCAATATTTGAAAGTTCATCAAGAACTTCTCTTCCATAGCAGAAGCCTACATTTTGTGACAAAGAGGTGGTAAGGTTTTTGATTGGGGTAAGAAACAACAAGATGCTTTTTTGAGTCATTTAAATACAAGATTAGTCATGCTCCATTTTTGGCATTACCTAACTTTGCACTTTTTTTGAAGTAGAAACCAATGCTAGTGACTATCTTATATGGAGTTGTCCTACTTCAAGGAGGTAGATTTGTATGTTATCATTTTGAATTGTTTCATGGTGCAATTTTGAATTATTGTACATATGATAAGGAATTGTATGCTCTTGTGCAAGCGGTCAAGAAATGGAAACATTATCTGATGGGTAAGAAACTATCATACACACGGATCACCAACCTCTTCAATATTTGCAAGCTCAAAATAAACTTCAACAAAGCTAGACACTATAAATGGATGGGTTTTTCTAGCAGATTTCATTTGATTATAAAATATAAGAAAGGTGTGACTAACAAGTTAGTTGATATGTTATGTTATCTAGACCTCCTTTATTTAAAATATTGCACTTTAACTCTTCTTGAACCTTTTTATGTGAAGCATGAAATATATGAAAAGGTTAACCATAGATTTATCTTTCTAGATTTTGGAGAAATTTTTCAAGATGTAATGTCCCCTTTTTCGGACATTAATGAAGCTTAGATTGGAGACTTTAATCCACCCTTCAAACCATGGATTAATAAGGAAAAAAATTAAAGGAAAATGCTTCATTACTCCTTTTATTTTTAAATTAAATAATTAATGCTCCTCTTATGTTTTTATTTGAAAACATTCAAAGGTTTATTGTTTATTGATTGGAGTGTGACTTTCCAGACCTAAGAGGACCATTTTAAAAGTGGTTTAGATATCTCTTGTTAGAGATTTGACCAAGGAATCTTGCAGATTTTTTTTGGATTTTGAATATTTATTTTGGCTTCTTCTCAAGAGAATATAATTATGTATATTTTTTAATATATTTCATGTTGTTCTAATATCAAAATGCTAATTTATTTAAGATAAGACTAATGCCCATGAATTATTTTCTCACAAAGTGTATCTTCACACTGCGATTTATTTTGGAGAGTTTCATCAAGAATTATTTGAGTGAATTTGCCATTATTTTCCATTTAATTTTGAAGTTTACTTGGTTTTTTACGATTCATTTTGAAATTTTTTGTTAAATATACATAATGATTATTTTTGAATATTTTTTATTCTGAAAATATTAGTCATGCTTGATTATTTTGAATTTACATTACAAAAATGGATTGGTAAGAACAGTTTTAAATTTTAGCCATAAGAGCTATCTCAAATATTTGTTGTTATCACTTTATTATTTTTATTAGCAATATCAATTATTTTAGGTAGGCCCGTATATATCAATGCTGGAAATTATTTATATTGATAAATTTAACATTTAAAAATTTAACATGATAAGGAATAATGCTTTTGTGAACATTTTAATATCATTTAATAAAAATGAAACATATACGAAGTAATAAATTTCTAGTATATTATCATCACTTGATTCATCTGAAACATTGATATTCATAAGATTTAAACTTTTCAATTTCCGTTCAAAATATTTTTCAATTTACATTTTTTTAATAATAAGTGGATAAAATTTTTGCAGAAAATTTGCAGTTTCATTGATTTTCCCAATAAAGAAAGGTAATTGACTAACATTTAGTTGATATGTTATCTAGACCTCCTTTTTAATTAAGCAGCTATGGGCACTTTAACTCTTCTTGAGCCCGAGGTGTATGTGAGCATATATCGAAGAAGTTATAAGCAAGATCCGGATTTTGGAGAAATATTTCAGTAAAACCCAAGTGAGGGCTTTGCACTTAGGGGAGAATACTTCCAGGATGGGCTGCTCTACAAGAACGAGAAACTTTGTGTGCCTAAGGGGGAAAGAGTTCAGTTGATGAGGGAAGCACACACTTCTAAGGTGGCTGGTCACTTTGGTGTGACAAAGACTTGTGCACTTTAGAGGTATGTTTATTGGCCAAACATGCAAGCAAAAGTTGCCAAATTTATCAAGGGTTGTGTTTTATGTAGTACAAGCAAGCCTAGTAACAGAAAGTTGGGTTTATATATGCCATTACCAGTTCCTTCCCGGCCATGGGAAAGCATCTCCATGGATTTTGTGGGTGGTTTGCCTACTTCCAAGAAAGGGTATGATTATATTTTTTGGTAGTGGACCGGTTTAGTAAAATGTGTATTCTCATTCCTTGTAAGAAGACCATTAAAGTCAGATGATGCAGCTGAGTTTTTTTTGCTAATGTGTGGGTTCATTTTGGTTTGCCTAATTCTATTGTGTCAAACAGGGACTCACGGTTCATAGGAAAGTTTTGGTCTACTTTGTGGGAGAAGATGGATACTAAGCTGAAAAGGTCTACTGCTTTTCATCACAAATGGATGGGCAAACAAAAGTGGTAAACCGTACCTTGGTTCAACTCTTGAGAGGTACAACAAAACATCCTAGGACTTGGGATGAGAATTTGGTGTATATCCAACATTCTTATAACAAGGCTAGTTCATGCTTCTACTAGTAAGACTCCTTTTGAAACATGTTTTGGTTATTTGCCTAAGAGTGCATTTGATGTTGTTTTGAGATTACCATGTAAAGACAACGGGAAAGTGGATCTGGAAGTCCACAAAGCTGAGAAGTTCATTGAGAAAATTCAGCAGATACACCTCCAGGTACAGGAGAGGTTGAAAGAGTCACAAGCCAAGTACAAAAAGCAAGGCATGATCAACATAGAACTAAGCATTCTTTCCTTGTTGGTGACAAGGTATGGTTGTACTTGAGTAGAGAAAGGCTACTAAGGTAAAGCTAAGAAACTCAAGCCTCTTTGATATGGCCCATTTGAAATTTTGGAACAAGTGGGTAAGAATGCATTTCGCTTGGATTTGCCTCCTTATATGAGAATATATTCAATTGTGAATGTTGAGAATTTACGTCTCTTTGAGCCCTCCATGTTGGATCAGGAAGAAGAGGGATTGTTGCTACCATCTATTGAGGATCTTGCTCTGGACAGTCAATTGGAATTGGAGGAAGATGTGGTATTGCAGGAAAAGAGAGGACAACACAGCGAGGAGTGCAAGACAAGTGGTTGATTGGGTTGAAAGGTCAATTTCCTACCAAGGCCAAGTGGTATTCTAGAGAAGATGTGGGGAAGAAATTTCCTCACCTCATCAGTCCTTGAAGCTTTTAGGGACTTAAAAGCCTCAAATTGGGGAGGTATGATCCAAAAATGGATCTAGAAGTACCCAATTCTATGTATTCTCTTATTGAAACTTGCAATGCATACCCTCAACATGTTCATTATTTTGGAAAATGGTTAAGTCAAGTTGATGGTGATCGGACACCTTGAATGACAAAAAAGACCATTTTGTTTTGTTTTGTTGATATTGTGGTGATGGTCATATGCTAGACGGTTGTAAACGGAACCACCAACCGCCACTCTTCACAAAGTGGTTGTAAGACGCGCACCGCACAGTGCCTGCTGCACGTAATCAGTGCATTTGTCCCAACCAACATCACAAAACGTGCCAAAATGAGGATCGAATAGTTGCAAATGTTTGGGCTTCTAAATCGATTGTTTCACCTTTCCTTTCATCCTTGGGTAGAGAAACTATAAATACAAGTGCATTTACTCATTCTAAGCAAGTGATTTGAGTGAATTCAAGTGTGAGCAAAGGAGAAAGTCTGAATTGTTCTTGTTTTGTTCATAAAGACAAGTTGAGTTCTTTCTTGTTGAGGATTGTAAGCAAGTAATGCAAGTAGAAGGAGCTTGAATCCTTCTTGAAGGTCATCTATTGGCAGTAAACTTGTATTGTATTGGAGATTTACATAGTGAAGGGAAGCAATTGCTTACCCAGCTGGAGTTTTCCCACATTGGGTTTCTATTGAGTGAATGTTTCTTGCATAATATACTGTCCTAGTAAGAACTCTAGCAATTTCTCATTCGTTGTCACTTAGGATTTGTTTATTGTTCATTCGGATCACTGCATTATCACTGAAGTTGATAGGATTTGTTTATTGACAATTTACAATAATCTTTACAAAATAAAATTTGAAGGATACAAGTACATTGCTAGTCAATTATGCATGTGAACCTTAATGCAATAATGAGCACCACAATACATAATGAGCTTGACTCTAATATGATGAGAATATGGGTTCCTGATAGACACAGAGTTATGATCGAGTCTTATCACCGGCTCAAAATCAAGATCAATTACGTCAACTAGGCAATTAATACTTCACTTTAGGTGCATTAAAATGTCATAAGTATGAATGATCATGGATAAATATACCAACTTCAAATCTCTGACATGCAGAATAATGATTTTTGTTGTTTTTCTTCCATTTTCATAAGTTTCTTTCATTATTCCCTCTAGTTATTTTCCACTTAGTCACGAGACTAGTGTTGTTTGTGAATTGAAAACCAACTCAATGTCTGCAACAACAAGAGAAATCACAGTTGGAACTCTTAAAAACCTCATAATGAGCTCTCATGCTCTATCCCAACCGAAATATCTTCATAATTCCAGAAGATTGCAATCCCTGATTCAAGCCATGTGCAGCAGCATAGTCTTTAATCTCTACTGATATCGGATTTCAGGACCCATTCTAGAAAAAAATGTGGATTGCATTGCAGTTTAAGATTTTCTTCACCATTCCCAAATCCTTGTCCTGCCTCACAAACTTGACTACACTGGACCCATACAACAACTACCACACATAGGAGTTTCCTCTTGGGAATGAAGAGTCTCTGAGCTTCAAGGGCTAAACTTGGCATTCAAGCAGCTCACATGCATGATTCCTGCAACGTTGGGTGGTATAAGTAGCTTCCTGAAGCTGAAATTGACAAACAACACAATTGTTCATCGAATCCCTGCATCTATGAGAAATTAGTAAGCTTGCACGCCTTGATGTGAGTAACAAGGAACTTTCAGCTGAATTGCCTCCTCGTTGTCAAATCTGCTGAACATTGAATTATGAATGTTATGTACTGGGCTCGTTTGAATGGCATTAGTATTCCCATACCCGCCATTTCTTTTGTTCCTTCAATTTCACAATGCAGCCCTTGAAATAGGTATTGTTCTGCAACAAAAATCACAATGTATACCAAACTCTTTCCAGTTATCATGTTTTGTAAATCCCGAGGTCCCAATAACAAAATGAATAGTGAATCAGGTAAATGGAAAGGAAAATAATGACAATACAAATGACATATATATAGCCAGCTCCTTGGCACAATATAAAAGACAAAATTGAAGAATAAATATAAAAAATAACAATAAGATGATGTAACCACAGCCTGTGTTGATAGAAAGATTTTAGCAGCAAATGGGAGCTTGGATCATTGAACACTGATTTCACAGCAAAACTAGCTAATTAAAAACCCATGTGAGAAGGTCATATTGGCACTTGATGCACAGCCTCACAAAATCTAACAGTAACAACATACCTGTAATACTTGACTCAACATGACCACTCTATGTAACATTAATTGGAAAAAGAAAAGAATACACAAGCAATAGGAAGCAATATAAAAATGAAACTTGGTATGGATGAATAAGGTCCTATAGGTATAAATAGGGTTGCCTGGAGCCCTAAAGAGACTTTTGACAAGACACTTGGAAAAGAGAGCAGAGAGACCACACAGCAGAATTTTGTATAGAACCCCTAACCAGCAAATCCTGGGAATAGTTGGGAAATTGGTGAGGCGTACTTATAAAAAATGGGTAGGAAATAATTATAGATGTATATGAAATGCAGAGTTTGATTCCAATTCTCTTGTAATTACCGTTGGGCTTACAAGAAAAGTCCAAAGAGCTTTTATTATTCCCAATGAATTTAATTTGGAAAACAACATCCATCCATCAATAATTTTAATTTGGAAACCAGAATCCTTGTACCTTGTGATTATTGAGCCAAACATAGGATTTTCCTTGCCTAAGATGGACGATCTAAAGCACTAGCAAAATGCAGGATGGGATCACAAGAATGCAGAGGGTCCCCAACTCATCCAGATGCAAACAAATGAAATTATCCCAGAAAAAGGTTCAACCTAGCATCTACTTCAATGCCCAAGAATCTCACCATACTCAAATAGATAACCCTACAAAATTTGAAGAATGTATATCTAAATATAAAATCAGAAACATTCTTCTTGATTCAATAATACAAAGATATGGATACCCGTTTCCATAAGAACAAAAAAATTAGAAAATACCACCGAAATTATGGTAAACAGATGAAACATTAAATCCACACCCACACACAAACTTGTAGCTCATGCTCTAAAGAAACCTATTATAGACATTGCATTTCAATGGTAAACTTACAGACCAAACCTGCACAGTACAATCAGAGACCATATTTCCAATACCACAATCAATACATATATTAAAAAATAAGAAGGGTGTATTTATTCTGCATTGCAGAGATTTTTTAAAGATATATTTTCATGAGTATTGCCAATAGGATTCGATCACAACATAATAATCAGACATTAAACTCTCACTTTAAGAGATCCATCATCTGCTCTTGAAATATGTATGGATTAAACCAATGACAAAAGGAAATTAGAGTAGAGGAATAAATGAAGATGATATATGTACCTTAGATTGAACCTCTACTTGTTTATCTGGTATGAATTTCTTCTCCCTCCTCTTTGTCTGGCTGGTTATCAACAAGTAGTAGATGGAGGATATGTAAATAACAAACTTTAAATATAAAAGAAACAAAACCACAAGCCATACAATATTTTACTTCAAAAGAAATTGCTGTAAAAACTGTATCTACAAGAAATTGCTGTAAAAACTGTATCTACAAGAAATTGCTGAAAACATTGTATCAAAAAATAATAGCATGCTTAAGAAGGTTTTCTTCACATTCATCTGTGCTCAGCTGATAAGAAAAACAAAATCATGCTTAAGGGACAGTATGGATTTAGTTCCAGATGGCAAGTTACATATACCGGACACTGATGGGCCAACAATTGGAAGTACTGGAAGACAATTGTCTATTAGTCCAGAATCATCATAGTTAGAGGGCACATCCAATAAGGAAACAGGGAATAAAAATAGAAAGCTTTGCAGTTTGCAGTGCAAGAACACCCTGATGCAGGTTTGAGGTCACATCTGATAAGGAAAGAGGGGATTAAAAATAGAAAGTTTTGCAGTTTGCAGTGAAAGAACACCCTGATGCAGGTTTGAAGGTTAATATAAATAGTCTGCAACGACAGAGGAGAAACACATTAAACATTGATGCTGAATATAATCATGTAAAGGATGGCTCTATTGACAAGGATCCTATAAGGGATCTCCATTCAACAGGTTCTAAAAGACCAGATACCAAAGATAACCCTATAGGGCGAACTATCAAAAAGCAGTGGTGGATATTGAAGAAAGAAACATAGCATCTACTCAACTAATTTCTGACTTCTTTCAAAACCATTGCACAAGGGTGGGAAATAACATTTATTTTCAAATTTTAGTATGAGCATGCCTCCATCCACACCATCAAAGCAAGTAATGGCTGAAGATTTCCATCATTAAATGATCAATTGTTTTCTACGAAAAGGAAACAAATAGTGCAAGGTGGATGGACCATCCCATGATCAATAAATGTTGATTTAGTACGCGGTCAGTACACTTCTCAATATACTCCAAAGCATCACAAACATAGTGCAATTGAAGGCTTCCAAAAAAAGTGAATGGTGAAATTGTACAGGTCATTGTAAATATGAGGTATTTGTTTCCAGAACACACACAAACACCATATTCATATAATTGGACAACAATATAATCAAGACCTCCATAATTTGGGTGAGTTTACTACAAGATTACTTTTGAGAATGTGCTAAGATTTGTTATGTGAAAATATTTACTACATGGATTATACCCATTTATATGACATAAATATCTGAAACACCTTACAAATGTGAATATCCCCGCAAATTCAGGAAAAATACACACCAATAGATAAACATTTAATAGACTAAGACCTCTTTGTGCTGTATGTAACCGAACACATTTATCTACTTGCATAACTCTTTGAATAAATAGCATATATAGCTGTAGTATTAGTTGTTCTTTTGGGCTTGGACATATGCCAAGACAGTATCAATGTTAACAATCGTACCTCATCTGGAAGACGAGAGGTAGTTGTAGCACATCGAGGAGCATTTTCTACTGATGATGGCTATCATTCTAGAATTAGAAGGGATGTTCTCAGTGAAGATGGTCAGATTTGTCTTCATGTGTGGTAGGCAAAGCCTCAAGCGGTCTTTGTGGGGGTACTTTTATGCTAGTATGGTTGGCAACTGGTCAAGCAGAAGTTTATGACATGCAAGAGATAACTCCTGCATCAGCCTCGGATGTAATTTTCTCACATCAAAACTCAGACAAAAATAGTAATCCCTGTCTCAGCAACCTTCTGCTCTGCCATGAACTATTACATAATCTCTATTTTTCCACGATTTTCTTGTATCTGTTTCCTCTGGGTGTTTTTATCAACCTTGCACTGCTTGATTATCCTTTGCGAATTAAAACTGTGAGACTGTCTTGCCTGTGGTAGATAATACTAACAATTAGCATGATATTTGCTTGGCTTCTTCAAGTTTTGTTGCTATCAATTTAAGTTTAGTGTCTGGAATGTTGGAAGACTGTTCTGATACATCTTTTAATTGCTTTGAAATGTGAAAAACAATGATTCTTGAAAGGGCATTACAAATTTTGGCAGCAGGATAGGGTAGTCACAAAGTCAAACCATAATTCTTTTGGCAATTCTATGTTTTTGCATAATATGTATGCTAATAACCCTCTTTCAAAATCAAATGGTTCTCTTTCTTTAGCTATTCCAGAATCCAGATGAGCTTGTTGGACTTCATCGAGCTTCTTGTCTTGTCGACAGATGATGACTCTAGTACTGCCAACTGCTCCTACTACAGTCAATCAGGAACATAGTCATTGGTAAATAGAGATTTTTCACGTTTGGATGATGCAGATCTACCCTTATATTGGTGGTTTTTGAATCATGCCCTAGACAGTTGTATATCTATTGGTTTCCTCCTCTCATTTTATGGACTGATATCAAAATGGGGAAAAACATAAAGTAGGTCTATTTTGTTATGTTTGAGTTAATAAGTGACTTGAATCACTTTGGAGGTTATTCACACTAAAAAAATCTCAGATAAGATAAGATAAATATATTAATGTCCAACAAATGACCACAAAAGTAGGTCAAAGGGACTGCAGAAAACAGCGAGCACCAATACAAGGCGGGAAAACCAAAGAGTTCCCAAGAAAGACGAAATACAAAGGCCAGAAGAAGTGGCCAGGAAGAAGAAATCACACCACCCAAAATGGGGGTGGAAAAACAAGTGAGAGGAAGAAAGGGGGAAAGACGACTAAGGAGAAGAAAAGAGGAAAGCCCATCAGGGGATGGAAGATCCAACTCTCCTAACATCGAGGTCGATTGGAAGAAGCTGAGAATAGAATGTCGACCAGTGAAGAGAGAGAGTCTGCTTGATATGACTCTGTTTGGAAACAATATTATCCCTCCGATGTGGTGGATCTCATCTGTCTCCTGAGGCCAGGCCTAGTACGGGCATGCCTGTGATGACTCGGAGAACCATGGATGGTTTCCCTAGGCCGAACCAATCTAGAGGAGGAAGCGGGGACGGTCTCACCAGGGTGCTTAATGCCTCTCTCCGCCGGTAACACTGTGAAGAAGGAAGTGATCCGCTGGGTAGAGTCCGGTCTAGGATGCGGTGAAGAGTGTGCTCACGAAGCTTCAAAGCCTCTGTAAATATAAAGCCAAACACCTTTGATCCTCGAACCTGAAAAATTCAAAAAGACCCCGTGCGTCCTCCTAAATAAACAGTGAAACCTCCCTCTAATCTCATAGTAGATGGGGCACTAAAAGATAAAGTGTGTTTCCGTCTCGGTCTCCTGGAGGTTACACAACTGGCGATTCTGTCTAAACGATCAAGGTGGTGATCCGTCTCACAACGAAGTCTATGAGAACCAACCCTGAACTGACCAAGGGGGATGCGAAGGGCATGCATCAGTGCC
This sequence comes from Taxus wallichiana var. yunnanensis, assembly GCA_018340775.1. Lineage (NCBI taxonomy): Eukaryota > Viridiplantae > Streptophyta > Pinopsida > Cupressales > Taxaceae > Taxus > Taxus wallichiana. The sequence goes on from CM031241.1 coordinate 65,330,976, forward strand.
GAAGGGTGTACTGAGGGCGGTAATGAGACCGTCCCTCAGCTCTAAAAAATGCTCAGCATAAAAGGCCATCTTGGGACGTAAACCCCCGAGGGTTTACCCAAGTGGTATGGATGAACTACCTGTAAATATCCTCTCTGATGATCTGTTCATCTCTGTTTCGTAGGCAGAAGGTGGCTTGGTGTGTCCAAGGAGTACCGAAAAGGTGGAAGATGGTCCATCTGAATACCAATTGCCCCCAAAAGTTCGGAGACCTCAGCATACCAACAACGCCTGGCGAGGGGAGTCAAAAAGAGCAATAGCCTTAGAGGAATAGTATGCCAAGTATGGGTACTGTCCCGCCCCTTGGTAGTGTCCATGAAGCCCCGAATGCGGTGTAAGAAAGAAACCAAGTCAAATATGGTCTCCATTCTGAAAGGATGGGCTCCAAACTCCACCAAAATAATGTGTTGGGGTACAATGATTGCTTACACCTGATGAAGCGGCGAAGGAGAAGAGTCTGGACCCTCTCGATGGAAGCCCAATCAAGTACCCAACAAAGAGGGTCCCCAAGCAATAGAACCGTAGAGAACCGTGGGTCTGATGAGGGAGTCCATGAGAGACATTTTGGAGGAGATGTCTGAAAGTGATGGCGGAAACATTGTCTCTCAAGAAGAACTAAGGACCCATAGCCCTTGTTGACTCGAGGTTGGAGAGCCTGTCTCAAACTGAAACGGGGCAGAGAACAGAATCCCCAAATAGGTATAAGAGTTGGTGATCTCAATCTCCTCACCTCTAGAAGAAGAAGTGGAGATGCGAGGTCTTCAAACCATTGAAGACCATAACCTTGGTTTTACCAAGTTAACTGTCAATTACCGAAGATCACAAAACAAGGCTAAGGCATCGAGTTGTCTCTGTAAGCCCTCAGGAGAAGAAGCTAGGAGAACCACATCATCCGCAAAAAGAAGAATGGATATCAGAACACTTGGTGCAGGAGGCACCCATCACTTTCTGAATATGCTCATGGAGAAAAGACTCAAGCTCGTCAATGTAGATCCCAAACAGAGTTGGGGATAGGGGCCACCCCTGCTTTACCCCAATGGTACTCTGATGAACTCTGACTCTCCTTGGGAGGTGCGGAGGCGGCCCAAAACATCTCGTACAGGACGCATGATGGTCGTGAGAAGGGTCTCAGAAATGCCAATGTCACGGAGCCGCTGAAAAAGTGCCTCACGTGGCACCGAGTCAAAGGCTTTCAAAAGTCCACAAAGCAACAATAGACCTTCGACGAGCGATGACGTGCCTCCTCAATGATGGCCCGGAGAGTGAAGATATGGTCAGTAGTTTGGTGATCAAGCCGAAAGCCAGCTTGCCCCCTGGCTCTAATGTTTCTCCTCTCGAGCTCCTCGGATAACTGCATATGTAACATTGTAGCATAAAGCTTGGAGAATGTATGACCCACCATAATGGTCCTGTAGTTATTGGGGTCAGAGCTGGGACCTGATTTGTGAATCGGGTGAATGATATGGCGTGCCCAAGATGGCGGAAAACCCGAGCAAACCACATGATTGAAGAGGTCAGTCAAATAACTACAAAGAACCCCTTGACCAAGTTTGAAGAAGCTTGGAACCCCTCCTCATCCGCTGCCCTGCTACAGTTCATCATCCTGATTGCCTCTCTGATTTTAGTGTAGGTGAAAAGGTGGCACAAGGAAGGTGGGTTGTCAACCTGGATAAGTGGTTGTCGGGAATATCATAAAGCTTGGAGGTGTGAGAGAACATGGAATTGGGGTTAAGCTCAAAGGAAGAGATGAGTGGCGGGGAAAATGGTGCGCAAAAATGTTTAGGAGAGTGCCGAAGAGACTCACATAAAGTTCGTCTACCTTGGGAAATGAAGAGGCATTTTTACGGTGAAGGAGACAATGGTAGGAGGCTTTCAAGGTATGATAGGAGGGAAGGGCCTGGTTAAAAGCATGTTGTAACTATCTATGAAAATTTTGCACTCGTCATCATACCATTTCAGAGTGATTTTCTATGAAAGGTTATATTTACATTTATTTTTGGAAATGCAGCTACACAACTTTGACATTCATGGGGCAAGTATTAGAAGAAGGCCAGGTGGAACTAGGGAAGGACATGAGGGAGGCCTCCCAGATGATGGAGGAAAGGAGGGTGTATTTGGCAGCAAAGGCCATCAAAGGTGGAACTAGGGGGAAGTTGGACATTGAAGGAAAAGGAGGATCCCCTCAGAGTGATTTTCTATGAAAGTTATATTTCTTAGCATGAGTTGTACAATTTATTTTTTTGGAAATGCTGCTAACAACTTGTGGACATGCTATGAGGGGGAAAGCTATGTACGATTGAAAAGCATGGAAACTGAAATATCTAATTTACATACCAAAACCTCATTAGTGTTGAAAGCAGGCGTCTGAGGTGTCCTACCAAGTTGAAACAGGAAGAACGCTAACCTTGTTTAAATACAGAAGGTCATCTGATATATTTCAGGAATTGTCCCAGGAGATCGCCACTTAAAAACTAATGGCATTATCTTTGAGCTATACAGATTCAAAAACTATTTAAATCTATAAGACATAGTATTTCCACAGTCCATAAGATTGAAGAATATGTTTGTGGATAAAACTGTGTTAAGATATTCTTAAATCAACTATTTGGATTGCATTCCCTGATCTTACTATTTTCTCATCTTGATGATGGCTCACACTACGTTGACCTAAAAATATCTTACATGGTTTTATCCAGAAACACTCTTCAATTTAAATCTAACTTGAACAATGAGAGCTACGTTGCTATAATTTATAGTTATACACAAAAGACTTTAAAACATCAGATACCACTAGAACTAGGTATATCCACCAAAAATGTATTTTGAAAGATTTGATGAACATAATAATAATGACAGCCACATGCACAGCGAAAATGAAAAAGAATGAAAATGTACCTTCGAGATGGAATAGTTAGGAACCATGATGGAGCTTAAGCGTGAGAAGCTCCGACATCTTTTCCATTAATTGCTATTGAACCCTAAAGTGTAAAGCCCCTCGCACCCTCCACAAATGGAAGCAGCGGAATCTGGTTTTTTCAAGAAAGGTGACATGCAAGAAACATATATAGGCACACTCAACATGTTCGATCGGCATGTCCCTTAACACATCATTTAGTTAATCAAACATCTATCAAACAAAACAAAAAAAATTAGTTTTCTTATGAGTGTACCTCTTCGAGGAATTCTGAGCGTTCCTCCCTCATAAATTTAATAAGATTGTAGGTACATACAATTTCCATGTCATAATAATGCACAGTTGCCCATTGTAGATTGTTGACAACTAGCCTAATGGTAAGATGAGCGAGAGAATCTTGTACTAGAGAGAAACCCTAACTTTGTACTCTTTCCTACGAAATATATATGACTAGTAATCGCACCAAAGGGGTGCAATGGAAATGTTGATAGTCATAAAAGAAGCAATTGTGACATGTGCAGAGGAGGCTATGAAAGCCAAGGGAGAGGTGGAAATACACGATCTAGTGTATTTGAGTGAATACAATGGAGGAAGCACAATGGAGTAGTATTTAGAAAAGGAGGGAACAACTATTCAATCCGAAGAGAGAAGCAAGTATTGAATTAGAATATGGTTTGTTTAGGCTCTGCTTTCTAATGGTCAGGTTCTTCGTTATGATATGGAGTGGGAATGTTGGCCGGTGAGAAAGAGGATAATGGATTTGGAGATCTCATTGCATACGAACACCGACTTAAGGACCGGACATCCACAACTCCAAGGACAATATGAATGCTTTATTGATTTTTCTTAATTAAGAAGATAAGCTAGATGACGAGGATGAGTTGGAGGCATGACAAGTCGTGGTAAAAACTTGAGAAACTAAAAATGATGAAGCTTCATTTTATGTAGACAAATTGAAGGAGACTATAAGCCTTTCAAGTCGTTGAGAATATGGAAAGTGCAATCAATGGCTCAAGGCTTGCCCCTTAGATAGGGGTCATTTTGGTCCCTCAATGGCCTATGTAGAGCTTAGTTTCGGAATCAAATAAGACTTTTGAAACTATGTTGCCTCCTCATGAGGCTGTGGAATCATGCAATGGCCAATTATTATCGGTGGGAATTGGTGAGGTCATTCACAACATTTCATGGATTTGTTTGAGGTCATGCAATCATCTTATGAGATAAAGCGCTCTCTTCCATGTTATTTTGGACATGCACCGACATCCATACAATGGCAACGCTTAAAACGGAAGTTCATAACAAGGCAAAATAAACCATCAAGGCTTAATAGAAGGTGGATTTTGTGGATGTTGTTTTGGCGCTGAAATATGGTGGCAAGACCCTTGGTGCATTTTTTGTTTCACACAAAGCACAAGGTTATGGAGGTACAACTAAAGGCAATACCATCCAAAGAACAATAGAAACAATTTTTTCTTAATGGAAAAGAACACCAAAGCAAGAATTTTTATTTTATTTTCTTCAAAGCTTTTGGGGGTGCATGTCAACATCAACAATAGTACAATATAATTAGGTCCATTCATTGCAATATTTTGGGAATGAAAGATGATGTTTGAACTTATACAACATGACATTAGAGTTATTTTAGAAAGTTATCAATGAAGTGGGTAATGAGATATCCACTATGGGTTAAATTTGACAATTGTCTAGACATTTTTCATGATTCTAACCATAAAATACTTGCAAATACTTGAAATAATTATTTTATACGACATGTAAACTTTAAATATGATCATCATTTTTTTATATATTTATATATATAATATATTACAATACACACATGTATATAAATAAATATATAATAATATTATATTTCTTTATTAATGATATATAAATAACATTATTTTATATTTTAAAAAGACAATATAACAATATTTCATTTATTACAAATAAATCTATTTTATTATAAATTATAATATATAATTTCTAGGTGGTTAAACATTTGCTAGTAAGAAACCACTTTCCACACTGCATCGCGCACGTTTATGTCTTTCGTGAAGTTTTAAAATATATTAAAAAATGTGTAACGACAAAAATCAATGTGATTGAATCATCTAATAGCGAAGATTGGTAGATGGAAGGAAAATTCAAAATTTAGCAACGACAATAAATGAATTTGATAATCGCCGATCCATTTACTACGCCTTTAAAAATAATTGTATTTCTTCCCATAACAATGTGCACGCAACTAGAAAAAAACTTGGGAGTGAAAATGGAAATGGAATCGGGTTCCATATATTTTGATGGTTTCGTTTCTCATAAATAACAAAGATGGATCATCGTGATGCAACACCTTCACTGACATGGACGAGGTGCCCATTGACCATTCTTCCCATGAGAAGTGGCTTCCCCACCCAAATTTTTTAGCCTTACATCGTCGCATGTCCTCGCAAAACCATCTTGTCCATCTATTTTCGACATGTGTTAGTACTAAAGTTCACCCGGTAGAATGAAATGCCTATAGCGTAAAAATGAGACCCCATTATGTAGTTTCGGGTTTTAATTGGATACCCTCACAGTATGACCCTCATTGTATGTATTATAAATTACTATTTTTGTAAGCCCTTCCACCCTTGAACGTTAGGCAATATATTGGGAAGTTTTAAGTTATTGTTTAGCGGCGATGTTGCCATGAACATATAGGGTTTGAAAAGTGGAAATGTAAATCTACTGGGAGTACGAAACCGTACGGAAATGTTGGTATACTAGTCCAAATATCTTAAATATAGTTGTAAGGTTGTTTGGTCCATTAGTGAATTTGTTTGGCTCACATAGAGTCTATTACGGATCAATTCTTGCTAAGTGAGGAACCCACCTACACTCGGACATGGAGAGTCAAGTGGTTAAGGTCAAGATTGTGCTTGGTGATTTTGATGGTGTGGATATCACTTAGTCATAGCTACTAAGCTAAATGAGATCATTGATTTATATGTATGCTTGATCAAATTGTAATTTGTTATATATTTCCTCGAAATATGGGTAGAGATGTTGACATTCTATGTAATTTAGTGGGTTTGTTAGCACCCAAAATTCTTCACTTCATTTTGGGGGCACTATAGTTAAATTTGAGAGTTCAAGGCTTTTCATGGTTATAAACAGGCATTTTTTGGTGCTCTTATAACTCATAACTCATTAAAAATATTTACCCCCTCTTAATATGCAAGTGTGCATGCATGATTTGGAAAGACTTAGAAAAATTTAATGATTTTGGCATTGGGACATATTGATAACTAGACTTACATTTTTCCATCGACATTAAAACATCAAATTCAAGTCAAATGGTCAACTTTGGACGGTTTAAATAACACATTTATTAAGGCTAAGTGTTCCCATGGACATGTGTTTACCATTGGATTCTGACAAATAAATCTTTGAGTGAGGCGAAACTTCCAAAAACTTGTGGGGGTGTTCAATACCAATGTGGTGACAAGTATCACCCATCAACTTGCTCGAGAAAAGTTAGGAGTTGAGGAAGTCAAAGTCTCGACACTTGAGTAAGATGATAAGGGGCAAGTGTCGATGATTGATGTGATAAGAAGACACGCGAGCCAAGGTTCTTAGGGTTCACGGAAGGTGGTGGTGTCAATGGTTGTCATGTGTCATTCATTGATGGCATGATCGATGAAGGCCAAGGTTTAAAATATCACAAGGAATTATGGCACCAATGAGCGGCCACGTGTTGACCATCGGTGGTAACATACACCCAAATCTCGAGACTCCACGGTGAGCGATTATGTCGATTGAGGCCACGTGCCTCAAATCAATGAAGGCTCGGGTTTAAGGCACAAATAAAAGGATTGTTACAAGGAAATAAGTGGTTGGGTGAATGCCTTTCTTATGTGATTATATTTGATGGTATATCTTAGTGTTATTTGGAGCTTGAGGATGTCATAATGGCAAACAACTGACTAGAGCTGTAATTTTTCCATAACTTTTCATTGGGGACTCTTGACATAAGACCGATACCATTGAAAAGGTATTTAGAAGAGCTACACCTTGGTCTTTATTTCATGAATAATGGTTTAAAGATTATTGGTATTCACATGACAAATTCTTGAGGGTATCTTCCTCATTCTTTTCACCTAATGGTGCCTAAATCACTCTCAAAGCTTTTAGGTGGTCCTAACCTTTCTAGAAGATGCCTTTGAGTCATCTCTCCCTTCAAGGGCCCACCAAAGTGCATTAAGGAGTTAATTAAGTTATTAATCAAATAGAAAAACTACTATAATTATCTAAAGGTGAAAATTTAATCTCCTAAAAAAGTGGCAACTTCCCAACCATCTATTCTCTCGAATTTTAAAGGATGCAATGTCTCTTCTCACAAATCTTCACCTATCTTTTTGTAAAGGGTCACTTTTGAGACTAAAGTGGCTTGTTCTTAGGCTAAATGTGTGTTTCTTTCTATGTTGATTTGGCAAGAGTGATCCAAACATGCTTCAATCTCTCCATTCATTGGTGGATGACTTGTTCTCACCTAGTGTTGACAAATGACTCTTGTTTAGTTTTTGAATGATTTTGAGAGAATAATCGAGTACCTTTACTTTACACTTCAAAAAAGGAAAATTGTATAGAATAGAGGAAGAACCATTCATGTCTTTTTGATATTGAGCGAGACTTGGTTGTCATGATCGAGCACTTTGTTTTCCAATTTTATGAGCAATTAAATAGTGATAATCTTTCATGGTTCAAAAAGCAAGTATTGTAAGATGTTGAGCAAATTTTGTGGTTTTGTTAGAAGGCTTTGATTATGAAGATAATTGTTTGGTTATTTAGCACATGTTTATGTTGAGTAAACACATATAATTGTTGAGTTATAAAACCCTTACATGTATTCATTTCTTTGTATCTTTTGCAATTGTCCCAATATCAGTTGTGTTGTCATTTTATGATATTTTGTTCATATGAGTAGTGAGGGGTATGTGTAGGATCATCTCATTATTTGTCTAAAATGATGGTGGAATGTGCAATAATTGTGTAGATTGTTTCCTTATATCAATTATCATTTATACACTTAGTTTAAATGTTGGTGTCTCCTTGCCCCCTGATGAATTCAATCACTGATCATAGTTCATTTGATCTCATTATCTTTTGTTAATATTGTTATTCACCTTATTGCCTTACTAAAATATAACTTTGTATTTGTAAATTATTTAAGGATTCATTAATTCTAACTTTGGATTCATGTCTATGATATTTCCTTTAAACATTTTGCTGGTCTAGAGAGAAATTAGCTTGAAGATTATGGAGATCTTTGTCCTTATCATTTGTTTGCGTGCAATGTTTGCACATGCTTAGGTAGCTTTATGGCATTCCTACTAGTGATGACAAATTGGGTGGGAATTCATAGTGGTTAGGTATTGAGCAGATAGAATGTTACTCTAAGGAGTAGACACATAAAGGATGTGCGTGCAGGAACAAGGCACATTTGAAGGCGTAGGAACATAGGGAAGGAAGCGCGCGAGAACACTTTGGCTTATGACTTAGCCATTTTGTTGGATATGGGCTATTTTGGAGATAACTTATGAGAGCATACATAGGGATGAAAATTGTGTGACACACAATGATATTTTGGGAATGAGCGGCTGATAAGCATCATGCATGGTTTGAGCTAATAATAGGATTGCTTCTTCAGTTAACTATAGGACATCTATTATTAGAACACTTGCATGTATGCATGCTATTGTAAAGGTGCATGGCTATTATCATCATGCGACCTATTTTGAGAAGTGCATAGGTAGTGAAGGGAAACTCCTCACCTCTATGAATATGTATTGAACTATGTAGTTTAGTGTGTGTGAATTATTGTAGAGTTATTGTGTTGGATCGATGCGCACATGACTTATGGATATACTTTATAATGTAAAGAAGCTTATGTGTTTTCTGTTGTTTAATGTAATGGAGAATATTGGTTGGATAATGGTGTTAAACATAGCGAATTTGGTTCATGTATGGTTAATCTTATTATAGTTATTGTTTAATTCATGATTCTCTAAGATCTAGATCTGGTTTATGCACTTTATGGAATGTTTGTGTCTAATTGTGGATCGAATATGTATTATCACCATCATAGTAACATCTACACAAGAAACTCTAAAGAGGGCTTGGTACCTTTGCTCACTTTGGGTGAGCACTCGGCTCGAGTTGAGTGATGTGTATGCTGGGTTATTCACAATAGATTCTATTTGCATCATTGGATTCCATTGTCGGGACCTTTTTTCGGTTGTTTTTAGGATGTTTCGTGATGAAGACGTATCGGTAATTGACCCTGACAAGTATGGAGGAGTGGATAATAGATCTATGGAAGAAGAGTACACTTGGAGGTTCAACATTGGATCTGAGTTTGATGCACGTGTGTGGGTGGAACAAAACTTGTATGACTATTTATATGAGAGCTTCTTTGTTATCTTTCGGTAGAGTTTTACGAGTGGTTGGTTGTTTATGCATCTAAAAGGAATTGGAGGTATCGCACACTTGTTTGGATGCAGGAATAATTTTAGGCCCTCTATGATGTTGATTTGATTTAGACGCATGTTGTGGACACTTGGTTCCTGTGGTGTTCTGAATAGCTATATTTTAGAGTACTCAATTTCCACTTACTCTTGTCCGGAGGTAGCTAAGTTCTAGTTTTTACGTTATCCCAGGGGAACCTATTTGCAAGGCATTCCACTAGCGATCAAAATCTTGATGGTAACCCTGAACTTGGAAGAAAAGTTGATGGATAGCTAAACCCTACCATGCATGGGGAAGGGGCGGGTTTGGTGAAGAATGGCGGAATTAGCGATAGAGAGGCAAAGAGAAGAAATGTGGCTTGAGTACAATAAGGCACATGAGAGGGAGATAGAAGAATGTGATATGATGCAGAATAGATGGCGTTAAGGATAGAGATGGATCGTGAAGGATTTAGAGCTCACGTAGAAGGCATAGAGCCGAGCATCTAGAACACCCCCATTTAGGCAAGCATGACAGTGGGAACCCTCCTCGGCCTCACATGGGAGCAGTGCGCCAAAGAAAGACGATATGGGCCTCGGCATGCATCTGAATCAGAAACCTATCCCTTGCCCTGGCGATAAGTAGTCAACAAGCTAGTTTGGGGAGTAGAAGAAAAGGAGTAAATCAAGTAGAAAGTGCATTTGTGGCCGGGTAAATGTCTTCTTTGTTATTTGGAGGTACCTTTTCAAGCGCATCATCATCAACACAAAACTAAGTGAGTAGAATTTTGGACTCACTTTTGGGAGTAGTACCACCTTGCAGACTGTAGGAGTTCGGTTTAGTACCATGTTGGGACACAAGGTAAGAGTACATCCATTGGTCCACTTCGGCTACATGTGGAGGATCATGGGGCATATGTGGTTCGGTTATGGTGGATCTAGTGGGGTCCGGAGAGGCGAGAGGTAACACAAGAGGTTCTAGATCAAGTGGGCATGGTCCTCACTGACCCCTGAATATTTACATGGAGATGTCACTCCATCTTCCAAAGTACTCTGGGAATAGAAGATGTTGTTGAGCATATGCACATGTGTGAAATAATGTGGCACTCAAAAGGGATTATGGATTCGAAGCACAAGGCAAATTAGTTTTGCAACTACGTTGTAGGGACGTGCTCACGATTGTATAGGAAGTTTGACCCTGATCAGACTTGCATAGATTATGCAACACTAAAGGATGTTTTCCTTAAGGAGTTTTATATCCCAGAGTTTGAGTAGAAGAGTATAAGCACACTCAAGGATATTAAGTAGGGCACTACTGAGAGTTTTCGAGAATATGATGCCCATTTCAAAACACTTTTGTCTAAGCTTTCGTATGATATCCATGCAAGCCAACATGCACAGTGGTTCGTTGGGGGCTTGATCACACCATTTAGGAGGGTATTTTCCCATAATATGTATACGGATCTATGTGAAGCACTTGAAGCAATGTTACATGACCGAGGTAGTTAGAATTATAGACACTAGGGTGATCCCATTCCTAGAAGCACATATTACAGCTATGGAAAAGTAGTTGGAGAAACTATCGGTCAATTCAAAGACACAAGACACACACTAGGATTTGGTGTAAAATTATGAAGTGGAAGGGCACACTAAGGATAGTTGTCCCTGCAGGTCAGTGTGTTCATTGTTGTTATACTGCGAGATATGTCATTTAGACCATGATGCAAGCCATTTCCCATTATTACAATGCGCACAATAAGAAATAATTTATCTTGATATTGTAAGATTTTTGATCCACGACTCACAACATATAAGACACGAGGTTGATTGGTCAGATCCATGATGCCATCGATATTGGTGTGAAAGACAAGAGTATTGGATAACTCTAAAAGTAAAAGTGAGCACCATGATCATGATCACACTCAAGGTGCTACGATCGGAATGGAATGGCACTTTGAAGGAAGTCGTGGAGAGGTCGAGGATACCATGGTAGATTTGGGGGTCGAGGCCGTAGTGGTGGATGAGGCAAGTTTACTCATGGAACATGTTATACTTGCGGATATCCTGACCACTACAAGTGCGAATGCCCTCAAAATATTACTTGTTCTTTTTATGGGAAGAATCATAACTATGAGGAATGCCTAGACTTATATGAGCATCTTAACAAACAACATAAATAGGAAAACAAGGGCGCAAGGATGGTTAGAATACAACGCACCATGGAAAATCAGTGGATGCCAAAGTTGGCACCAGAGCCTGAGGTAATACATGTGAAGATTACTACATGCATTGAAGTTGTGCATGTTAGAGACGCTGTTACAACATAAGCCTACCATTACTAACAAGGAGGTTTTACATACAAGGTACCTAGATCCTACACATCAGAAGAAGGTTTATCAGGAAACCATAGAGGTACTCAGAAATCTTAGGGTGAAATACAATGTTTAAAGGAACAGTCACGGAAGTTGGAACAAAAGAAGGTAGTAGAGATGGTCCAATCAGATGTTGATGATTTGAAAGAGGTATGCAAGATGTTGCACTAGGAGAATATTATTCCATTACTAGGAATTAGTTAAAGGAAACAATCCATGCAAATGTATTGAGATTGGGTGGTAGATCCTACATGTTAATCTTCCCCCTCATAGCTTGGATTATGACAAGGAGATCACTCTAAATGTTGTTGTGGATGGATGGCTTTTGAGCAATATATTGATTGACACAGCGTGAAAGTGAATGTGCTTACTTTAGATGTGTGGGTACAGATGGGCAGACCTCCATTACAACCATCCTCTAATGTATTGTTTTATGGCTAATCGAACTAAGGCCACTCCAATAGGATTTTAAAGGATGCATCCATTACTATACAAGGGGCCAAGTTCATTGGGGACTTTGAGGTCTTAGCACTTGTAGAAGCAAACAACTTCCCAACTCTACTTGGGTGCCCTTGGTGTTATGAAAATAATGTTGATCTATGGTTCAACAACAAGGGGTATAGAACAAGGAAGAACGAGCTATTATCCCTTTGACAAATGGGAAAATTACACCTTATGTGGAGCCTTTGAGTGAAGAAGACTTGAACATAATTTATGTGCGCCATTCGAGATCGGAAGTATTTGAACCCTCTAAGGAAGGAATACTCCAGTGGGAAGATGCATAATCTATTAGTGATACTACAAGTATTTCTTGTGACAATTGGGCGCATGGCACCTATGAGATGGTTGGGTGTGAGTTAAGAAGTGCATTTTCACGGAGGAGAAAACCTTGTTCATCTTAGGAGTATAGTAACAACTACATACCCCGGTACACTAGAGAAGGAGATCTATGGTATTCCTACGCATCATGGAGGAGTAGTGGATGAGTCTAGTGGAGAGAAGAAATATGTTAGTATATACGTGCGGGATGACAACGTTGGTGGATGGTTCATAAGGATAATCTCATAGAATGGAACGAAGTCAAAATTTCTCTAACAACTCGGTTTTTAGGAGCAATGCACCTAATCAAATATGTATATATCATGGTAATTAACATGTTCAACACCACATTCACCAATGTGAGAGACTTTGGACAAAGTGAGGCGGGAATATTTACCACCTTCACTTTGGGTGCACAAACTTTATTCCACGTTGCAAGGTTGTGCACATGCTTGGTATGTTTATGTGGAACTACATAGGGAGACTAGAAATTGGTAGGACTTGATTGTAGGAATGACCCAGACTTTTGACTACTTCTCTACTAAACCTCTGGTGAGAGAGGCATTATGGGTTATGGAACGCTTGACTATGGGAGACAATGCAAAGGCTGAAGAACTCATTCAAGAGTTATTTGGTGAGGAGGAACAAGGAGCGTGTTTTGAGGAAGTAGATGATACAGATGTCGAACTATTTAAGTGTTCTTTTCTTGAGAAGGAGAAAGGAAAGATGGTCTACATAGTGGATGAAGAAGAAGTAGAATATTTGGACATAGATCATTTAGCAAGTACATGCGAGGTTTTAGATAGTGTGGATAAAAATGTGCGCGCCTATCATGAACCTATGAAGACCAAGAAAGTGAACATTGGCACGGATGTTGAACCTAAGGAGGTCATAATTGGAGATTATTGGTCTGATTCTGAAGTGGCAAAGATAATTGAGTTACTACGTGATTTCTAGGACTTATTCCTAGGGGCTACCATGAGTTAAAGGGAGTGCATGAATCATTAGGTGAGATGAATATTAAGCTAAAGGAGGAGACCATGCCCGTCGGAAGAGACCTTACAGGATGAACCCTAACTGCGCGTAAAAGTTAAGGAAGAAATTGAAAAAATGTTGAAATCTGGCATCATTAAGCCCCTAGAAGAATCAGAGTGGGTTAGCCCCATGGTAATCAATATAAAGAAAGATGGTCAGATTAGGATTTGTGTGGATTATAGGAGCTGAATGTTGCATGTGTGATTGATCCTTTTCCTACGCCTTTCACCGAGGAAATATTAGAAGGCATTGTAGGGCATGAAGTTTACTCTTTTACAAATGGATTCTCTAGGTATCATTAGGTAATAATTATGCAGGAGGATCAAGAGAAAAAAACTTTCACCAATGAATGGGGAAGTTTTGCATATATTGTGATGCCCTTTGGTTTGAAGAATGCACTTGTTTTATTTTCACACATAGTTTTCAAGCATTCTAAGATTTTATTCACAAATTCTTGCAGGTTTACTTGGATGATTAGATGATGTATGGGCTTGTTGAGGATCATTGTGACAACTTATGCTTAATTTTGAAATATGTAGATAGTTAAACATCTCTTTAAATATCAAGAAGTGTGTGTTTGCTACACCTTTTGGAACTCTGTTAGGGCACATCATCTGCAAGGAAGGTTTGTTAGTAGATCCAACTAAGGTTGCAATTATTGTAGGCTTGGAGGAGCCTACCAGTCAAAGTGAGGTGCATGGATTCTTGGGCCATACAAGGTATTATAGAAAATTTATCAAAGGATATGCAAAGATTGTCACGCCCTAGAGGAGTTACTAAAAGGAAAAGGGACATTCTATTGGGGAGAACCACAACAACACACATTTAGTCATTAAAGGAGAGACTCACTGACAACTCCTATTCTACATTTTCCCTCATGGAACCAACCATTTCACGTACATGTGGACGCACTTGGCATGACCATTGGCGCAATGTTAGCTCTTCTGGAGAAGGTATTATAGATCATCCTATTTGCTTTGCTAGTAGAAAGTTGACTCATGTAGAACAAAATTATACAACTACAAAGTGTGAGGCCTTGTTGATGATCTATGTGTTGCATAAGTTCAGATAGTACTTGCTAGCAACACCTTTTGTATTTTATATAGATCACATGGCATTAAAATACTTGGTAAATAAGCCCATTTTACAAGGGCGCATATGTCGATGGGTTCTCTTATTCCAATAATTTGACTTTATAGTCATGGTAAAACCAAGTAAAAGTAATTCTAGCCTAAACCACTTATCAAGAATTCAATCAGGAGAGGATGCGCAGACAATTAAAGATACAATGTTGAATGCACATTGTATACAAGTTACATCATGTTCTTTTAGATTGGAGGATATTGTTGTCTTTTTATGCACATGTATGGTTCTAGAAGGAAGGAATGAGCACTAGAGAAGAAACAACTTGCAATTCACACTTTGCACCCTTCATGTTGATCAGTGGTGACTTATACAAGCTAGGCTGAGATGAAGTATTGTGTCAGTGTGTATTAGAACATGAGCGTAAGTATATCATGGAAAGAGGCTTATGGTATTGCATGTGGGTATTATGTAGGTGATGCCATGCCGCGTGCACAAGATTCTACTCACTGGATTATGGTGGGAGACCCTACACAAGGATTATAAAGAGTATTGTAAGGTGTGTGATCACTTTGTCAACGCCTTAAAAAACCTAGACAAAGAGATGAAATGCCTTTGAGGCCTATTCCTAGTGCAAAACCGTTTGAAAAATGGGCAATAGACTTTTTGGGTCCTATTTCCCCGGCACGTAGAACCGGATCACGTTACATCATCACTTGCATGCATTATCTTACGGTGGGTAGAAGTAGCACCTCTACAAAGGATCGCATATGCAGTCTATATAACAAGGTTCTTATGGGAAAATATTCTTACTAGGTATGGATGTCTGTTGAGTTTGACAAGTGACAAGGTACACACTTCTTGAATGAGACAATTAGGATATTATTGGATGAATTTATGGTCGCACACCATAAGACTACACCTTATCACCCTCAAGAAAATGGGACTATTGAGGCCTTCAACAAGATATTGAGCCAAACTTTAACAAATATTTGTGATGTTGGAAGGAAGGATTGGGATGATAAAGTTTCTGTTGTACTTTGGGCATATAGAACAACTTACAAAAGGTTAAATAAGGCCACACCCTTTCAGTTGGTGTTTGGTGCAGAAGTAGTTCTTCCCATGGAATTCATGTTACCTTCTTTGTGTATTACGCGCATGGGAGGTCTAGCTGATGAGAAAGCATTAGAAGAGAGAATTGACAAGTTAATACAACTAGATAGATGAGAGGCACGCCATAACACGTTGGAGTCAAAAACAAGAAAAGGCCAGAAAGAAGGCATGGCATGATAGACACATCAGGAAAAGAAAGCTTGAGATTGGATAGATGGTACTTCTTTATGATTCCAAGTTTTTGTGCCATCTAGGAAAACTTAAGGTGCATTGGTTGGGACCATATGTTATCACTCACATCCTTGAATCAAGTGCTTGTCAGTTAGAGGTGCTTAATGGAACATGGTTACCTAGTTACTTTAATGGGAGTAGGCTAAAGCCCTACTATAAATAATTCTTCTTGGTGTTTGTAATAAGGAAATATTGCCATTTAGTATAAATTTCGTATTTATTTTAATGTATTTCCTTCTTGTCATTTATGCTTTGTCAATTTAGTTTGGTGTTTTGTGTAATAAGTGTGTTTGCATTAGAAGCTAATTACAATCTGAAGTATTTTTATGCGCAGAGGACTGCACATACCATTGGTGTGGGGTGGTTGTTATTTGTTATTCAAAAATGGGTACACATAAGAACAAATATTACAAGTGCTATTCAAGTATGGAAAGGAGCTCTTTAGAAAGAATATTTCTCTAGAGAAGACCATAGCTAGAAATAAATGAATGAATAGTATAACGTGAGGTAAGCTGTGGCCATAGAAACTACTAGAGGAAGGCACAATGGTGAGGTACTTTGGCACATGGATGCGCATAGAAGGAGGTCTGTATCCAGAAGGTAGGAAGGCACGCTAGAAGGTTATAGTTGGGGTGCGTAGGTGTGCCACACGTGGAAGTTGGGAAAATGGTCAATTAATGAGAGGATCGGTGGTAGGTAAAGGAGAAATAAATGCAATAAATTTTCAAAAATCTATATAAGGATGTGATGTGGGTTCATTTTTACCTTTGCGATCACAAGTATTCGAGCGAGCTAGTTGCGACCAAGCCAAGTGAAACATATTGAGGTGTGGGAGAGTTGTGAAACCAAATGTGGAGAGTAGATTTGTGCACAGAAGTGGCTTATGTCCCATTGGAGAAGGGTTTGAGTGAAGAAGAAGCATTGAGAAGGAGTTAGGGCTCGCGGTTTCAAGCTAGGGCATGGAAATCTTAGGGCATGAAAGACAAAGGAAATATTTTTATAATGGCACCAAGGAAGGCACCTACAGTAGGTATGAAGGGGAAGAAGAAGGTGGAAGTCAAGGTGAAGTTTCTCCGAGAGTAATTTTTAGAGATACAACATCTAGGAAGGAGTGATCATCGGGCCGAATTGGGATTCCCATATCTGCAAATGCAAAGTAAGTGACTACAACCACCGCACCACCGATAACAAGGGGGTTGGACGCTTTACTAAATAAGAAGACCAACAAGTGCACAGTGGATGACATGCCAGTATATGACGATGTTGGGGAGAATTTTCTCAAGAAGGTAGGGGTGTATCAATTGTATGAACTCCCATATTTTGGAAAACCAAAAGTTTATACCAATGGCTTATGAGTAGAGTCCATGAGGATTTTTCTATTTTGTTGGACGATGGGTAAGGATCACCATGCCTTTGATTGCTACTTTAATGGAATGAATGGCATAGGGACATAAATTAGTAGTGATCTAACTAGATAAGGCAATTGTTATAGCTACAAGTAAGGAGTTGGGATACTCCAAGGAGCGCGGAATGGACAAATAGATTAAGGAAGTACCTTGTTTTATGGTGTAAAGTAGTGCACATCGCTCACTAAGCTAAATGATCGAGAGATATGGTGCGGGTAAATACCATGTGGCTACATATTGCGAAGAAAATGTCACAAGGAGAAGTCTACAACTTAGCTGGCTTCATAATTAGCTATGTGAAAACAATTATTGAGGAAGCATGCATAAGTGAAAAGATAATTTTTGGTGCTATCCTACTATCTCTTGTGTTTGTAGAAATTGGAGTGCCCGATGGGCCAAATAACAAAATTTGGGAATACCCCATGGAGAAGAAGTCCCGCATGAAGAGGTTTAAGAAGTATTTATGTGAAGGAACAATGAGTGGCTCATTCAAATAAAGGGCATAACTATGATATGATCGAATTGCGCGGCCTTTGAGGAGGAATGGCACATTCCAAAAGAGTTACCCTCGGTAGTGGGTAATTTTATTGAGTTCAGCGGTGTATCGAAATTTTTTTCATCACGCGGTTTGCAATGAAGGATGGGACATGGAGTCCCTAGTAGTGAAACTACCATATGCCTTCATAGTGCATTATTTCCAGAAGCGTTTAGTACACAGGTTTACCTTGATGCGTTAGTTGATATTTAATGTAGACAAGGTATATTATGATTACCATACTCTCATAAAAACTTATGTTTATCTAGGTCAGTTTTCGAATGCCTACATTGAGAGGCTCATTTCAGATGTTATAAGTATGAAGCTGGTAAGTTTGGCTATTGGGGATAGTGGAGCTACACTTTTCTATCTCCAACTTAAGCCTAGGTTGGAAAATAACAAGTACATGGAGAATGAGTTCATGCTCCCAGGGCCGCCTAAGGGTAAACACACAATTGAGAATGTGACATCTCAAAGAGGCACCTCGAAGTAGAGATAAATGATGAAGAAGAACATGAGGATAGTGGAGGCTTGGACCATAGAGGTAGAGAAGCCTGTAGAAACAGAGTAGAGTGGAAAGTAGCGCACGAGATACTCCTCCACATGCAAAGAGAGGATTGATGAGATTGGGAAGCTCATAGCGTAAAATATGGACCTCATGGAAGGAATGATGTAGGTATGGCCAATGTTGTCCAGTACTACAGAATGAGAAGGAAAATATCACTCAAGATGAACTAGATGCCATAGCCACAAATATTCCAAAGAAGACAAGGACGACACTAAGTGAATGGCAAACATTGGAGGCTGAAAGTTAAAATTGAATATCCAGAGTTGATCCTCCTAATTGAAGAAGAGGGTGTTACAGAGTAAAGATTCATTCTTTTGTACAATAATTCTTTCATTCCTTATTCTTTATTATTGGGAACATCAGAAAGAATTCCCATTTTTGGGATGACAATGTACTTTAGTGTGGGGTAATGTTGAGAAGATAAATGTTGCTCTAAGGAGAAGACACACAAAGGATGTGCGTGCGGGAACAAGGTGCATTTGAAGGGCATGGGAAGATAGGGAAGGAAACGCGTGCCAGAACACTTTGGCTCAGGACTTAGCCATTTTGTTGGATATGGGCTATTTTTGGAGATAGCGTGTGGAGCACACATAGGGATGAAGACTTTCACAACACACAATGATATTTTGGGAACAAGTGGTTGATAAGTGCCATGCATGGTTTGAGCTAATAATAGGATTTCTTCTTCTAGTTAACTATATGACATATATTATTAGAACACTTACATGTATGCATGTTATTGTAAAGGCGCATGGCTATTATCAACATGTGACCTATTTTGAGAAGTGCATAGGTGGTGAAGGGAAAGTCCCCACCTCTATAAATATGTATTGAACTATGTAGTTTAGTGTGTATGAATTATTGTAGAGTTATGTTGTTGGATCTGATGTGCACATGACTTATGGATATACTTTATAATGTAAGAAGCTTATGTGTTTTACAATGTTTAATGTAATGGAGAATATTGGTTGGATAATGGTGTTAAACATAACTGAATCTAGTTCATGTATGGTTAATCTTATTATAGTTATTGTTTAATTCATGATTCTCTAAGATCTAGATGGGTTATACATCTTGTGGAATGTTGATGTCTAATTGTGGATTTGATTATGTATTATCATCATCACGGTAACATCTGTACAAAAAACTCTAAAGAGGGGCTTGGTAGCTTTGTGCGCTTCGGGTGAGCGCTCAACTCAGGCTGAGTGATGTGTCGGTGCTCTAGGCTATTCACAATAGATTCTATGATGCATCATTAGGCTACTTGGTTGGGTATATTATACTTCATTTTCATCATCCTTTTTGTTTGACATAATTTATGTTGCTCTATGGTCTCTCCCCTAGATCTCATAGAGCCTAAAGAGTAGGAGGTTAAGCATCCTCTCATTTGTTAACCTTAAATTTTCCATTTTAGGTGAAAACCCTACTCATTACAATTACCTATCTTGTTATCTTCATTTATTTTTATTGTGGTAAAAATTTGGGAGCCAAAAAATTGGTGTTGTTATCAAGGATGCACCAATTTGGATTTGAATTTACCATTATTTGTGTCACTTGGTAGTATTTTGTAGTTTGTGATCCATCATTTAGTTTATTGACATTGTCTAATAATAAAATGATGTTTGATTCAATCTATTTGAGAAAATTGGTGTTGTATTTGTGATCTATGTGGTTGTAGTCATTATATTTTGAGATTCGTGTAAAGAGATAATGTTATGTTGTTAATACTTTTGCAAATACCTCAGGTCTAAAGTTTGTATGTATCTATTATGTATACCTTCATGGTATTGGTGATTCCATTGTGTTTTGAGACCAATAAACCCATGTATTTGTTAGATATTTGTCACTTTGTTGTCCCTTGATCTCGCGTTACTAATTGTAGTTCAAATTTTACAAAACTAAAAGGGGCCACACTTTCAAAGAAGATTCATCAAAGAAACATTAAGAACTCCCACCAATAAAATCAGAAATTAAAGAAAAGTAGGTCTAGAAGCCTATACAAGGGAGTGGCATTTCTTAATGTTAAAAATTTGAGTGTACTCTTCTTTGTCTCCTTTGAAGTGTGGAGAGAAAATATTAATTGAGAACAACGATAAGAATTTTAATTTATCTTTTGAATGTCCTAAATCATTGAGTGAAAAGGTTGGTCCCAAAGATTGCTCTCTTTCCAATTGTGTAGGTACTATCTTTGAAGCTCCTACTTCTAAAAAAGTTAATAATTTTTTCTCCTCACCTTTGATTAGATAAAAATAATTATCCCATCCCCAAAAATTGTTTAGAGAGTTTTTGCCCTTAATTTCCCAAAATCAACTAGAAATCCTTTGGGAGAGTTGAAAGAGGAACCAAGACAAGATTATATTATCCATACTATTATCCTTGACACTTTGTCTTGTAGTCATCCTCTCAATTCAAATCAATCCCTTATAGATCACAATATGACTGGAAATAATAAATATCTGAATGCCTTTAGCCATGCTTAGAGCTCCTCGCCCCTTATTAAGAGAAAGTAGGTTTAAATAGATTGATTTTCTAAATGCAAGGTTATCTAATGAGGTTCCTACTTTGAAATCGAAGGATATTACCTAAATTTCATGAAAACAACACCATCTTACTTGATCAACACCTTATAATCTTTAATAATTTGATGGATGACTATGACATTATCTATGAAGATGTTATTAAATTGTTTATTCATACTCTAGAGGAAAATGTTAGGAACTAGTTTGAAAATTTTCCTAATGGAAGCATAGACCCTTGACACGACATGAGAATAAATTTTAAGCTGCAATTTGGTGAGAGGATATACCCTAGATTTCTTATGAGTGAGTTTGATAATATTAAGAAGCACCCTAATGAGTGTGTGCAAGACTTCAATGTTAGATTCACTAAAATCATGATGTGACTACTTCAAAATATTAGACCCCCTGTTGGGGATACGGGACTCTAATAGTGTTATGATTTAATAACAAACAAAATCATGCACACAGGATCTAAACAATTCCCCACAAAATCTACAGTAGTGGAAGTATAAACTAGAATAATCCAAATCACACAAAAGTACACACACATAACAAGCATGTACCATGGTTCACCCAATGTGGGCTACGTCCACCAAAGATAAAGATCTCATATATATATATAATATAACAAGAGATTACAAACCAACTCTTCTACACAAGAGTACATGTATCTCTGAAGTATCTTCTCCTCCCAGATCTCCAACTAGATCTTCTTGAGTACACTAAACCATGCCTCCATACCACCATAGAGTGTCTCCTCTAGATCTCTATAGGATCTACAGAGGAAAGTGCACTTCAACCGTGCCTCTTAAACATAAACAGATATCACATAACCGGGAACTACTACATCTCCGAATTGCAGCCAAGTTCTTTGTGGATCTGCAAACAATACCTCTCACATGGGTCTACCAGATGTGCAACTAAGAATGTGCACCAAGAAGTAGTTTGTCTCTCCATCACTACATAACATGTGTAAACGTGAAGATGACCTCCTCTATAATATCTAGATCTACATGGATCAACAATACAATATGATCTCATGGATCTACAATACAAGACTAGATCTACATAGATCTATAATATAAGACCTCACCAACATGTGGATCTACGAGAAGAAACACTATGTTCTTTTCATACTATGCAAGCCATTACAATGAGATAATAAATATACAAAGGAAATAATCTAGAAGACGTTACCCTCTTCTCACCATTTAGATGTACTAAGGAGTTATTTCCTTCTATCCGAGACTCCTCTCCTTGGAGACTTTTCCTAAATGTAACACGTTCCTTTTTCTCTTCTTCTTCTTCATCTTCATCCTCTCAATCTTGGAGAATCAAGGATCTAATCCAATCCTTCTCTTTATTCATTCTCACTTCTAAACCCTAGCTTCCATGCTTATATAGGCGTATATAAACTTAGGGCACCTTAGCCATGCAATTACATCCAATAGATTTTCTTTAAAACAAAAACAATATTAAAACTGTGACTTAAAAATAAATGCTGCACTGAGTCGCATCGATTAGACCTAATCGCAGTCGATTCCTCCTTTTCTAAACCATCGGTCCCATGTAATCGATGTCGATTCTTGTATTGCCTAATCACTTTCCATCGCATGTTAAGCTGTTTGAAGCAATCTAGCTCCACAACCTATGCAGACCCCCTAAGGAAGCATACCTTATTAAATATTATGAGGTCTTTGATGCCAAAGTTGGATTTTATCTCTAGAGATAAAGGCCCGAAAAAAAATAAATTTAGAAAAACTTTTACTATGCTCATTAACATTGAGAATAACATAAGAACTACTGAAATCCATCCAACAAAGCTAATGTGAAGCTTCTCCCATGTTGAGAAGATTTCTCCAAACACTTCCCCGAGTTTTGATGAAAATTTAGACAAGATGATGGGTTCTTTGAAGGACTTGTCTTATAGAGTGGCTATAAATGAAAAGGGTTTTCCTCCAATTCAAAATAAATAATATTTAATTGATAGGCCACATAATCAAGATAGAGGATATGTAATGTTGATATAAAATTTGACAAGGGGAAAGGCCTTTTCATATAGAGAAAAGGCCTTGAAATAGACATAGTGATAAGAGAGACACATGGTCCCCTTTTGCCATAACCATTTAGATAAACCGAGTTAAAAGAATAAACATGGTGTGATGAATGTTTATTGTCTCATCCTTCTTTGTGGTTGCTTTATTTAGTGTTTTTCTTCCCATGTTGATAGTTATTTGGAAACTTCAAAAATGTTTATATGTTGGATTGTGATGATAATTCAATTAGTGTTGCATAGAACTATGAGTTTCATTCATGATTTTGAATACGAGTTATCAAATGATAAAGAAGAACAATGATGGAAGACCATCTAAAGCAGATATTTTAGCTTTCACCAAATGTTAAAGGCTCAAGATAAAAGTAATTATAACTTGATAATCTAGAAGGATTACAGAGTGTAGAAGGGAGTCTTAAGGAGGTTTCACTAAAGGAGAATGATAGTAAATATGAAGATAAAGTTAAGAAGGTTATATTTGTTCTATACTAGTAAGATTATTCCACCTCTTTCTACTAAGTAAAGTTATTTTATACAAACAATGAAAGTTAAGTATCCTCTTCTTTCTAGTGTGACTAAGGGGCCCTCATTCTCAAAAAGTACATATGATAATAAGAGGAAAAGAGTAGAGAATGAACCTATAAGCCTAAATAAAATCAATGCTTCATCACCTTATGATTTGGGTTACTCCTTTGCATAAACCATTTCTTCATGTATCCCTGATGTAAATACTACCACATTGCCTCCAAATACACCAATGCCTAAATATGTTACTTGTGATATGGTTGTTTCACTTAGCCAATTAAATATTACAGTCCCCTTAATTGATCTTTTACACATCTATGAGCATAGAAATATGGTATTTTCCTTCTATAGTGCACAAATCTCTACTCCCCCACCACCTCTATTATTGAATCCAAATGAAAAAAAGTGAAGAGTTAGAAGAGGTACATGTAATCTACTTGGGCATGTCATTAATGGAAAGTCAAATTGATGTTAATCCATTCTACACAACTTTGCCTATGAATGGATGGCTATTACATAATGCATGTTGAACTCGAGGGATTCCTACAACACAATTCCCTTATTTGTGATGAATGAGTTGGGAATCAAAATCTCAAATACTAATAGGTATTATGCGGCAATTCAAGATAAGTGCATGTGGTAGGTTGTGTTAAGGGACTTGATGTTCAACTTATAGCTTACCATGGTAAGTTTTTGGCCATGGGTGTTATGGTAGTTGATTGTCCTCCCAGTGGTGTATATTATTGTCAAGTAAGTGGATTTATTTTTGTTAGGGGCAACATTCAAATGGACATGTCTTTTCCAAACATTCCATTAGAGGGAGAGGAATGAAACTACATAGAGAGAAAAGAATGTTACATTTTATTGAAGATCCATAAATGGCCTAGAATGGAGTTTTGTATATAGATGTGGATAAGTAATTTTTTTAGGGAATACATGTGTTATTGAAAATAATATGGACCCAAATTTACTTTGAAAAAGTATGCGATACTGATTTTGATGACTTATAGACCATGCTCTTTGATGGGGCATGTTCGGAGAAGGGTAGGAGTTGGTATTTTATTATATTCTCCACAAGGTATGGCCTTTAGATTTTCATATAAGTTATATTTTGAGTCTACTAATAATGTAGTAGAGTATAAAGCTTTTATTATTATTTTAAACATGGTTTCCAAGTTCAAAATCAAGGATCTTAATGTTAAAGGATACTTTGAGCTAATCATACAACATGTTAGGGATGTTTATTCAAGCCAATAATGAGAGGCCACAAAATGAAACAATATAGAAATGTTGTTTAGGAATCTTTGGATTTTTTTAGCTCTTTCAACATCACTTATGTAGACAAAACATTAAATATAGTTGCGAGATCAACTTGATGTACATACATCTACTTTTAAAACTCAAGTGATTGCCCCCTTTAGTAAGTATGATGTTGAGATACTCATAAGGTAATCCATTCTAGATAATATAAACCATTGATAAGCCTTTGAAGATGATGATCAAATTCTAAGATTTATGAACAATATCACTAGGTGTAAAGACTAATTTATGGGCTTGGAATCTTTTATTGAAAATTGGGAAAGGAAGGAGGTTCTCTAAGGGAAAAGGTAATTCAATTGAAAACTAACAAGATCCCAAGAGGACTAGTTGTACTTAAAAGAGCCTTTGATGTTGCAGACAAGGTGAGACAAAGAGACACACTAACAATGTATGAGAAATAAGAGATTAACCTAGGTATTTTTGTGTCTCATAGACCTATTGTCATTGGAAAATGCTTGAAGGGGATGAAAAGAAGGATCTTATTGAAATTTTGAGGAAGTATATATATTGCCTGTTTTGGTCGTATGATCAATTGAAAGCCTCTGAAGAATTTTTTCAACATGATTCCATTGCATCATGATGCAAAACCATTTAACTTGAAACAAAGGCCAATCAATCTAACATTGCAACCAAAATGGAGGCAAAGCTCATAAAATTGAAAGAAGGCAGATGATTAACTAAAAATGGTATATTGGAATAGTTAATCTGATCTAGAATGACATGTAAATACAGTAAATGAATGCAATAAACAAGTATGGAAAATGACCCAAACAACTATAAAAATGGAAATGTTAAACCCTAAAGTGCAAGGAGAGTTAGAATGAACTCAGTTGATTAGAGGAGCTTGTTGGACTATGTCACGAGAAGTGAGTGGAAAAATAGAAAGCAAGAATGATTATGCTGAGAGACCCCAAAAAGGATGGATCGGGTTGTCTAGCTAGACTAGAGTGTGCTTAGAGAGAGGGATTAGGGCGCCTACCCAGCGCTACGGTTTGTAGAATGAGTGGCACAGTCTCATGCAAAATGTCTAGAACTAAGTTTTCAAGTGCAACAGGAGGTCCAAAACCCTTGTTGTGTGTCACATCAGATTCTTTTCATTACGCGAAGATGTCGTTGATAATCCCGAGATGCATATAAGACCTATAAAAGACCAAAATAAGTATCAAAACCCTAAAAATAAGAATGTAAATAAATGGTTCAGGGATTGACCTTAATTGTCATAACAATGGGCTTACTAACTAAGCCTTACACTAAATTTTAGACCCAGTATAGTTCTAGGGTGTGCGTGTGTGTGCATCATGTGCCCTAGGTGCTCTTGTGCCAGTCACACTTTGTGAAGTAGTGAGCAATAACTAGATGTAGAAAATCTAATAGAAAGTGTGCATGGAATACAATAGAATCCCCCTATGCTTGTGTGATGCGGATGAACCAAGCCTTGTCTTTGTGATGGAGCTAATAGATGCAAGTAATGATCCAAATGGATGCAACTTTAGGTGGATGATAGTAGTGACTAGTGTTTGGTCCCTCATTATGGTCTCACAACTTTATATTTATAGGGTTCTCTTGATCTAATTTTGTAATTAACCTTGAAATGGTGACCACCAAAAATATAAGAACACTGAAAAGCTAGAAAGAGCCCAAAAAGTGGCGGGAAAGTTCAAAAGGATTGGGGTGCCTCTTGGTAGGACTAAAGGCGCCCATGGGCGCCCCGATCAAGGCTAAAATAATAAGAAGATGACCGAAATAGACTAGGCATGTGGGTGTAAAAGGTCGGGGATAACAAAATAAAATAAGAGAAGATGGCCAAAAGATGAAGGTTAATTGGTACTTTCTTCACTTAAAAACCTTCTAAATAATAGTATGAGACCGAGACTAAATAATGTATAAAGTGTATGATTTTGTGTCTACATTTTCCCCCACTTTATGTTGGTGAGAAGAAATCTCAGCAACATAAAGTAGATAGTGATGTGTGCACGATAATCCATGTAGAGTGATGTAGAAATGCGTTGAAGGACTAGACAAAAAAGATGGAGTGGAATGAAAAGTGCAAAAAGATGATGGAGCATGTAAACTACATGGTTAGTATGTGTGTGTGTTGATGTTAGTATGTTGTTGCCCCATTTGTTGCTTGTTTCTCATACATACTTGGACCTACAAGGAGAAAATGATCAAGTAGTCAAATATGTATGTATGTAAAAAAACGTAATGTAAAAAATATGCATGTAAAAGTAGGTAAATGTAAAGTACACAAATGAAAAAGCGTAAATGGAAAATGTGCACCCAATCCATGTCAAGAAAGAGAGTGTAAAAGGATTTCTGTGATCCTTGTCGGGGTTTTGGGTGATCCAACGCCATAGGCCGAAGAAGTATAGGGAGGAATTTCATTGTATCTGCCAACCTTTAACTACTTCCTTGAATGTGTGTGAAGAGATCTTTGTATCTCCTAGTCTTTTGGGAGATCCAACACCACTGAATGAAGAAGTATAGGGAGAGATTTTTTTGTATCCTCTAACCTTTAATTGCTTCCCATAATGCTAAGGACTACTATTTTCTATAAAATCCACCTTGTGTATGAGGTTCGTAGACTGGTCTAAACCCACTCGTTGTATGTAACCCATAATGCTAAGGGTGGAAAGTTCCAATTTCAATTGAACTGGTGTAAATACATGGTGTAGTATGTATAACCCCAAATGATGCTCCCCCTCTTTGGGGGCACATACGACATGTCGTTGATAGGAAAATGTGGCCCCAAAAGAGGACCAACCACAAGAACTTTGAAACTCTACCCTACATGGGAAGGGGAAGTGCCTAGTAGAAACCAAGGCATACACAAACAAGAAGGCTAGCAAAGACAAGTGTTAGTACAAACAAGAATGCATGTATAAGACAATGTGTAATCTACGCAAATAGTGTGTAAGCTACCAAGAAAAGTAGTAATGTAAACACACAAGAAGACAAAGTAATCCACACAAAGTGGGCTACAAATATGGGACATCACTCACGATGTCACAAGACACATAAGGCCATCACAACCACATACAAACAAATAAGTGTGCACACTAAACAAATGACAAGGCCCATGATATAAGAATAAACAATAGACAAGAAATGTAAAAAACAAGTATGGAAGCAAATATCCCTGCATAACAAATGTTGCACATGAAGCACCCGTTAACATGTTAGAAAGATAAATAGTATGTCAAAAGTGTGTATAACCAAGTAATGTAAAGTGCTAAGTATAAAATGAAACAATAACACCTATGAGAGACGAATGTGGATGCCCCCAATGACCAATGTAGGAAGGGTAGAAGGTGAGCATCCATGTTGCATGTAAAAGACATGTATCTGTGATCACAACTAGAAAAAGGCGTGAACACACATGTATGGATGGTATAGATAAATGATATACAAGTAATCTAACTAAACATGTGTAATAAAGTGACCATGAACAAGAAAAATTAAGCAAGAGTAAAATAAACCATAATATGAAGTATGTGGATGGATGGAATGGAATGCAATATGGATGGTAGGAGCCACATGTCCCGAGTGAATGGAAATGTATGTAGTGAGGTTCATTTTGTTTTCCCCCTCAACAATCAAGAATGAATCGTAAACAAGAGTGTGTCATCGGGAAATGGTCGAAGTGTGTGTTGTGTCTAACACATTGTGATGAGTGTGTATGCATAATGATGATGATATGTGATATATAAAATAGATGTGTGTGAACATTATAGCGAAGCGTATATCATGACAAAATGAATGTAAGAGTGATGATGTATCCTAAAGCATATATCACTACTAGATGAATTAAAGGGAGTGGTGATGTAGCCTAAAACATATACCACTACAAGATGATAGAGTAGGTGACCATTTAGCCTATAACGTATGTCACTAACCTAGGAATGTCACATGATGGAGGTCAAATGATAAACATGTGAGTATGATAAGGTCCATTTGATTTGTAAACCCTCGAGCAATTGAGTATGGACCGAGGAACTAAAGTGTGTCATAGGGTAGTGAGTGCAGCGAGTAGAAGACAATGTAATATGTGTGATGATAATAGATGACCATGTGATGAGTAGAAATGTGTAATACATGATGAATAATATGCAATGCAATGGTAGACTAGTAATGTAGAGATGTGTGTTATGTAGTATGTAGTATGTAGGTTGAGTAGTATGTAATGCTATATATATCAAACAATAAAGTGTGACATATGTATGATGAATACTAGTATAGTGTATAAACAACAAGTGGTGTATAAATGTGTAAATGGAAGTATATAATGTAGACCTTAAAAGTGTGATGTATGCATAATGTCGACTAGTATGATGTATGTTGTGTAGATGTGTAATGATGTAGACTAAATGTAGGGTGTATGATGCGAGACTTATAATGAAATGTATGTGAGGTGTCTATAGTGTAGTGTGTGGGGTTCATGTGTAGTAAGCCCTCAACAGTCAAGTGTGAACTGAAGCACACGAGTGTGTCATTGGGCAATGAAAACGCTAAATTATGAATGAATATGTGTATGTTAGGGAATTTATGTATGAGAATGGAAAGATGAGATATGAGTAGATGATATGATGATGTATGAGTAAATGCTAAAAGTGTGATGGAGTATTATGCGAGGATACTCGAATGGGGGAGTGGAATGTTATGCCCCCCAAGTGTGTATAAGAAGAGCATGTAAATTCATCAAGAAGGTCAACACATACCAAAAACCAATTTTGTGTTTGGTTGAATCATTTTGGGAAAAATAAGTACAATGATGCAATGGTGGTGGAATTGAATAAGTATATTGACACTAGTGAAGAGAACTAGTTGCTTTGATGAAAGTGATTAGTTAAAGCTTATATTGAGAGGAGACCAAGTTTCATTAACTTTTAAGGAGGTTACTTGAGGTTGACTTGGTAATGAAATAGACGAGTTAGGAGGAGCTGGTGAACTAATTGTGAGAGGTTGTTGCTTATGTTGACTTGGTGATACGTAGGTGGTTTCTTAGGCGGCTCTTGACTAACCGAAGAAGGCATAGGGGACAAACTTAGGAGCCCATGTGGATGTAGCAATTGGAGAGGACGATGTAACATGATGTTGGGCAGTGAATGAGATAAACCCTTAACACTCAAGATGTTTGACTCTACATTGTAAAGCATAAGCAATTGTCATCATTATGTCCATTGATTCTATGAAAGTTGTAATATGGACGACCTTGATACTTTGTTAGCGATAAGGAGGATAGTAATGAGTAGGCGGTAAAGTGATCAATTAACAACTAAGGAGTGTAGTAAGAATGTCATGTTGCTTAGTATTACACTCAAATATGAGAGGCTCGAGGCAATGGCATGACTTGAGGTTTAGCTATATGACATGTAGTAGACATAGATTGAAAATGAGATGGAGAAGGAGAACAAACATGTGCTTGAGAAACATCCTTAAGCTATTGAATTTCAGATTTGAGAGATGTAATTGTGGATTCCATATCCTTAAACTTGTCTTAAAAAAGAGAATGTAAAGCTTGAATTGAGTCAATAGGGGTTGATTAGATCAAGTAACACTAGGAATAGGGTCGAGAGATAAAAGATCGAATAGAGGACTTATTTTGTGTGGTGGTGTATTATCATCAAGATACTATGTTCTAGATATTTTTTTGTAAAGCGATTTGGTAATGGGGATATATCTTGATTAAATCAGATAAAGAAACTTGACCCATGATAAAGGAAAAATGAGGATCCTAAGCACGAAGATCGAGTATGGTTTCCCCAAAATGATGAACTAAAAATAGTATATTTGAATAGTTAATCGATCTAGAACGGTATGTAAATACAATAAATGAATGCAATAAACAAGTATGGAAAATGACCCAAACAACTATAAAAATGGAAATGCTAAACCCTAAAGTGCAAGGAGAGTTAGAATGAACTCAGTGGATTAGAGGATCTTGTTGGACTATGTCACAAAAGTGACTGGAAAAATAGAAAGTAGGAATGATTGTGTAGAGACCCCAAAAGGATGCATCCAAGATTCCTATTGGGTGGAGTTCTGGAGAGGGACCGGGGCACCTATGGCACTGCACTGGTCTATGAATGGGCACCTTCGGGTCTGTGAAAAGGTCCTGGAATTGAGTTTCATGAGTTCAGTAGGTGGTCCAAAACCCTCGTTGTGTTGTTTCATCGTATTCATTGTACGCGCGAGATGTCATTGATAATCCAAGATGTATACAAGACCTGTAAAAGACCAAAATAAGTATCAAAACCCTAAAAAAAAAGAATGTAAATGAATGGGTAAGAATGACCTCAAGTACACAACAGTGGGCTTACTAACTAAGCCTTAAGCCTTGCACTACATTTCAGACCCAAATGTAGTTCTAGTGTGTGCGTGTGTGTGTGCATCATGTGCCCTAGGTGATCTTGTGTCAGGCGCACTTTGTGAAGTAACGTGAAATAACTAGATGTAGAAAATGTAATATAAAGTTTGCATGGAATAGAATAGAATCCCCCCTATGCTTGTGTGATGCAGGTGAACCACCTTTGTCCTTGTGATGGAGCTAATATATGCAAGTAATCTCCAAATTGATGCAACTCTAGGTGGATGATAGTAGTGACTAGTGGTTGGTCCTCATTATGGTCTCACAACTTTATATTTATAGGGTTGTCTTGATCTAATTTCATAATTAACACTGAGTGGCCAACCACCAAAAAGATAAGAACCTGAAACAAGCTTCTAGAAAGAGCCTAAAAAGTGGTGAGAAAGTTCAAAAGGATCGGGGTGCCCTTAGTGGGACCGGGGCATCCATGGGCATCCTAGTCAAGGCTAAAATGATGGAATATGACCAAAATAGATCGGGCATGTAGGTGTAAAAGGTCGGGAATAATGAAATAAAATAAGAGAAGATGGCCAAAAGACGAAGGTTAATTGGTACTTTATTCACTCAAAAACCTTCTAAATAGTAGTATGAGACCGAGACTAAATAATGTCTAAAGTGCATGATTTTATGTCTACAATGGAATTATTCAACCAATAAGGTTCTCTTCATGGGTTGTTAATATTATTCTAGTAAGAAGAGAAATTATGATTTTAGGTTGTGTTTCAATTTTAGGAACTTGAATAAGATGTTTATACAAGACAACTATCCGTTATCTAAAATGGATAATATTTTGCAAAAAATTATTGGATCAAAACTTATGTCTATGCTAGTGTAGACACAAAATCACACACTTGGGTACATTTCTAGGTCCTAAAAGCATGCTAGCATTTATATGATTCCTAAGTAAGAAAACTAGTGATTGACAATTATCTTTGGCCTTCTTTTCTTTGTCTTTTAATTTCTCTTTGGTCTTACACACCTTACAAGCCCATTGGAACTTAACTCATTTATCTTTTATGGTTTGACAACAAGACACCTAGCTAGAAAAAAAGTGCCCAAGAACTCCTATCCCTTTTGGGTGCCCCGACCCTTTATTCCCTTACTCGCTCCTTTTGGGTCTCTTTTATCTTTTGGGCATCTTTTTCACTTATGGGTTGGCCTTCCAGTTGTCAATTACGAAATTCAAACAAGGGAATCATATAAATACATAGTTATGTTTTCAAAATGAAGGACTAAGCACTAAGCATTACTATCATCACCTAAGCTTGTGTTCTAAAGGCATACAAAACTCCAAAGGCATTAATCTAGCATCCTGGACAAGGGTTGCATACTCTACATACACAACATAAGAAGGGGAAGTCTATTCTATTCCATTCACACATACTATTACATCGTTACATTCTAGTTATAACCCATTATCATTTGTGCAACTTACATAAGGGCATCCTAGGGCATCATTTCTACACACACATAAGAACTACATAGAGTTTGAGATGTTGGTTTGATCGTAAGTTCACTCTGTCTGGGTGACCATTGGGGGGTCATCGACTCCCTATTATGTATTTTTCCTTTTTAGGTTTGATGTGGTTTGTGGGTATGTGTAGGTGAATCTATTTCTTGTAAGTTACAGGTGTACCTTCGACAATCAAGGAGTGACTATCAAACGATCAATAGGAACAATGAACATGAAGATATTCCAACACATTGGAAATAATATCCCGAGCATTTACGTAGCCATAGGTTCTCATATCTAGTCTCTAACTCCCGGTGTTCCTATTCTTCCGTGGGTGCCATGGGTTCCCATGTCTGGCTTTGTTCATAAGTTCCATAATTTACACCGAGTATTTACGATGAAGTTTATAGTATGTTCAACACTTTACCCTACCGAGATCGCTTTCTAGATTGTGCAGATATTAGCTAAGTTTTCTTATCTCTCTCCTTTGCTTAGGGTTTCATACTTATCATTTTATTTGCTTGTTTCTTACTATATATTAGCGGTGTACATCATTATTTACAATAGTCACTTTGTAATAGGATTTAATTTAGTTTTAATTAAATCATTTGGTAAACCCCACTCATGATCAAAAATTAGATCCTTCTTTTGATTATTCTATCCAATCATATTTCATGGCTCCTAAAATTACTCAAATCTCTTTGCATGAATTACTTCAAATGCATCCACCTTGCAAAGCTATTGTGCAAAAATCCATAAACACTATGTATCTCCTCGTAATACACCATCCAATCAAGTAAGTTCCATTTCAATCATCTATCTAAGACTCTATCAATCCTAATACTCCTCTCAATAAATCCATCTTAGAGTCAATTCAAGCTTTACATTGTTTATTTCAAGATAAAATTCAAGATATGAAAAAAGCTGATTACATATGTTAAAGTTGAAATCCAACATCTCAAGGATGTTTCTCAAGTCCATGCTAATTCTTCTCCTACATCTCATCCTACTTCTATGTCTTCTACATGTGCTCATATAAGTGAACCCCAAGTCTTGTCACTACCAACACCTCTCAACTTTGGTTCAAATGTTAAAACATGATATTATTCCTGAGCTCCTCAATCACCAATTGATCAACTTGCCAACTACTCATTGTCACCCTCCTTATCGGCTTGTCAAATACCAAGGTCTCCCATTTTGCAATTATCATAGACTTAATGGACATCATGACAATGATTGTTATTCTTTAAAATGAAGAATTAAGCACCTTGAACATCAATGTTTTATTTCATTTGCTTCACAACATTATGTTACATCTTCAATCGCTAAATCGAATGGGCTCTTGAATCCAATCCCTCCATGTCTAATGAGCATCATGCCATAGTTACTAATGTTACTTATTTGGTAATCAAGATCCACCTATCCAACCCATTCTAACTAAGCAACCTCCTCTCAAAATTCATCCTTCATCCCCTCCTCCTATCGAGTCTTCTACAACACTACCAATTCCAACCAAGCAACTACCTATAAAAATTTATCTTTCATCCCCACCTCCTATCGATTCATCTATAACATTATCAATCCTAAATAATCCACCACCATTCAAGGCCCCTCTATACCCTCTTTTACTTGAGAATCCAATTACTTTTATCAAGCAAGCTAATCCTTACATTGATGGTCAGGACACATTTCAAGCTCCGCCACCATGGCATGGTCCTTCTCACATCACCACATAGAACTCCATCACTCACATACTTGGGGGGCATTACAGATTCTTCCCCCCCTTCATTATTCTCAAAGCATCTACTTCTACATTTCATGCTCCGCACTTAATGTATAATTCCCACACCTTTGATACACACATTGTATCGTCATTACCATATAGCTCACTCTAGTTCCATAGTTCATAATCGATTACCGAGGGTCTAATTCTGAGATGAACCTCACTTCATCTACACTCTTTATGCTCTATGCTTCATGATACATCTTTCTAGCATTTAAACTCTTTCTCGATGACACACTCTTATTCTATGATTCATTCTTGAATATTGAGGGGATTTTATAAATGAACCTCATCTCATTCACATCCACTTGGGGGGAATGCTACTCCTACCATTTTCACACATTGAATATCATTCCATCACACCCATCCATTACATTTACATATATTGGTTGCATTTACTCTGCTATCTTATTCTACTTCCATGTTGTACTTTACTTATTATGTTAGTCAAATACTCAATATTTCATTATCTTTATATATACACATGCACGTTCACTTGGTATTTTATGGTGAATGAAGATCTCTTACACATCCTTACATAATGTATGATGTTTGGTACAATATCCTTACATAATGTATGATGCTTATTTGATTGTGTCTTACTATATGTTATAAATTTTACATCATTATTTACAATAGTTAATCTACAATAAGATTTAATTTAGTTTTTATTAAATCAACTAGATGGATTATCTCTTTTGCTACAATCAAGTTATAGTTAGAGAATATGAAAGGTTTAATTGTGCTTTCACAACTCCTTGGGGTACCTATGTATACATGTGTAAGTATGCCTTTGGTTTTCATAAATGTTGGAGAAATGTTTCAAAGGGAAATGAATTATGCCTTTGTTAATATAATCAATGAGATCATGGTCATTTACCGAGATGACATCATGGTATAATCCAAGAAGAGAGAAGATCACGTTGAACATTTGGAAAAAGTATTTTAGAAGAGTAGAGAATATGGAATTCTCTTTGGATTAGAAAAGGGTAAGTTTTCAATGTTATTGTGTCTAAAGATGAAGTGATGATTAAATATGAAAGAGTGATGGATATTGATATTATTCTAATCCCACACTCCAAGAAAAACATCCATTCGATTTTTGAGAAAATAAATTTAAATCAGACACTTTCAATATCAAGCTTTGTTGATATTACCATTCCAATTACCAATATGTTCAAGAAGAATAAGGTGATCAAGTGGATTGTTAAAGTAAAAGGAGCATTTAATGATGTAAGGATGCTCTTAAACATGCTTCGGTGTTGTCTAACCTTGATTATGGTAAATATTTTCAAATATTTTCTTTTACATCTCCTAATACCATTGTTGTTGTTTTATTACAAAAGAATGATGATGAGCATGAATAATCCATTTCCTTTTCAAAAAAGCAATACAACTCATTGAATTGAACTATACTATTATGGAGAAATAAGCATATGCTTTGGTTTATTTAATAAAATCTTTCAAATATTATGTTCTTAGTTCAAAATCAAATCCTATGTACCTCACCCAATAGTAAAAGATATCTTGACCGGTTGGAGGAAACATCTAGGAAGAGATGAATATGATTAAAAAATTCAAGAGTGTGATAGAGTGGTGCATAATACAAAGTCTTGTGAGGAGAAAAGGGTAAGTCACGTTGACGACTTAGTCTAATTTAGATGTTGTTGAAGTTAATCTACAAGAAGAGGATGGTATATTAGCCGAGGATGATTTTTTGGGAGCAAACTGGTATAAATATATTGTTTATTATTTGAATCTAAGTCACCCTCCTCATTTGGATAAAACTCAATGTAGATCTTTGAGATTAGATCCCCAAAAGTATGTGCTCACAAAATAATCATCGGCTTGGAGAATATCTGATGGATTCCTTATGATATGTGTTGGTGAAGAGTAATTTGCAAAATTAATAAAAAAGTTTCACCATGGGTTATGTGGAGGTCATTATGCAACCAAAACTATTGTACACAAGATTATGAGAGTTGGATATTAGTAGCCCTCTCTATTTTTTTATGTTGCCAAGGTGGTAAGAAAATGTGATCCATGCCAATGTTTTCAGTAGGCATATTGAAAGAGTTTTGTGCTCTCCCCTTAGTTTCAGTTGTTGTAGATGTCCCTTTCAAAAAATGGGGATATATTTCATTAGAGAAATTAGTGATAAATCAAGTTGTGCACATATATGGATCCTTGTTACAGAATTACTAATTACTTTACAAAATGGGTTGAGGTCATTCTAACCAAGAATGCAACTCATAATGATTTTTGTAAAAGAATATCGTTAAACAATTTAGGGTGCCTAACAAGATTGTTGTTGATAATGCCATGTATTTAAAGGTTATCCCTCTATTGAAGTTGTGTGACCAATTTGGCACAACCTAACTTATTCATCTAATTACTTCCCCAAGAAAATAAACCTTTCTCCAAGTGTGGGACTTGCGAAATGAGAAAGGAATCTCGAGAGAAGGCTGGTTCCTGCTCCTAAACCACCTGCCACAAGCTATTCCAGTGCAGGCAAGCTAATCTAATCCTAATCTAACCATGCCAAAGAGACAGAGAGAGAGAGAAAGGAAAAGAACAAAAGCCTACACTAAAACGGTGATACACCAGAGAAGGAGAATGTTGGACATCTATCAAAACTGCCATGTAACAAAGAGAGGTGAGCAATGGGAAGGATGGACAGATGCATCACAGGCCCAAGGATAGATTTCACACAGAAAATGTCCCAAAACTCCATGAACACAGCTCCAAACCTGCAATGAACATTCAAACATGCACAAATACCTGCAATGAAGAGAGGCAAGAGGAAAACAAGTGAAAAATGAGCAAGGATGGACAGATGCATCACAAAACACATTTTTTTGTTGCTTGAAGTTTGCCTGAGAACATCATTTCATTAGTAAAAAAAAAAATGCCATTACGAGAGCGGAGGAGGAGGTTTGAACTCCATTTTTAACCCTGGAGAAGGAAAAGAAGGGAGGGCAGAGCCGAACAGATGAACAACTTGTAATTATTATTTTTAAAATGAGCCAAATCTGGCTTTTACATTGCATGGGTCGAGCCCAGGAGAGAGAAACATGGGAAAACGTGCAAGCCCATTCCTCATTGACTGCAGATGCATTAAAATGGCATGGGGAACCTTACAAACCCATACCCTGCCATCTTTGACCGATTTGGAGGAGAATGCGACCCATTCTGCATTAATTTGGTCGTTAAAATGTCACTACGGCCATGAACACGCGTCGAGCTGTTTCTCAACTTTCTCTCTCAGACTACACCAAAATTTGAGATTAACCTGGAATCATGTAGAGAATTTCATAAGCTTTCCGTTGATATAAAGAACGTGCAAATCCGAGCTCTGGATCAAAAGATATGGAGATCTGAAGATTTAGGGCACAAAACAGGTGAAAATGTGTTTTGAAGATCTTTCCCGCGCTCTGCCACCTGGACGACACGTGTCAAGCGCTGATTGGATACGTAATTCTCTCTCCTCTGCTGTCCCATGGGTTTTTCCTTGAAAGTTTTGCCTTTTGTGATTTTGGAACATTTTCCACTTTCCTTCCGCGCCCCCGCCACTTGGGACACGTGGCATGCATTGATTGGTCGACAGGGGCGCGGGGCAGACCTTTGCTTTTAGCTTTTCGGCCAAAACTCTTGCTAAACTCTCTAACTCCTTCCCGAGCTCGAGCTTCCCTTCCTCATTGGACACGTGTCCTCCTTTTATTGGCTCGGGTTAGTGCTTGAAACCTCACCCTTTGAACTTTTTGGACTTTTCTCCTTGTGACACGTGTCATGATTTGGTTGGTCCGCGGGTCTGCCGGCTCTTTCGCGTCCAGCGCGTCCATTTGTCCCGGATGTCCCAGACTATCTGGGACAAAAACTTCCGATCCGCCCAAAATGGGCTTCCTCGTCCCTCATTCGGCCGATGACACGTGGCGTTGCTTGATTGGCTTTCGGCTCCTTCGGCTATCCGCGTCCCACGCGTCCCTTTGTCCCACATGTCCTGGACTGTCTGGGACAAATTCTTCCGGTTCACCCGATTTGGCCGGTTCGCGTACCTTTGTCCCACATGTCCCGAACTGCTTAGTGTGAAATTTCTCCTTTTCGGCCGATCCGGGCGGTTCGCGTCCTTCGCGTCTTCTTGTCCCAAATGTCCCAGAGCAGTTAGTCGATTTTCTTCTCCTTCGGCCGAACCGGCTTTCCGCGTCCCACGCGTCCCGACGGCCGGATGTTCCTTTGCCCTGCAGACTGCCTGGTGGCCTTTCGGCCGATTCGCCCAGATGTCCCTCACGTCCCGACTGTTGCGAGGACTAGGACTTAGCCATTTTTCGTGATTTTTCCTGGCCCAAGCTTGTTTTTGCAGCCTTTTCACCTTTTCTCAGAACTTGCTCTTTTCAACCTGGACAGGAGAGTTAGAAAAATTCTGAGGGGACCCTAGAAACATGATTTTTTGGCCCTGAATCAATTTATTTGCCTGGGACTAAGTAATTTGATGCATGTTATCAAAATTTACCCTGGGGGTGAATTTTGGATAACAATTTGGTGACTCAGTGGGGTCATCTGCCTGCTAGATGAAGTTACCAGTTGCCTGAAGCATCCATTGGGCATGGAGTCATGAGTTGTAACCTGCAACTGATCTGAACTTTGAAAACCTCCCTCTGAGCCACTTGAAACCCACCGGACATGGAGTTGTTCTCACCAAAATGCCACTGAAACGAACTGTGCAAGAGCAGAACCAGCAACACCAAAACTATGTACAGAACTGAAAATCATACATGCTCCAAATGGAACATGCAGAGTGTGCACAAGCACTTCTTCTACTGAAAGCAAACCTACCTACTCTACTGTAACTGGGAGCAAAGGCAAGCTAAACAAACCCTGCAATTGGTTGTGAGAAATAGCTTCCCTTTCTCAAAAGTGGCAGCCATGCAATTGATTTGGAGCTGATCATGGCTGTTAGGATGAGTGGAAAATCAACAAGAAGCTGGTATTCCACCCAAATCATCAAGGTATCAGCTGAAGGCAAATTCAATACCTCTTTTAGTTGCTCTGCATTTGGATTGAAGGGGTATGACAGCTGATCCTTGGTACTTTGTAGCTCACCCTCATGCTCAGAAGCAAGCATGACTGGTTGTGACTTCTCCTTTGGCTCCAATGAAGCCAAATACCTGATTGGGCAAGGTCCGATCCGTTTGATATGCCCATAGCTCTGATTCTCAACTCCAAAAGTGGAGTCTTCTTGTAGACCCTCAATGGATGGTGTGGAAGCAATGGTGAAATTCCTTTGTCCTTTCTCTTCCTCCAATGAAGAACATGAAAGATTAAAATCTTCCAATCTTGATTCCGAAGAGCTGTTATAAGATGCAGGCTGCTGCAAATGAATGTTCTCCTTCATGACAATCAGACTCTTGTGTTTGGAATGTGGATGATGAAAGAGAGAATGGTGGAAACTCAACCGGCTCTTCTCCATCAAAACAGTCCTCCAAATCTGACAGATAAACTGCCTCATGGCTGTCCTGCTGCAAATGTTCAACTTCCTCCATGGTGTCCTCTTGATCTGTAACTTGACCACCATGGTTTCTTTCTCCCTCCAACATTGAGTTTGAGAGGTCAAACTCCTCTTCAGCACTGGAACTTGAGAGAGGTGAAGTAGAAAGAAGAACTGAAGGTTCTCCTGTAGCCTGCTTTGTGCTCAGAGCTCTTGGATCTGCAACTTTCTCCTCCACAGCTAGAATGTGCTCCTCTGCTGCTGGATCTGGAGCAGCTTCTCCTTCCTCCAATGTTCGAAGACAATCTTGCTCTTGAATGAGCTCCTCCTCCAGCATGAAGTTTGTCAAGTCAAACTCTTCAATCTGCTGCTCTAGAGGACAAGTTGGGACTGCAAGAACTTCTTCTTCTGCTGCAACAAAATCAGCCCTGACCACTATTTGTTCAACCTTAGCCTCTTCTGTAGGTTTGACCATCAAGGGGATCTTTGTCATACCAAACTTGGCAGCCAAACTTACTAAGCTCTTAATCATTTCTTCTTTTCTTGGCTCTTCCTCTTGCTGTCCTTGATGACTGATTTTTGCAATTTCTTCTTCCCCACATGGAATTGGGAATGCAAG
Organism: Taxus wallichiana var. yunnanensis; assembly: GCA_018340775.1. NCBI lineage: Eukaryota > Viridiplantae > Streptophyta > Pinopsida > Cupressales > Taxaceae > Taxus > Taxus wallichiana. The sequence continues at coordinate 65,371,700 of CM031241.1, forward strand.
AGGAGGGGTGGGTTGCAACTCAATTGATTTGGCAATTTTTTGTGGTGGTAAAGGAGATGAAATCTCTTGTTTCTTTAGAGGAGGGGGGATTTCTTTTAGCTCTTGTGGAGAGGATGACTGTTTGGAAGGAAAAAGGAAAGAAGAATTGAGGTGTGGTGGAAGACTGAGAGGTGGAGACATGGGATCAACATTTGGGACAGCAGATGGAGAGTTTAAAATTTGCAAGTCCAAATGAGATGATGTTGCTTGAGTAATGGGAAGAGAAAAACCAGATGATGGTGTAGAACTTACCCATTGACAAGGTTGTTCAACACCGAATGTATAGGCCTCTATTTCTGTTGTCCATTGTGCAAGTTGGGGCAGCATCTTTATCATGAAGTCCAGCTTCTCTTGAGGGCTGAAGTGTCTTGGAAAAGGGCCTCCCCATGGACAAGGAGTCCTGCAACCAATTCTGAAAGCTCTCATTTGAGCTGTTGCTCTGGACTGCACCATCTCTACCTCCATCTTTTGGATTTTCTCCAACAAACCAGCATCTTGGATCTGATGGTCTTTATTATATGCATACTCTTGCTCTTGGAAAGCTCCATAGCCAAACTGACTTTGGCATTGCTGCTCATATGGGTATGCATACTGATCTTGAATCTGCTCAAAAGGCTGATTTGGAGGATTTGTAAAACATGTTGGAGGTGGAATATACTGCTGTTGTTGATGTGAATTCCATGATGGAAATGAAGTCATGATTGCACAACCTCATGGAATGGAAAAGAATGAAAGAGATGGAAAGAAATATGGAAGGAAATGGATGGAAAATGGGTCTGCAACTTCAGAAATGAGTTGCTGATCAGATGGAGTCGCCAGATGTGTTTGCAAGTGCCTCCAAAGGCTGAAATCTTCACAGGAACACACCAACCTGCAAAAGATGAAATGGAAGACCTCTAAGGTCCCACCGGGTGCCAGCACAGCTGATGCAAAATCACAGCACCCCTGGATGCTGATCAGGTTTCTAAGTTGATCTTCAGGCATCCAGTGTGATTGCACAACATTGAAACCTTTCTCCAAGTGTGGGACTTGCAGAAATGAGAAAGGAATCTCCAGAGAAGGCTGGTTCCTGCTCCTAAACCACCTGCCACAAGCTATTCCAGTGCAGGCAAGCTAATCTAATCCTAATCTAACCATGCCAAAGAGAGAGAGAGAGAGAGAGAGAAAGGAAAAGAACAAAAGCCTACACTAAAACGGTGATACACCAGAGAAGGAGAATGTTGGACATCTATCAAAACTGCCATGTAACAAAGAGAGGTGAGCAATGGGAAGGATGGACAGATGCATCACAGGCCCAAGGATAGATTTCACACAGAAAATGTCCCAAAACTCCATGAACACAGCTCCAAACCTGCAATGAACATTCAAACATGCACAAATACCTGCAATGAAGAGAGGCAAGAGGAAAACAAGTGAAAAACGAGCAAGGATGGACAGATGCATCACAAAACACGTTTTTTTGTTGCTTCAGAAGTTTGCACAGAACATCATTTCATTAGTAAAAGGCAAAAATGCCATTACAGAGTAGGGAGGAGGTTCGAACTCCATTTTTAACCCTGGAGAAGGAAAAGAAGGGAGGGCAGAGCCGAACAGATGAACAACTTGTAATTATTATTTTTAAAATGAGCCAAATCTGGCTTTTACATTGCATGGGTCGAGCCCAGGAGAGAGAAACGTGGGAAAACGTGCAAGCCCATTCCTCATTGACTGCAGATGCATTAAAATGGCATGGGGAACCTTACAAACCCATACCCTGCCATCTTTGACCGATTTGGAGGAGAATGCGACCCATTCTGCATTAATTTGGTCGCTAAAATGTCACTTCTGGCCATGAACACGCGTCAGAGCCGTTTCTCAACTTTCTCTCTCCAGACTACACCAAAATTCAAGATTAACCCTGGAATCATGTAGAGAATTTCATAAGCTTTCCGTTGATATAAAGAACGTGCAAATCGAGCTCTGGATCAAAAGATATGGAGATCTGAAGATTTAGGGCACAAAACAGGTGAAAATGTGTTTTGAAGATCTTTCCCGCGCTCTGCCACCTGGACGACACGTGTCAAGCGCTGATTGGATACGTAATTCTCTCTCTCTCTCTCTTTGTCCCCGTGGGTTTTTCCTTGAAAGTTTTGCCTTTTGTGATTTTGGAAACATTTTCCACTTTCCTTCCGCGCCCCGCCACTGGGACACGTGGCATGCATTGATTGTCGACAGGGGGGGCGGACCTTTGCTTTTAGCTTTTCGGCCAAAACTCTTGCTAAACTCTCTAACTCCTTCCCGAGCTCCGAGCTTCCTTCCTCATTGGACACGTGTCCTCCTTTTATTGGCTCGGGTTAGTGCTTGAAACCGCCCTTTGAACTTTTTGGACTTTTCTCCTTGTGACACGTGTCATGATTTGGTTGGTCCGCGGGTCTGCGGCTCTTTCGCGTCCAGCACGCGTCCATTTGTCCCGGATGTCCTGCATGTATCTGGGACAAAAACTTCCGATCCCCGAAATGGGCTTCCTCGTCCCTCATTCGGCCGATGACACGTGGCGTTGCTTGATTGGCTTTTGGCTCCTTGGCTATCGCGCGCCCCACGCGTCCCTTTGTCCCACATGTGTCCTGGATCTATCTGGGACAAATTCTTCCGGTTCGCTTTCCCGATTCGGCCGGGCGGTTCCGTACCTTTGTCCCACATGTCCCGAACTGCTTAGTGTGAAAGTTCTCCTTTTCGGCCGATCCGGGCGGTTCGCGTCCTTCGCGTCTTCTTGTCCCAAATGTCCCAGAGTAGTTAGTCGATTTTCTTCTCCTTCGGCCGAACCGGCTTTCCGCGTCCCACGCGTCCCGACGGCCCGGATGTTCCTTTGCCCTGCAGACTGCCTGGCGGCCTTTCGGCCGATTCGCGCCCAGATGTCCCTCACGTCCCGACTGTTGCGAGGACTAGGACTTAGCCATTTTTCGTGATTTTTCCTGGCCCAAGCTTGTTTTTGCAGCCTTTTCACCTTTTCTCAGAACTTGCTCTTTTCAACCTGGGACAGAGAGTTAGAAAAATTCTGAGGGGACCCTAGAAACATGATTTTTTGGCCCTGAATCAATTTATTTGCCTGGGACTAAGTAATTTGATGCATGTTATCAAAATTTACCCGGGGGGTGAATTTTGGATAACAATTTGGCGACTCAGCGGGGTCATCTGCCTGCTAGATGAAGTTACCAGTTTCCTGAAGCATCCATTGGGCATGGAGTCATGAGTTGTAACCTGCAACTGATCTGAACTTTGAAAACCTCCCTCTGAGCCACTTGAAACCCACCGGACATGGAGTTGTTCTCACCAAAATGCCACTGAAACGAACTGTGCAAGAGCAGAACCAGCAACACCAAAACTATGTACAGAATTGAAAATCATACATGCTCCAAATGGAACATGCAGAGTGTGCACAAGCACTTCTTCTACTGAAAGCAAACCTACCTACTCTACTGTAACTGGGAGCAAAGGCAAGCTAAACAAACCCTGCAATTGGTTGTGAGAAATAGCTTCCCTTTCTCAAAAGTGGCAGCCATGCAATTGATTTGGAGCTGATCATGGCTGTTAGGATGAGTGGAAAATCAACAAGAAGCTGGTATTCCACCCAAATCATCAAGGTATCACCAAGGCAAATTCAATACCTCTTTTAGTTGCTCGCATTTGGATCAAGGGTATGACAGCTGATCCTTGGTACTTTGTAGCTCACCCTCATGCTCAGAAGCAAGCATGACTGGTTGTGACTTCTCCTTTGGCTCCAATGAAGCCAAATACCTGATTGGGCAAGGTCCGATCCGTTTGATATGCCCATAGCTCTGATTCTCAACTCCAAAAGTGGAGTCTTCTTGTAGACCCTCAATGGATGGTGTGGAAGCAATGGTGAAATTCCTTTGTCCTTTCTCTTCCTCCAATGAAGAACATGAAAGATTAAAATCTTCCAATCTTGATTCCGAAGAGCTATAAGTTATAAGATGCTGCTGCAAATGAATGTTCTCCTTCATGACAGCAGACTCTTGTGTTTGGAATGTGGATGATGAAAGAGAGAATGGTGGAAACTCAACCGGCTCTTCTCCATCAAAACAGTCCTCCAAATCTGACAGATAAACTGCCTCATGGCTGTCCTGCTGCAAATGTTCAACTTCCTCCATGGTGTCCTCTTGATCTCAGAATTTGACCACCATGGTTTCTTTCTCCCTCCAACATTGAGTTTGAGAGGTCAAACTCCTCTTCAGCACTGGAACTTGAGAGAGGTGAAGTAGAAAGAAGAACTGAAGGTTCTCCTGTAGCCTGCTTTGTGCTCAGAGCTCTTGGATCTGCAACTTTCTCCTCCACAGCTAGAATGTGCTCCTCTGCTGCTGGATCTGGAGCAGCTTCTCCTTCCTCCAATGTTTGAAGACAATCTTGCTCTTGAATGAGCTCCTCCTCCAGCATGAAGTTTGTCAAGTCAAACTCTTCAATCTGCTGCTCTAGAGGACAAGTTGGGACTGCAAGAACTTCTTCTTCTGCTGCAACAAAATCAGCCCTGACCACTATTTGTTCAACCTTAGCCTCTTCTGTAGGTTTGACCATCAAGGGGATCTTTGTCATACCAAACTTGGCAGCCAAACTTACTAAGCTCTTAATCATTTCTTCTTTTCTTGGCTCTTCCTCTTGCTGTCCTTGATGACTGATTTTTGCAATTTCTTCTTCCCCACATGGAATTGGGAATGCAAGAGGAGGGGTGGGTTGCAACTCAATTGATTTGGCAATTTTTTGTGGTGGTAAAGGAGATGAAATCTCTTGTTTCTTTAGAGGAGGGGGGATTTCTTTTAGCTCTTGTGGAGAGGATGACTGTTTGGAAGGAAAAAGGAAAGAAGAATTGAGGTGTGGTGGAAGACTGAGAGGTGGAGACATGGGATCAACATTTGGGACAGCAGATGGAGAGTTTAAAATTTGCAAGTCCAAATGAGATGATGCTGCTTGAGTAATGGGAAGAGAAAAACCAGATGATGGTGTAGAACTTACCCATTGACAAGGTTGTTCAACACCGAATGTATAGGCCTCTATTTCTGCTGTCCATTGTGCAAGTTGGGGCAGCATCTTTATCATGAAGTCCAGCTTCTCTTGAGGGCTGAAGTGTCTTGGAAAAGGGCCTCCCCATGGACAAGGAGTCCTGCAACCAATTCTGAAAGCTCTCATTTGAGTTGTTGCTCTGGACTGCACCATCTCTACCTCCATCTTTTGGATTTTCTCCAACAAACCAGCGTCTTGGATCTGATGGTCTTTATTATATGCATACTCTTGCTCTTGGAAAGCTCCATAGCCAAACTGACTTTGGCATTGCTGCTCATATGGGTATGCATACTGATCTTGAATCTGCTCAAAAGGCTGATTTGGAGGATTTGTAAAACATGTTGGAGGTGGAATATACTACTGTTGTTGATGTGAATTCCATGATGGAAATGAAGTCATGATTGCACAACCTCATGGAATGGAAAAGAATGAAAGAGATGGAAAGAAATATGGAAGGAAATGGATGGAAAACGGGTCTGCAACTTCAGAAATGAGTTGTTGATCAGATGGAGTCGCCAGATGTGTTTGCAAGTGCCTCCAAAGGCTGAAATCTTCACAGGAACACACCAACCTGCAAAAGATGAAATGGAAGACCTCTAAGGTCCCACCGGGCGTGCCAAAACTGTTGATGCAAAATCACAGCACCCCTGGATGCTGATCAGGTTTCTAAGTTGATCTTCAGGCATCCAGTGTGATTGCACAACATTGAAACCTTTCTCCAAGTGTGGGACTTGCAGAAATGAGAAAGGAATCTCCAGAGAAGGCTGGTTCCTGCTCCTAAACCACCTGCCACAAGCTATTCCAGTGCAGGCAAGCTAATCTAATCCTAATCTAACCATGCCAAAGAGAGAGAGAGAGAGAGAGAAAGGAAAAGAACAAAAGCCTACACTAAAACGGTGATACACCAGAGAAGGAGAATGTTGGACATCTATCAAAACTGCCATGTAACAAAGAGAGGTGAGCAATGGGAAGGATGGACAGATGCATCACAGGCCCAAGGATAGATTTCACACAGAAAATGTCCCAAAACTCCATGAACACAGCTCCAAACCTGCAATGAACATTCAAACATGCACAAATACCTGCAATGAAGAGAGGCAAGAGGAAAACAAGTGAAAAACGAGCAAGGATGGACAGATGCATCACAAAACACATTTTTTTGTTGCTTCAGAAGTTTGCACAGAACATCATTTCATTAGTAAAAGGCAAAAATGCCATTACAGAGCAGGGAGGAGGTTCGAACTCCATTTTTAACCCTGGAGAAGGAAAAGAAGGGAGGGCAGAGCCGAACAGATGAACAACTTGTAATTATTATTTTTAAAATGAGCCAAATCTGGCTTTTACATTGCATGGGTCGAGCCCAGGAGAGAGAAACATGGGAAAACGTGCAAGCCCATTCCTCATTGACTACAGATGCATTAAAATGGCATGGGGAACCTTACAAACCCATACCCTGCCATCTTTGACCGATTTGGAGGAGAATGCGACCCATTCTGCATTAATTTGGTCGCTAAAATGTCACTTCTGGCCATGAACACGCGTCAGAGCCGTTTCTCAACTTTCTCTCTCTAGACTGCACCAAAATTTGAGATTAACCCGGAATCATGTAGAGAATTTCATAAGCTTTCCGTTGATATAAAGAACGTGCAAATCCGAGCTCTGGATCAAAAGATATGGAGATCTGAAGATTTAGGGCACAAAACAGGTGAAAATGTGTTTTGAAGATCTTTCCCGCGCTCTGCCACCTGGACGACACGTGTCAAGCGCTGATTGGATACGTAATTCTCTCTCCTCTGCTGTCCCACGGGTTTTTCCTTGAAAGTTTTGCCTTTTGTGATTTTGGAACATTTTCCACTTTCCTTCCGCGCCCGCCACTTGGGACACGTGGCATGCATTGATTGGTCGACAGGGGCGCGGGGCAGACCTTTGCTTTTAGCTTTTCGGCCAAAACTCTTGCTAAACTCTCTAACTCCTTCCCGAGCTCCGAGCTTCCCTTCCTCATTGGACACGTGTCCTCCTTTTATTGGCTCGGGTTAGTGCTTGAAACCTCGCCCTTTGAACTTTTTGGACTTTTCTCCTTGTGACACGTGTCATGATTTGGTTGGTCCGCGGGTCTGCCGGCTCTTTCGCGTCCAGCGCGTCCATTTGTCCCGGATGTCCCAGACTGTCTGGGACAAAAACTTCCGATCCGCCCGAAATGGGCTTCCTCGTCCCTCATTCGGCCGATGACACGTGGCGTTGCTTGATTGGCTTTCGGCTCCTTCGGCTATCCGCGTCCCACGCGTCCCTTTGTCCCACATGTCCCGGACTGTCTGGGACAAATTCTTCCGGTTCGCCCGATTCGGCCGGTTCGCGTACCTTTGTCCCACATGTCCCGAACTGCTTAGTGCGAAAGTTCTCCTTTTCGGCCGATCCGGGTGGTTCGCGTCCTTCGCGTCTTCTTGTCCCAAATGTCCCAGAGCAGTTAGTCGATTTTCTTCTCCTTCGGCCGAACCGGCTTTCCGCGTCCCGCGTGTCCCGACGGCCCGGATGTTCCTTTGCCCTGCAGACTGCCTGGCGGCCTTTCGGCCGATTCGCGCCCAGATGTCCCTCACGTCCCGACTGTTGCGAGGACTAGGACTTAGCCATTTTTCGTGATTTTTCCTGGCCCAAGCTTGTTTTTGCAGCCTTTTCACCTTTTCTCTAACTTGCTTTTCAACCTCGGACAGAGAGTTAGAAAAATTCGAGGGGACCCTAAACATGATTTTTGGCCCCGAATCAATTTATTTGCCGGGACTAAGTAATTTGATGCATGTTAAAAAATATTTGCCACATCTTGATATGCATGCGTAAAAATAGATATAGAAAGAAATAATTTTTTTGTTGATTCTCGGGCCTTGGGATGTGCACTTGTTTGCCAAAATTACATTTTCAATCAGCAATAAAATGTCAAATTTAAGTTACGTAGTCAACTATGTGGCACGTTTAAACAAAACATTGATTAAGGCCAAGTGTTCCCATAGACACATGTTTATCATTAGTTTACAACAAATATTTGAGTGAGGCCAAAGTTCCAAAATATTATTGGGATGTTGTACATTGAAAGAGATAAGTTTCACCCATCGAATCATCGAGGAATATCAAGAGTTTTAGAATTCAAATCCTACAACACTCAAGTAAGTGATAAGGGACAATTGTCAATGGTCGGTGTAATTAGAAGACACATGGATGAGGTTCCAAGGGTTTGTGGAAGGTAGTGGCATTGATGGTGGCTATGTGTAGACACTCAAATTTGGCAATTTACACTTTTGAAACCCTTTATTTGACTATGCACTCTCACTATGATAAATACAACTTCCCCATTCTCTCTTAGCACTTTATGCGGTCCATTTTTAACTTGTTATCCTTGCACATTGACATGTCAACACATCTTGAGAATAAAATGCACACAACCAATAAAGAGACATAATTTTACCAGCTCCAAACTTCATTTGACACATTCCTGCTCCTGGTCACGACCATAGGTTTGGTCAAGATCATACGATCTAGTGTTGACCTATTTATGCGGTATTGGAATGATATGTCTTCCAATTACACATTCAAATTGAAATATTTTGTTTGGTCTTATACTTCATTTGGGTGAGCCTTTCTTAGAAAAATCATCTACAAAACCCTATATAAGTAGGTAAACACTACCTCATTTTCTAACTTGGAATTCCTAAGGCAATGCACTAGAGCACTACGTTCATACATTTACAAAAGGCATCTAAAGATCCTTAAATCTCGTAATTGCACATTTACAGGTTATCGAGAAAAACCTACATCAAATTTGAAGCTACAAACCAAGGCAAGGAAACCATATCTCTCATCTAAAACAATCTAAACATCATCTCTTCAAGTGTTTTAGAAGAGCCAATTCAAAGCAAGCATGGTAAAAGTAAAAATGCCAAATCTTCTTGTTTTATCTAGACATCACATGCTAGGTTGAGAAAGACGAACAATTTGAGCCCTCTTCGTGAGTAGTGCAACGCGTCGGTGGTGCACGAGGGTTCCCAAAACCCTTATAATGTTTAGTGTACATGAATCTTCACCCATGTCTAGGATTTGAGACGATGTTTAGTCCATTTAGAGATCCTTGTTGCATGTGTGACAATTAGCTTTTGATAGAAGAACAGTACACATAGAGGAAGGAAAACAACCTAGAAAGTTGTAGAGGTTGATTCGAGCGGGTCCAAGACCGTGTAAAGAGTTCAAGTATATTACAATCTTGACCTGTGCATTTATATTTCTAGTCATGGTTGCGAAGGTTAGCCAAGTTAAAATCTCCCAATTTCTTTATTATACATGATCCTAAATCTCTGCAGAAGACACCTAAAATCAGCTAAGTGCCCTCATACATTTGGTTGAAGCTTTAATTGCATATTCTACAAATGAGTGGTGCATCAAAAATTATTTCTATATGATCTGAGTTGTAAATCTAAGTTAGTGTTTATATTGTAACATCTTTGTAAGATCGAAAATAAAATCTTATTTACTATACACCTAATTAAATTGAACTAAAATTTAATTAAGGGTTAAACAATTTAGTGAACCCACTAAACCCTTAACCTAATATGAGATATTTTTAGTTTTTTTGTATTAGGCCTATTGATATCCACACCCTAATGCTCTAAGGGGTTTCTTATGATCTTTTCAATGTTATATTCTTCTTTTCATCTCGTATCACCATGTTGTTATCTTCTATATTCTACCTTCATTGATTCAGTCTAAAAACTCTCCCTATATGTTAATATTGGCCAAAGTATCCCTATAACTAGGTCCATGTTGATGCTTTGCTTATGGGTAAGAGTTCTTATCCTAATCCTACTTTCCATATGGATGATCAACCCTCATTTGTGTGGGTATACACTCTCGAGCCATCCCCTGTTACTACCTCGGAGCTTCAATTCTAACTCGTAGTTCTTGTTGTTAATGTTGTCACCACACACTTAACCCATCGAGGGAAAGCTGATATTTGCATCCTACACCGATAGTCCAAAGGGTTAAATCAAATGCACCTTTTAAGAAGTTGTTATCCAAAATTCACCCCTCAAGGTAATTTTGATAACATGCATCAAATTCTTTAGTCCCAAGCAATTATATTGAGTCAGGGCAAAAATTCATATTTCTAGGGTCCCCTCATATTTTTCTAACTCCCCTGTCTAAGAAGAAGAGAGCAAGTTCTGAGGAAATGTGAAAAAATTGCAAGAACAAGCTCGGGCCAGAAAAAATCATGAAAAATGGCTAAGTCCTAGTCCTCACAACAGTCGGGACATTTGGGACAAAATGGCGTGAACCGACCGAAAGGCCCACCAGCGGTTTCTTGCGCGGCATTTGGGACAAGTGGGACAAAGGACGCTTGGACGCGGAAACCAACCGGCCGAAAAGTTGAAAAAATTGACTAACTTGTTGGCGGGTAGTCCGGGACATCCGGGCAAAAGTACGCGAACCGGCCGGATCGGCCGAAATGAGTCAAGGCAGCCCGGAATAGTTGGGCGAAGGTACGTGAAGTACGCGAACCGGCCGGATCGGCCGAAATGAGAACTTTCAGTCAGGGACGTGCGGGACAAAAGTACGCGAACCGGCGAACCGGGTGAATTTGTCCTGAGGTCAGTCAAAGCAAATGGGACAGTTGGGCCGCGAGTACGCTGAACCGGCGGGAGTTCGGCCGAAATGAGAACAAGCATGATCCGAGAAGCAAGTGGGACAAAGGGACGCGCGGACGCGGATAGCCGAAGGAGCCGAAGGCCAATCAGATCACGCCACGTGTCACCGGCAGAAAAGGGACATGGAAGCCCATTTCGGGCGGTTCGGAAGAATTTGTCCCATGCAGCACTGGGGCAAATGGGACAAAGGGACGCATGGGACGCGAAAAGCCGAAATGGCCGAAGACAGAGGAGAAAAGTCAACGTTTGGCCCGTGGAACTTCAAACGGCCATAACTTTTGACTCCGAGCTCCGATTTTCATAAAATTGGACTTTCTGGAACGAGCACGACGTCCTCTACGCCACAAAAATGGATTTCTTATTTTTAATGAGGGTAGATATATTTAAATAAGATAAATATATTCAGCTCCGGTCGTTGATGCTCATTCCACAAATGACGTAAAACGCTTCTGCTTAGGCCCAAAATAGCTGCACGCACTCGAAGGCCATAACTTTTGCATTTCTCAACGAAATTGCACAAAATTGGTACCGTTGGAATCGTGGTTCCGAGCCCAATGCAAAGAAATCAAGAAATTCCAGATTTTATCAGAAATTGATTGATATTTTTAAGAAAACGTGGCCGGGTTCAGAACAGTGTTTTATTTGGTAGCTGGGAGTGCAATTAAGAGGCATGGTCATCATTCTTTCTCTGCTGCAGCACATGGGACAGTATGGGGAGCCTTTTGCAAGTAATGTATAACCATTTCACTCAATTTAATGCCTCTACAGTGGTCAAGGACAGATTTCGGGATTTCTATTTTCCCTTCTCTTCTCCTTCTCATTTTTCTATAAATTGGAGTGTTGGGCTCATTGTAAAGGAGAGATTTTTTGGGTAGCAAAGCTCTGCCAAAATTGCTTTGTGAAGCCATTGTGTTGCAGGCCCCTTGTAGTGGACTCCTTGCATGGTGATCCGTGCCCTTATCTTGTAATAGATCGAATCTTGTGCATATTATGAGGCAATAAAATATCAGGTTGTGGATGTATCTTCCCCGCTGTATTTTCTTGCATTCTTCTTTGCCCCTTTAATATTTCTACAAGAATATTGTGTCTATTATTATGTTCTTGCAGGATCCATTATTTGTGTATGCTTGGAATATTGTTGTGAATGCATTTTGCTAGATTATGGAGAACCTTGTCATCACCTCTTCTAGTGTGCACTTTGCTTTCGTATTTCACACATTGGAGATTACTCTCACACCCTCCTTTTCCGGTGTATCACCGCTTTAGTGTAGGCTTTCATTTTATGCATTCTCTTTCCTTGGTCCCTCGAAATTTAGATTAGAACAGCTTAGCTTACCCCGCATTAGAGTAGATTGTGGCGAGTAGTTTAGGAGCAAGAACTAGCTTTCTCTCGGAGGTCTATCTCAAGTAGCAAGTCCCACAACTTGGAGATAGTACCCATGTTATCCAATCACACTAGATGCTTAGAGTGATCAAACTAGAAATCTGATCCGCATCCGTGGGTCTTGTGATTCGGTGATAACAAAAGTATGATAAATCAAAAGAACTTAATAATATTCATATTAAGATATCTATCTTGGAACTCAAAAATAATCGGTGTATAAAGGCATTCTCCAATATGGTTTGGGATCATTTACATCACCTACTAATACTCAACCAAACGATTTTTTTCATTCTTGGATAAATTTTAAGCATTTGATCATGTTATTACCTTCAAATCCACAAATATTCCTACTCCCTTTGATTCCGATACCTACCCACATCTTTTCATCACCACAAATGTTCAACATTTTCTCATTAAGTGGTCTTGACCAATAATGGATCTACTCTCAATATCTTCCCCAAGTTTCTTCTATTGCAAATGGGCATTTCTCCTAGTGTGATCAATACGACTATTATTACTCTTTGCGGCTTCAATAATATTACCCGCTTAATTCATACTAGGCACTATCACTTTGGATGTTCATGTTGGCCCCAAGACATTACCAACCAATTTTCAAATCATGGATAATGTTCTTCATTATAACTTACTTTTGATGCCCTTGGATACATGATATGCAAGGGGGTTAAATTTAACGATCACCTATGCTTGTTGAACAATTTTTGGGTGATGAATATTTCAATACTACCTTTCAAAACTACAAATTTGTGTTATTTATCCTAACTATGTTATATTTATTTTATTATTTTAATATATATATATATATATATATTAATTATTAATTTACATACAAATCTATATAAAAATAACAGTCATATTTTAAATGTACAAGTCACGTTTGACAATTATTTCAAATATTTACAAGTATTTTACGTACTAACATCATGGAAAACGCCTAAATGACGTCAAATTTAACCCTCAGATGCAACTCATTCCTTCTACTTTCCACCAATGTGTTAAATTACTCCATAATGGTATTGACCACACCATAACCGCGATCCTAATCCATTCCATGATTGTTATCTTGATATGTCCCATCCACAACTTCCTTCTTTCATGCCTCCATTACAAACCATTCCTATGGGTAGTCTTGATACTTATGTTGTTGGTGAAACTAACGACCCTTCTCATCCCATTCCATCCTCATCTACAAAAAATTATATAGCTCTTAGAACCTCCATCTTTCCCTCATCTTTGTTACTCTCTCACAACCAACAATTACTACACACTTGTTTGATGGTGCTATTCAACAACTCCTCGAAGCACTTGAATATTCTATTGATAGTAATAATGACATCATTGACCTCATCGATGACAATTTACATAACTTCAATTTTAACCCAATTGACGAAGATGAATATATGTTTCATTCCCTCTTGTCTCTACTCGACCTAGACATTATTGGCTTAAGAATGATGTCTCTAATATTTGTATTACTAATTCACTACAAAATATGGTTAGCACTTTGGAATATCTCCAACCTATACACCCTATTGCCATCCAAGCTCAACTTGATAAACATCACAACTTTTTGCCTATCTTGATTGATCATGGCTTCCTCATTTTACCTTCTAAACAAAATAATTCTAATCTTAATATTTCCTCACCAACCTCATATCCCCTTTTATTACTATTATCACATTTCTAGACATGATATCGATCATTCACAATATTTGACTGCTTAATCAATGAGCTTAAAGCACATGGACATATTTTTTTATTTCCCATGCACACATAATCCCCTAGGCCACCCTCTCATAACAATTTGCATATCTCCAACGAGTTGCCAAATTTTAACAATTTTACTAATATTGTTTATATTCATAGTCATTATTACCCATATGTGCCACTTAATTTGCATATAAATAATAATATATGTACCTATGAGGTCTTACCTTCTTTAGGAATTACACACTCTAATATTGCACCTCTTCTCATACCCATAATGAATTTTCAAGGATATGTTATGCTCATGGTTTTCTTTGTCCTCCGCATCATTTCCACCAAAAATTGGGTCTCTCTCTATCCCGACCCATAAAATCAGCTTTTGGATTATATTGGTTCATGATGTATATCTAACACGATCACCTTAGATAAATCTAGCATTACTTTCCCTTGTTTACTAGCATGACTACTCCCTTGATTATCAACCCAACATAACACATTAGCATCATACCTTGAAAGCCCAAAGTCATCCTTACATTGATGAAGAATACATTACACCATTTTACTACTTTTGGTAGGTTGGATTGTTTCTTTACTCATTGCACTAAGCTCCATAACATGGAAGAATATGCCCCTATTGGGTTTAACTATGCAGATTGATGATATCTTTGATGACACTTGGTAGCTCTCTTGTTTCACATATATTTTATACATAGTTACACATTGAGATAATAAAAAAAACATTTAAATATTTGTAAAAATGTAAATTTAGGACCTATGCATTTTGTTTGAGTTTGTAGACACTCAAATTTGGTAATTTGCACTTTGGAAACCCTTGATTTGGCTATACACTCTGCTATAATAATACAACTTTTTCATTCTTGTTTAGCACTTTATGAGTTTTATTATTTGACTTGTTTATACTGCACATTGATATGTTGATACATCCTGAAATACAAGGTGTAAAATCAATAGAGAGACATCATTTTATCAACTCCAAAATTCATTTCGCCCATTCTCTGCTATGATTCAGGACCGCATAAATTGGTCAAGACTATACCATTTGTTTCGAACCTCTTTGTATGATCTTTGATTTCCATGTCTTCCAACTACAATTTCAAATTTAAATATTTCATTAGGTATTATACTTCATTTAGGTCGGACTTTATTAGAAAAATCATCTATAGAACCATATGTAAGAAAGTAAACACTACCTCGATTGCTAACCTTGAACTCCTAAGGTAATAAACTAGATAACTCACTTCATACACTTGTAAAAGGCATCTAAATCTCCCTAAATCTTGAAATTGCACATCTATAGTTAGTAGGGCATCACCCACATCATGTATGAAGCTACAAAATAGGTCAATAAAATCATATATCTCATCTACAAGCATCCAAATGTTCTTTTCCAAGTGTTTTAGCAAGATCCAAGTTAAAGAAAACATGGTCAAAGTATATTGCCAAATCTTATTGATTTATCTACATGCTAGGTGGAGAATTACATGTTGTTTGAGGCTAGTAGAACTCTTCAAAGTAGTGTCAATGTTAGAGGTGCATGGGGTGCCCAAAACCCTTATAATGTTTGTTTTACAAGACTCCTCATTCATGGTTATGGTTCAAGAGGATGATTAGTCCATTTAGAGAGCCTTGTTGCATGTATAATAACTACGCTTTTAATATTGAGATAAATCTATGAAAGTGAGTAACCTAGAAATGTGTAGAGGATAATATATAGAGGTCTAAAACCATATAAAACGGGCTAGACCATACACTACGGTCTTAACCTAATGCTATAGTCTTGACCTAGGTAGATACATAGTTCTAGTTTCATTTGTGAAGGTTAGTCAGGTTTAGATTTCTCAGTTTCTCTACTACATAGTATTAGATCTCTCAAGGATTCATCTGAAATCAACTAAGTTCTTTTATTCATCTATTTTTTGCTTTTGATTGCATGTTAGGTTGATCATGTATGTAAATTATTTCTATTTGATTTGAGTTGTAAATTTTAGTTAGTGTTTATATTGCGTTATATCAAAATTGAGTTTCATGATAATTTTGGGACAACCTACTAAAATTTTACCTTTAAGAAATTTGGAGTTAGTCATTCTTCCAAAAATCAAAAAATGTGATCCAAGTTGTGAATTTCCTTCTTTTCGAAGTTTTTAGGATTTTCAAACATGTTAGATGTAATTTATTTTCCGAACTATGTGTTTAAAAAATACACTACAAGTGTTTCTCGGGATTTTGGGTTTTCGGGACATCAGTACATCGAATAATTTAGGCATGAAACATGTAATATGTAAGATAAACCCAAACCCCAAACCTTGAAACAAACTAATAGTGTTTTTTCAGAATTTTGGGAGTTCAAGACATCGAAGCATCCCAAAACCAAAACATGTTCAATGTTACCCAATCGAACCCTAAATATAAAGAGTTATTTATTTGTTAGGTTTTGAGGTTCACATATACATAAGCAAGTCAAGCCATATGCGGTCAAAATCCTGATCCTACGGTCCCCAACACATTTGATACCAACTAGATTTGACCTCCACACGTGTCACCGATGTGTAATTATTGCAAATTTTAATATAAATTTGGGATTTTCCATGTCACTTTCACCTTGTGTAAAATTTAAATTTTTACTCCGACTTGTGTATGGTACTCAAAACCCCGATAAAGTTTTTCTTCTCTTATAGACTTTATTTCAACCCATTACTCCAATTGGTAATTTCTACATCCTCCTTGATTTTTACTGATGTTTGAGCTCATTTTATGCTTGATTTTGGCTTGGTGTTTTTTGTTTTTATAAACCTAATTTAAAGAAATTTAAATATTTATTAGAGGATTGATATCAAATGAATATAACAACAACAAGAAAGATCTATCACATAAGAAATAATCAAGTGTAAGAAATGGTGAAATAAGAGTGACTTAGCTTGTATTCAAAGATCTAGGATGATTCTAGGCTAGAAACAAAGCGGAAGAAGCTAGATCCTGGATTTGAATAAGCTTTATCTAGAAAACTAGAACATGAAACTCCTTCGAACAAGAATTCCTAAATATAGAAAAGATCGCATATGTGCTAGTATATCGAGTTGGGAACTAGTGTTATGAAAACAACTCTAGATATGATATTTTCGAGTTTGAACTTGTTTTATTCCTTTCACTCTTTTTCAAATCCACTTTGTTATAGGGTTTCACTGTCACAATTGAACCCTCAAAATAAACCCTAGCTACTTGCACAAGGCTAAAGAAAGTATTAGATTAAATAAATAATGTATATGCTTGAGTCAAAATAACATCAATGGTCACCCCAATGTGATTGTCACTTAGCGTTGTACTAAATTTCAGTCTCTATATAGTTCTAGTGTGTATGTGATTGAATTATTTCCCTTAAAGCTAGGTTACCATTGTGCTAGTTGCACCAAAATAGTGGGCTACAACTACTTTTCCCCAAGATGAATGTGTGAGATGGAATTCAGAAATAGCCCCTCCTATGCAGTGAATAATGCAACCTAAATGTAGTCCTTAAATGTTGCTCTTTGCCTAAGTAGTAGATAGTAAATAATAGCCCAAAGTTTCCCAACCCCTAATGATAGTAAGTCATGTATATATATGATTCCCTTATTTGAATTTTATCATTAACAACTAAAAAGGCTGACCCAAAGTGATAAAAGAGACTTTAGAAAATATAACAAATGATGTGGCATTTCAAACTTGAGAAAAGGCGGGAAAAGGACAAAAGTTCCCAAAGGGGACAATAGCGCATGGGTGCTCCTGTCCTAATGGGAAATAATGTTCGTGGATACTTAGAGGATATAAAAAAATACAGAGATGGGTCATATGTTGTTCAATGTCCAAAAGTAAAGTGACCATTTGAGAAAAGAAAATGATAAGAGTGTCAAAAGGGATAAAGGAATGTAAAAGAAAAATAAGTGTTGTTAATGTCTAGTTTTATTTCTTGAGAATTATGCATATAACAATATACTTTTGAGTTGTGATGTAAATGAAAAGTGCATGATTTTATGACTACAAACCATGGTTTTTATTCCTCTTCCAAATTTTCTTGTTCTTATATGGATTTTACTTGTTGTTTTCCCCTTATTTAAATGATTATTCTTCATGAGAAGAGATTTGAGTTGATAAAATTCCAAGTTCTATTGTTTTCTAGGATTTTTGACTTGTCAAATAGGGTGAAAACCTGAAAAAGTCTATGTCGGGATTTTGAACTGCATTGACAAAGGAAAAACCCCACCTAATCTATTTCAAGTTTTGGATGTTGTCACATAAATGAAAATACCGAATTGTGCCTTTTAGAAATTTTGAGGTGCTAAACAAGTCCTAAACCCCACTTGGTATTTGTCGAGATTTACTGGTGTTTATTTGACAAGGAGGAAACCCCAAAAAGTTCCAAGTTGGGTTTTCAAAGGTGTAAACCAAGTGTGATCCTCGATCAATGTATCAATATTCTTGGGTTGTTGATAAATTTTAAATCCTTTACTAAGTGTTTGTCATAATTTTAAAAGTGTTGAACAAGGTGAAAACTCCACTCAAGTGCTTTTCGGGTTTTACGGGTTGTTGAGCAAGTACATAATTCTAACTTAGGTTCTAAAACTCCTAAGCGAGGTTCTTGGTATAAAAATTAGTTCTCTCTCTTACACCAATGGAAAAATCATCCAAGGGCATAATGAAATATAACTATCAAGGGGTGGTTCCCACTCTAATATTGATTCCAATTAACCAAATAAGGGATATCGAACTGTGCACATGGACCTTCCGATTTTAGAATAAGGTAAATAATACATCCAAGTCAATTTGGATTCGTGGATATCTATGATAGTGGATTAACGCCGCAACAACTTTCCCACCATTAGCCCAATGTCTTGAGTTCATATTTTCAACTACGAGTCATTATGATGCTAACACAAAGACCGTTAAGAATCAAGATGTGGAAGTTATAATGAGATTGGATGTTGAATAGTTTGAGGATTTATGCAAGCTCCCTGATCTCAATGAGTATGTTGATACCAATAAAGAAATAGCTCGACAAAGCTTGGAATGATAATTCTTTGGCTTGCACAAGAAGGGAACCCGAACATTTTCTCCATCTCTTAATTATTTATTACTCACCAATGATGGAGAGTTAGAGTTCTTTGAGGAAGAAATGTAGGTAGATACCATGAAGAAGTGGGAGCAAGCCATGGATGAGGAACATTAGTCTCTCATGGAAAATAAGACTTGGGATTTGGTAGACCTACCCAAAGGTAAGAGAGCATTGTAGAACAAGTGGGTGTATAGATTCAAAGAGGAGGATGGAGGTACTAAAAGATACAAGGCCCAGTTGGTGGTCAAGGGGTTTGCATAGAAGAAGGGTATTGATTTTGATGATATTTTTTATTCAGTAGTGAAGATGAATTCTATTAGAACTATTCTTGGGATAGTGGCAGCAAAAGACTTGCACTTAGAGAAACTAGATGTGAATATTGTGTTCCTTCATGGTGATTTGGAGGAGAATTTATACATGGAGCAGACACATGGATATGACGTCATAGGGAAGGAGAACATGGTGTGCAAACTGAAGAAGAGCTTATATGGCATAAAACATGTACAATAAATTTGATCATTTTATGATTAAGTAGGGATACTCTAGGTGTCATTCAAACCATTATGTTTATATCAAGAATTTTGATGATGGAAGTTACATTATCTTGTGTTTGTATGTAGATGATATGTTGGTAGCATGTAAAAACATATAGGAAATAAAGGTACTTAAGAAACAACTTAGTGATTATTTTGTTGTGAAGGATTTGGGGACAGAAAAACAAATCCTTGGTATGAGAATATCTTGGGATAGGAAAGAATGAAAGCTGAGTTTATCTCAGGAAGAGTACATTAAGAAGGTCTTGGAGATATTTAATATGCATGATGTTAAACTAGTTGGGACCCCTTTTGCAGGCCATTTCAAGTTATCAAAGGAATAGTGTCCCAAGATAAAGGAGGAGAGAATCTAGATGTCTAGGGTACCTTACTCATCTTGAGCTTTACAACTTGATGTATATCATGGTGTGCACTACTCATGCGAAGGGGAGTAGTGATCAGATTCATGAGTGTTCAGGTAGAGAGCACTAGAAAGTAGTAAAGTGGATCCTTTGGTATTTGAGAGGGACCATGGGGATAATTTTTTGCTATAGTGGATTAGATACCACTTTTCATGGTTATGTAGATTCAAACATGGATGGAGATTTAGACAACATGAGTAATACAACAAGTTATGTGTTTATTTTAGGTGACACAATAATGAGCTGGATTTAATGGCTATAGAAGCTTGAGGCTTTATCAACCACGTAATGAGTATGTTTCTCATCACGAGAGGAAAGCAAAGAGATGATTTGGTTACAACATTTGTTTGAGGAGTTGGGGCATAAGTAGGAGTAAGGAAAGTTGAATAGTGATATCCATCGTCTTTATACACCTAGCGAAGAAATCCACTTTCCACTCTAGGACGAAGCATATACAATTAAGGTACCATTTCGGTAGGAAAACTTTTGGAGCTTGTTTTCATGTTAGATGTGTTGTAAATTGTACACTAAAAGTACTATACACTCTTCATGTATTCTCGGGGTTCGAGGGTGACATCCCCCGAGAATGTTTTTGGGAGTAACTCGAAAATGTGGTCTTTTCATGTATTAATTATATGGGTGGTATTTAACCCATAGGTTTATGGGTCGGTTTTTGGCCCATGGTATTAGTACCCATGGTATTTTAAGTTACTATTGTTGTGCTTATAAATAGTTGGGCATACGGTAGGGAGTGATATAGATGGGTGTGTGAATTCAAGTGTGAATTTGAGAGAGTTTGTTGAGCATAGCTCCAAACAATATATGTGTTTTGTAATTGTGAGAAGACTGATCTGAGAGTGGCTTACACTCTTGTTGGCTTGTAATAAAATATGAGCAAGTGTTTCTTGGTGGATGTAGCCCACATTGGGTGAACCACGTTAAATCTTGTCTTCTTGTTGTGTATTTTGTTTATGTATTTTTTATTCATAGTTATTATTACTTAATTATGATTATGGGATTGATTTCACATATATACTTTCTCGTTTATCCCTAACAATTGGTATCAGAGCTTTGGTTGTGTTTGTTGAAGTGTTGAATCATAAGAAGGGTTATTAGCTTGAGTGGGAGCTATGACAGATGATGGTAGATCAAAGGTTGAAAAGTTCAATGGGAAGAACTTTGGTCTATGGAAGATGCAGATGGAATATTACCTCTATCAGAAGGATCTCCATGTTCCATTGGAAGGAAAAGTAAAGAAACCAATAGGTATGTCGGATGAGGATTGGGAGCTGCTTGATAGGAAATCACTCAGGGCCATCCGATTGTGCCTTGCATCTTCGGATCGTGTTCAATATATCATAGGAGAAGACCACATAAGGTCTGATGAACACATTAGGGAAGTTATATGAGAAACCCTCTGCTTCTAATAAAATATTTTTGATGAAAAATTTATTTAATATGAAGATGTCTGAAAATGGTTCAATTGTAGATCATTTGAATGAATTTAATATGGTTGTGAGTATGTTGAACTCTGTAAAAATTGACTTTGATGATGAAGTTAGGGCTCTACTTATTTTGTGCTCCTTACTAGAGAGTTGGAATAGCCTAGTGATGGTTGTGAGTAACTTTGTCTCTAACAATGCCAAGTTGAAGTTTGAGGATGTTATAGGAGTGATCCTTAGTGAGGAAATGTGATAGAAAAGATCTTGGGGAGACTTCTACTTAAGGAATGCTTTGGCGGTGGAGAGTAGAGGGAGACAAAAGAATAGAGGGAAAGGAAACCATGAAAGATCAAAATCAAAGAGCAATATGGTATGTTGGAATTGTGGAAAGGATGGGCATGCAAAGAAGGATTGTTGGGTTCTTCGGGATAAGAAGAAAAAAATAGGAAGATACCAAGGAGGAAAATGTGGAAGCATGTAATGTTTTTCAGGATGCATTAATTCTCTCCTTGGATAATATTGATTGAGTCTTGGGTTTTAGATTCAGGGATTCTTTCCATGCTACACCATAAGCATTTTTTATTAATTATGTTCAAGGGGATTTTGGACATGTTTATCTTGGTGATGATGAGTCTTGCAACATAGTAGGAAAAGGATGTGTTCAGGTCAAGATGCAAAATGGGAACACTTGGCTACTAAAGGATGTCAGACATGTGCCCAAGTTGAGATGGAATTTGGTATCCGCAAGGTAGCTAGGGAGTGAAGGTTGTATGGTGAATTTTACAATAGACTCCTGGAAGGTGACCAAGGGTTCTCTTGTGGTAGTAAGAGGTAAGAAGGTTGGTACCTTGTATTTAACTAGTAGTGCTGATTATTGTAATTTAGTTGACAAAAGTATGCAACTTTGTGGCACTATAGGCTCAGTCACATGAGCCAAAAGGGCATGCAAATTTTGAAGGATAGATTACCTGGATTGAAAGAGATTGATTTATATTTTTGTGAATATTTGTGTATAAAAACATAAAAGGGTAAATTTTTCTCAAGGTTGGACCTACAAGAAAGGAGAATAAGTTGGAGTTGGTTCATTCAGATGTATGGGGACCAACTCAAGTATCTTCTATTGGTGGTTCATATTATTATGTCACTTTTATTGATGATGTAACTAGGAAAGTTTGGGTGTATGACATTAGGAGAAAATATTATGTGTTTGATACATTTAAAAGATGGAAATCCTTGGTTGAGAATGAAATAGGTCTCAAGTTAAAATGTCTCAGGTTAGATAATGGAGGAGAATATTGTAGCAATGCATTTATTGATTATTGTTTTAGGAATGGAATCCACAAATAGAGGACAATATAATAACTCCATGAAAAATGGAGTGTCATAAATAATGAACAAGACTATCATAGAGCATGCTAGGAGCATGAGGTTGCATACAGGGTTGCCCCTTCAATTTTGGGGAAGCAGTGAGCACAACTATATATCTGATCAATAGAGGACCTTCAAATGCCTTGGATGGAGGCATACTTGAGGAAGCTTGGTCTGGTAAGAAGGTTGATTATTCCTTTCTTAGAGTATTTGGTTGTGAAGCCTTTGTTCATATTGATAAAGATGATAGGACCAAGTTAGAGGCTAAATCTGAAAATGCACCTTTGTTGGTTATGGTGTGGATGACTTTGGTTTCCAGATTTGGAGCCTTAAGGATAAGAAAAATATTCCAATATAGGGATGTGTTATTTAATGAAAAAGTCATGTATAAACAACAGTTGAAGGATCAAAGAGAGGAATCCAAAAAAGAGTACATAGTGTTGGAGATGTTGCAGAGCAAGCCAGTTCGTACAACCTGTCTCAGACACCTACTCTACAAGAACCCCAAACTCTTGTGGTGAGGATGTCTTCTAGGGTAAGAAGGGAACCTAAAAGTTTTTCTCCATCTCTTAATTATCTATTACTCACTAACAATGGAGAGAAAAAATTATTGAGGAAGCATTGTAGGTAGATGTCAGGAAGAAGTGGGATCAAACCATGGATGAAGAACATTAGTCTCTTATGGAAAATCATACTTGGGATTTGGTATCCCTACCCTGAAGGTAAGAGAGCATTGTAAAAAAAGTGGATGTATAGAGTCAAAGAGGAGGATGGAGGTACACAAAGTATAAGGCCCGGTTGGTGGTTCAAGGGGTTTGTACAAAAGAAGGGTATTGATTTCGATGAGATTTTTTCTCCTAGTAGTGAAGATGACTTCTATTAGAACTATTCTTGGGATAATGACATCAGAAGACTTGCACTTAGAGAAACTGGATGTGAAGACTACGTTCCTTCATGGTGATTTAGAGGAGGACTTATACATGGAGCAACCACATGGATATGAGGTCACATGGAAGGAGAACATGGTGTGTAAATTGAAGAAGATCTTGTATGGCCTAAAACAAGCTCCATGACAAAGTGGTACAAGAAATTTGATAGTTTTATGATGGAGCATGGATACTCTAGGTGTCATTCAGACCATTTCATATATATCAAGAAGTTTGATGATGGAAGTTACATTATCTTTTATCTGTATGTAGATGACATGTTAGTAGCAGTAAAAACATACAAGAAATAAAGGTACTTAAGGAAACAACTTAGTGATTCCTTTGTTATAAAGGATTTGGGGAAACAAAACAAATCCTTGGTATGAGAATATCTTGGGAAGAAGGAATGAAAGCTCACTTTATTTCAGAAGAGTCTTTAAGAAGGTCTTGGAGAGATTTTAGTATGCAAGATACTAAACTGGTTGGGACTCCTTTGGCAGGCCATTTCAAGTTATCAAAGAAGAGGTTTCCAAAGGAAGAGGAGGAGAGAATTCAGATGTCCAGGTACCTTACTCATCAGTAGTTGGTACCTTGATGTATGTCATGGTGTGCACTAGGACATATCTTTCCCATATAGTGGGAGCAAAGTGAGTAGGTTCATGAGTGATCGGGTAGAGAGAAATGGAAAGTAATGAAGTGGATCCTTTGATATTTGAGAGAGGGACCATGGGACAATTTTTGTACTACGGTGGATCGGATACCACTTTGTGGTTATGTAGATTCAAACATTGCTTTAGATTTAGATATGAAGAGCATGATAGGTTATGTGTTTACTGTAGGTGACATAGTGAGATGGATTTCATGACTATAGAAGCTTGTGGATTTGTCAACCATAAAGGCTGAGTATGTTACTGCTACAAAGGAAAACAAAGAGATGATTTGGTTACAACAAATTCTTGAGGATTTGGGGCATAATCAGAAGGAGGGAAGTTACATAGTGATAGTAAGAGTGTTATACACCTAGAAAAGAACTCTACTTTCCACTATAGGATGAAGCATATACAATTAAGGTATCATTTCATCAGGACAACATTAGATGAAGAGAAGTTGAAGTTGGTGAAGATTCATACTGCAGTCAGAATCCTCAGACATGATGACCAAGGTGGTCACAAGGGAGAATGAAGTATGTTCAGTTTTGGTTGGCCTTCATGGATGATAGTGAAGGGTTGAGAAGCTTTCTCGGATAAAATTAGTCTCCAAATGGGATATTGTTAGGGTGTGGAGCCTGTTTTCATGTTAGATGTGTTGTAAATTATACGCTAAAAGTATTATACACTCTTCATGTGTTGTAATGTTTTTAGGAATAACCAAAAATGTGGTCTTTTCATGTATTAATTATATGGGTGGTATTTAACCTATAGGTTTATAGGTCATTTTATTGGCCCATGGTTTTAGTACCCATGGATATTGTAAAACTTCTTATACAGATTTACCTATTGACGTGCTTATAAAATAGCTAGACATATAGTAGGGAAACATATGGGTGTGTGAAGTGTTTTGAGAGAGTTTGTTGAGCATATCTCCAAACAAGATATGTGCATTGTAATTGTGAGAAGATTGATCTGAGAGTGGATTATACTCTTGTTGTCTTGTAATAAAATATGGGCAAGTGTTTCTTGGTGGATGTAGCCCACATTGGGTGAACCACATTAAATCCTATCTTCTTGTTGTGTATTTTTGTTTCTGTATTTTCTGTTCATAGTTCTTATTATTGCGATTTTGTGGGATTGATCCACATATATTTATGTTTATCCCTAACAACACCTTATTGGGATATACATGATACCACATAAAATTCATAATGAATTACGTATCTATAAGTTCTCCACTAGAGGGGTTATTGAAAAAAAGACAAAAAAACAAATTGAATGGACTAAAGAATGTGCAGACACATTTGAAACATTGAAAGACAACCTATTGCATTCTCCAATTATCATATTCCCATATTTTAAAATACCTTTTCATGTACATGTAGATGTTTCGGGACCCCAATGAGCTTAGTATTATCCCAACCATGAGATAAGATGAACCACCTCACAAAATTTGCAAGTAGGAAGTTCGCTAAACCATAAATAAATTACCCCACCACTTAAAGAGAATTCCTTTTCATGGTGTATGCTTTGAAAACATTTAAGCACTACTTACTGGCTACACCATTTATTTTATACACAGATCATGAACCGCTAAAGTACTTGATAAATATACTAATATTACAAGGAAGAGTTTGTAGATGGTTGTTGTTGTTCGAATATTTTGAACTCACTATATTTGTAAAGCAAAGAAAATTGAATAATGAGCCAAATTATCTATCTATAATTTACAATGGAGAGGAATAAGGACCAAATGATGATGATTTCCTAGGAGACCATTTATTATGTATAGAAGAAGTCCTAAAAGAATTTAAAACAATTTCATAGCTCTTGCCTACTAGTGAGTTTCTGCAGTTTACACAAAACAAGAAAACAAAGACTATTGATTGAAGAATTTCCATTTACCCTCATTGAAGGAGAATTATACAAAAAAGGTAGAGATGACATATTAAAAAGAGTGGTTTTACACCATGAAAGGGAAAATATTCTCAAATAAGCACATGAAAAAGTGGCAAATGGACATAACGACGGAGACACAACCACGTGGAAGATCCTAATGGTGAACCCATAGTGGCCCACACTTTTCAAATATTCCCAAAATCATTCAAGAACATGTGATGCCTACCAACAAGTGGAGAAACCAAATGCAAGAGATGAGATGCTAGTAAGACCGGTTCTAGCCTTAGCTCTATTTGAAAAATGGGCCATAAATTTCATTACACCAATCAAACCCACGAAATGACACTCCCAGTGCCGATTCATCATCACAAAAATAGAATATCTCACAATATGGGGTGGAAGAAATTCCTACAATGGACTCTACTATAATAACAACAATAAAATTAATATATAAAAATATAATAACAAGGTTTTGATGTTCATAAGCTTTACCAAAGTGATCAAGAGAAACATTTCTTGAATGAAATTGTAAAAGAATTGCTCAAACATTTCCTTAGAAATCGTAAGAGGAGAACTCCATATAATCCATAGGAAAATTGAATAGTTGAAGCTTTCAACAAAGTCCTAGAGAAGGTCTTAATAAAAATATGTTCCCTACAAAAGGCATATTAGGACTTGAAGATACATGCATCCTTAGAGGCATATAAAACTACCTATAAAAGACTCACATAGAACTCTCTACTTCAATTGGTATTTATAATAGAAGCCATGGTACCCATGAAATTTATTGTTCCAAGGTTGAGAGTAGCAGTGACACTCATAATAAATGAGGAGGCCTATGTGTACGAGAGATTGATTTCCTTGGAGAAACTAGATGAAAAGAGGTTAATTTCCATGTATAACCAAACACAGGAAAGGAAGAGATAAAAAACATGGCATGAAAGGAATTACAAACATAAGGAGTTTCAGATGGAGGATAAAATATTACTATATGATAGTAAGTACAAAAAAATTGGAAAGTGAAAATTCAAATGGCTATGACCCTACATAGTTAATATATTCTATCATAGGGTTGTAAATTTGAAAGCATCAAGTGGAAATACCCAAGATATGTGAATGGGGCGTGGCTTAAGATATATCATGTTATTAGATGAAATAAATAAGATATATGAGAAAAAAATAATGAGAGAGAGAGAGATACAACTAAAATTTGTCACTTGAAAACTAACAATTTAAAAGATTTGGCGAGGAGAAAGGTGAAAACCCATAAGGGAACCTTTCATAAAATACATTAGATTAAGGAATAGAGGAAAAGAAGAAATATGGATAAATACAAATCCATGAGAAAAGGGAAAAATACAAAAATATGCAAAATGTCGAACCATTTAAAAAAAAAAAAAGCTCATGGAATGAACCGAAAATGGAAAAACAACATAATAAAGAAGGAATGAAAAGCCATGGAGTAAGGAAGAAAAAATAAATAAAAAACTAACGGAATATAGAAAATAAACTACGTAACAAAGAAGATAAAATGGAAACCATTGAACAAATAAAAGGAAAAAAATTACATAACAAAGAAGAAAAAACCGTGTAAGAGGAGGCAAAATCAAATCTATGAAATGAAGGAAAATATAAAACTATGGAAGGAATATAAAGGTCGTGGCACACTAAGAAACCACATAGGGGGAATAAAAATTTCATGGTACATTAAAAGAATCCACGAACCAAAACAAATAGAAAATCTACATGTGGAAAAGTAAAATAATCTGCGAAATGGGAAAAATACACAAAGTAAAAATGCATACCCACTCACAAAGCAATAACTGTGGTAGGTAACCATGTAAGAAAACAAAGACCTATATAATACAAGGGGGAAGTATTCAATGATAACTTAGTTATTTTATGAATTTAAGAGCAAAAATGAAGAGTGAAGAAAGAGCAAAAATCGCTTAAGGAGAAAACTAGGGCTTGTCAGAGAGAAACAATGGCCAATCCCATAGTTGTTCCACAAACCAACCTTGCCATAGACCAAATTTATGAAGATAACACTCAAATCAATGCTATCGATCTAGTAGGGGCATTTTCTCACATTCCATTCAAGGTAGCACATGCTTGGGATACACATAAATATATTCATTTTAACCTAACATAGTATGATCACACACAATTAGAGGCCGATAGAGTACTATTGGTCAACATTGAAGAAGCTATAGGGAAATAGGTATACAAGGACAATGCTAAGGTTATTTATGAGATGAATTTTGATGCATGGAACAAAATCCATTATTCCTCCCCTAGTGGCTAATTTTATGAGTGTTGTGTTGATCCGTTTACACAATGATTTGTTATATTTTGACAAACCCTACGTATAAACTACTAAAGTGATGGAAAGTTCTCTAATATAATTGACAAGAGGACATTCACAACTAAAACTAGAAAAGAAGAATACATCAACACAAATAGGAATCTTGATTAATGGTCACGACCAACAATAAAAGTGAGATTGAATAACACACATTAAAAATAATGTGCTA
This sequence comes from Taxus wallichiana var. yunnanensis, assembly GCA_018340775.1. Taxonomy (NCBI): domain Eukaryota; kingdom Viridiplantae; phylum Streptophyta; class Pinopsida; order Cupressales; family Taxaceae; genus Taxus; species Taxus wallichiana. The sequence continues at coordinate 65,400,462 of CM031241.1, forward strand.
AGGCATCCCATAAAAACAATATGCCTAAAATTATTCCATACAAACAAAGAGGATGACACACACGTAAGAAATGCCACAATACCCCTATAGATGATAATGAGATAGTATGAGTATAACTTGTGTAAGGTGTTAAATGCATTATTACATGAGAATACAAGAAAAATCATTAAAAATTAGCATATATTTTTCTATGAATCCCTACTACTACGTTTAGCCATTTATTTCACATGCACACTTCCGAAAAAATCGAGCAAGTCACATGGGACCAAAACACACATGTAGCAGCTATAAAATTTGAGTACATGAATACCCTACCAAGATTGGATTAAATAACTTCACTTAAAGGGTGAATAGAAAACATAATTAAATTAGTAGCATCCAACTCTAGAGTTTCAAAATAAATAGTGGCTAGATATGAGAAGGAAGTTGTATTCATAGAAGACATTGATAACAAATTTTTATGCCCCTACATTCGCAGATCACCCACACTTCCTCGCTTCCATACAAAGCCTCAAATGAATAGGTGGAAATTTTAATGTAATATCTCCACGATATACCTCTTGATCCATGAAAACCTATTCCACCAAGCATAGTTGATATGATCGAAGAAACATGGGAAGAGTTCAGACAAAATATCATAAAGAACCCAACCAGGTGGTAGGATCATCAAATCCACTAAAGAATAAAACTCAAGACTAAGGAAAGTATCAAATGGAGGAGAATGTAAAGAAATATCCCACAATATATACGTGGAAAAATGTGTCTAAAAAAGAGGAGGAAAAAAATTGGCACAAAGGCAAAAGAAACTTAAGGTGGAAAAAACCACACTACAACCTAGTCAAAAATAAGGAAGAAGAGGAGAAGAAGAAAAAAATAGGAGAAAAGAAAAAAGAGGAAGGGGAGACATGAAAGGTGTAGGAAGAAAAGAAGAAAAATGAGGGAGAAGAAATTAAAGAAAAGGAGGTGAAGTTGAAGAACAAAAGGTAGTAGAAAAAAAATTAAGGAGATGGAAGAAAAATTAAAGAATGAGGAGGAGAACATAGTGTAAAAATAATCGAGAGAGAGGGGTAGAAGCACATATAGTGGATAAATAAGGAGCTCCACCCATAGAAGATAAAATTCATGAAGGTTCCTCAGTGTAGATCCTCAAGCTACCGAACTACAAACTCTTCCTCCTCCCCAAACCAAATTAAGTCATCAATCACACATAAAGAGATTTAAATAAAGAATCAATGACATACCATATCTCAAAAGACCCGGATGGTACATGATGGAAAAAATTGGTAGACTTAACAACTAAGTACCAACTAAAGTAGATGGAAAGAGCAGAAAAATAGTGAATATGGAGGATTATAACAACCGTATGGATAGAGAAATTACACGTTTACAATGGGAGTTTTCAATGGAAAAGAAAAACTACACAAAGATGAAGGGAATTCAAGCCCCAATTGAGCTCATATCACTTTTCTAGAAAAATTCAAAATTGCATAGCTATGACATGAACCCATACAAGAGTGCCCGTCTCACGTGGAAATTTTTGAAGGACATATTACCGCAAAATATACTAATTATTTCGCAACCACCATAAAGAGGAATTTAAGCCACATGTACTATAGCGTAAATTATTGTTCAAAAACATTTATGAAACACACTATGTCTCATAAATTCAATTGGGTGAGTCAAATGAAGAAACAATTCCTTGTGTTAGATGTCTAAGTTTTGGTAGGTTGATGTCATGGTGTTCCCACAATAAAGAAGGAATAATTTTTATATCAACATTTTTAGGGAGATAATACTCACGAAAATATGATGAAGAAATCAAAATTTGAAGATAAGATAGGTTTTGGATAGTGTTATTCATCTAGGTTGTCTTGAGGATGAGACAATGTTTTGAAGTTAGAGGATGATGTTGACATGTTTCTTCATAAGTTTACATAATAATATATTGATAAAATAGAATCCATGAGGAACTATACAACACATAGAAAACTACAAAATTCATGAACCACTAAAAATATTCTTATCACTATGAGAATTCACAGTAAAAGATAGAACCCGGGACATCGGAGAAAGTCGAAGATCATTAGGAATTTCCAAACACCTGAAATATCCACCAAATACCGAGGAAAGACACAAAATAAAGGGAAAACCACACAATGAAGACATATACCAAAATCAAATATGTGGAGTCACTATTAAAAGGGGTGACAATTTGGTATTGTATGGATTTTATACTCATTGTAAAACATTGTAATAAATAACAATATAGAGAGACACTTGAAGATATATAACAATATAGAGAGGAATATAGAAATATATAGATAGAGAGAAATAGAGAATAGGAACAAGTATAGAATGGAAGTGTTTGAGAATGAGAGATAGAACACACTCTAAATTGTAATGAATTATGAAATATTATTATAAAGATGATGTTTTCTCTATATACATGTTCTTATGGCTCTATGTTTGTATTTAATATTATAATCTACTATGAATTCATGTTTTATTACATATCCATTACTAAATAATGAACTACTTAACCCTCACAATCACACCAAGGCTTAAGGTCAACATGCCCATATGTGCCCATTTTTTATGTTACCCTATTATGCATTCACACAAGACGAGAAAAAGAAGGCAAATGGAAGGAGAGAAGGGGGTGAGTGTAACGAAAAGAATAAGAAAAGTGACATGGAAGGGATCTTGGTCATGTAAAAAATATTACAAGGGAATTAGGTGACTAGGATAAGGGATAGAAAATTTTGGAATGCACGAAAGCTCTATAGAAATTTGGGGAAAATATTAGAATACATGGAAAGCAAATTGTTGAAAGGAATTCATTTGGGATTTAACCAAATCAATAAATTGTTTCTCTCATTCATTTTTAATTTTGAAATATGCATGTTTTTTACATTTTTAGATGACATTTAATATTTTTTTGAAATAATATTTTCATGCCTAAGATTTGTCGAGAAATAAATCTAAATCTAGAAAGAGATTTTCAGATTTAGAGCCATTCCTTTATGGATGATCACAAAAATCCCTGAGATAGGGTTATGGCGCTAAGGGAAGAAAAACTAGTGAAAAATAAGGTTTGTCACATTTTACATAACATTCACCCTCTTTTCGAAAAATTGGTTTTTTTCTTCATATGGTTTAGTAGATTTTATTTTAAAAGAGGAAAATTGTGAATTTTTGCTTGTTAAATGAGTGTAATAAATCTTAATTCATCTCCATAACTAATTTTTTTTATCATCATTTCCATGGAATATCATAAGTCAAATTGCAGGAATAAGGATGTTTTAAAGTGTTTGACGAAATGTTTTTCTAGGTAACCCTATGATGGATTTTTTGAATGTTTTCTATATTTTAAAAGATTTAAAAGCATTATTATGATTATTAAATTGATGGAAAAATACATATTGGGTTTTAGAACATTTATTAAGGTTGAAAGTGACTCTCGATGGCATCATACATTATACCTAAGTCACACAATTCACCGAATTTCAACCAAAAAAATCAAAATTTGGTGAATTAAAACAACAAAAAATCATTTAAAATTGCTGAAAAACTCATAGATTCAAATTTGTATGCAATTTTAATGAAAACCCTAAAAAAATCACAAAATTGGCTAATAAAATCAGTTGAAAAAGTTTAAAATTCCTTTTACTTTTTTATTTGTTTCTATAGATGCAAAAAGAATTGTTAGTGCAAATGCAAACAAAAGACCAAAGCAACTTGAATCCTAGTATAACATTAATAAGCACTACTTTAGATTGAACTAGATGGACAGGAGAGAGAATGCAATACCTTCACTTACCAATGAAGAGATCCCTTGATTTCTTTGATGTGCTCAAGATGATTGGTCTAAGTTACTAGCACTTGCTTCCGATTTGTGGAATCATTGGGCAACACCTCCTCAGATGGATATTTTGCTTGATAATGCTTCAAGGATTTGGAAATCTTTTTGAGAGATTTTGGCAGCACTTAGTTGCAATTTTCAAATGTTAGTTTCCATGGAGGGTGGAATGCTAATTTATAGGTAGGGGAAGAGAAAATGAAGGGTTAAGATCTTTCCACGTAGATGAAAGATCAATGGTTGTCATTTGCATGAGATGACATAAGAATATAGAATTGGAGAATTCTAGAATTTAGAAGGAGGGAGTTATATTTGAATTTTTAAATCTAATGCGGGGAAATTTAGAGAGGCTTTTAGAAATAGAAGCCTCTAGATTTAGAGGTGGAGGATTTGGTTAACTCGGGATTAGGTAAGATTAATTGTGGTTAGGGAAAGTTTACATGGAGAGGCTAGGTGTATGTAGGTGGGTAAGTGGATGTAGGAATATTAAATTCTTAGAAAATGATAATGAAGATTAAGGTGATATAATAGGATATTAATAATGAATAAAAATGATTAATGATGAGATGGGATATTATGTAAATGATGAGAATAATTAAGATAAAGGATATATATGATAAAAGGGATTGATAATAATTAATATTCGATTAATTATTACATGGTTAAGATGGGAGTTGTAATGTTAGTAACGTAGGGGAAATATATCAATAAGTATTTTATTTATTTATTAATTATATCGACATTTCACATATCTATAGTTTCTTTACACGCACTACTAGGGTTAGGGTTTCAATTATTTCTTAAACAAAATTTGTGTAGTTTTTTAAAACTACGAAGTGTATGAGGGACACAATTTGTGATTTAAAAGCCTCGGAATATGTGATTTTGAAGCCTCTAGATTCTACATTTTATAATCTTGTTAATTGTGGTAGAGGTGTTGTTAAGTGCAACACAAATCATTCTACAACATAGATCATTATGTCCATTTTTAGTGTTGAAGCCCCGTGTTCCAAAACCTATTTTCCCATGTTCCATTCCAGAGTTGTTTTTCCTATTTGTGTAGAGAAGCCACGCCATTTTTATTTTATTCAAAAAAATGTATATAGGTTGGGTAGTAGTGATTTAGGTTTTATTTATTTTAGATTTAGATTTAGGTTTGGTAGTACCCATTTAGGTTTTAGGTTTTATTTTAGATTGTTAGGTTTAGTAGTTATTATTTAGAATTTATTTTAGATGCATGCTTAGTGTTTACAATTAGCCTATTAGGGATTTAAGGTTTAATATTTTATTTTATTTTATTATGTAGTGTGGTCTTTACAATTATATATTTAAGGTCATTTTTATTCATTGAGATTAATGTTTACATATATTAATTTTTAGATTTGTTAATAGTTAAAAATTTATAATTAGATGAAAATCGATTAGAAACTTAGATATTTAGAAGTATAGCTTATCATTTAATATTCATTATTGAAATAAACAAGTTGGGAATGTTTTCATGATATGATATGTATTTATTTATATGAATAATATAAGTATTTTTTAATATTAAGTTAAATTTAAATGTTGAGTTGACTAAGTAGTTAAATTACATTCTAGTTATTTCTTTTTTCTTTTTAGAAGGTTTTAACAATTGAATTATATTATTAAATTAAAATTGTGAGTTCATGTGTAATGTTCTATTTTGATCTATGTATCATGATGCATATGTTGAATTTGGACATATTTTTCATAGTTTTTAAAGCTATTTAGTTTTATTTATATATTTTGACATTATTGTACAATTATTATTTATTTATAAAATAAACTAATAAAAACACAAAATTATTCGATTCAAATTTATTGAAAAAAATTCTAGATTTCGGTGTTTGGTGAATTTGTTTCGATTTTTATCCTTATCGAATACGAACACGAACACAAACACGTAATTAAGTTTATACCAATGCATCCTATTATCATCATAGTTTATACCAAAACCTTCAAATGTCTATATGACTACTTTGTTACTAGAGTTGGAACCTCATGACCCACACTTTTAGAGTGCCCCATGACCTTTACATCACAATTTTAGGGTGTCCTACTACCTTGACTCCACAATCCCTTATATATTGGCTATAATGTTAGACTTAGCAAATTACACCATAAACATTTTTTTGATTGAGCACCTCTAAGGTGTTACAATTGGGCACTAGATTACATAGTTTAATGACATCTCTGCCTAAGTTCAGGGAACATATAGATTCAACAATGCAAAGTAAGCAAAGAAACTAAACTAGTGATCACCTTCACTAAGCAACTACGAGTAAGGGGCATCCACACCATCAAAATCACCCAGGCATGATCTTGGCCTCAACCATTTGAATGCTTTGTGTCGAGTGTCTCAAGCCTTGCACTCAACAAGACTTGATCCCTAGTGGGCTCATTGAAAGCCATACATCAACACCAATGTACTCAAGGGCCCTTTCGACATAAACAAATTTTGTAATAAGCATTTTCATGTGCTTTTAATCAAATGTAGACAAATATATAATGTTATCTAAAATTTAAAATGCATTAGTAATAAATTTATGATTTTCCTACATTATTATCCCCCATCCCCTCTCTCCACTCCACCCCTCACCCACTCACACACAAACGTATATTCGTTGTTTTATAAAATGGAAATATCTTTTTGTATTTTTATAAAAGTCCATCCTCAATTTCCTATCTTATAATTCAATTCACTATTGTATTAGTTTTCTTAATTTTCATAGTGGCATTGGTATGATTTTTTAATTAGGAATGGACATCTATTTTGATTGGGAATGTAGACATGCATTTTTGGAGCAACCAAAAATAATTTCATGTGTGGTAGGTTACATTGTCGAGTGGCCAAATTTTTTTAACTATGTATAGTAAATTTTGATTGTTAGAGCATAGAAAATTCCAAGAAGTCATATTCGCAATACTCAAATTAATTTATCAATATGATAATGAAGGTTCATCTTTCACATGCATTCTCAATACTTTATGTTAGTTCGTGCAAGTTAATGAGTCTTGAATACTGTAAAGCTAAGTATTGTTGAAGAATTTAAGGACATTGAATGGAAAGAGAAGGATCCCTTTCTTGAAATGTTTGAAGCCGAGGGTTTTGTGAAAGAATAATTTCCCTTACATGATGTGTGACATATAAACAATTTATTTTCAATTATTAAGGGATTCTTTTATGTGGGTTACAATGACATGTAAAGCTTATTTTACTCTTTAATTAGATGAAACTCAAAGGAACAAGCTTTTGCATAATTGAGTTTACAATTGGGTGGGACTTGCCATTATATCCAATAGATGTAATTTACTCATAATTTGGAGATAAGGTGAGATATGATTTGAAATTTTTCTTATAGTAAATATTTTCCTACTAATGTTAAAATATTGATAAATTTGAGATCTTTGATTTTGTTAGTGTATGTTTAATTTTTAGTTTAAGTTTACTCCAACTCATTTTTCTTTGGTTAATCATATTGATAGCCTTCAATAGACTTTGAATGAACCCTTTTACTACTAATAGTAAAATTCACATACAATGATACATGTCCCCCGACATACATAGGCTAGTGTAGTGTCCAATGATATGATTGTGATTGGATTCAGTCTAATGAAGGTACATAATATACCCTATCCCTAGGATTGAACGTGCCCAATCTTATGATTATAAATAAATACCTTTCTTATATGGTTAAGGTGAGATTTCAATCATGGAAAATTAAATAAAAACTACTAGTAAAAATATATATATCTCATCGTGTATGCTCTACCGTGAATAAATTTTCTTATATGGATGTTGGTTGACGTCATTTATTTGGTTGTTAATAAAGAGATTATCTTGAATGAAAATATTACATTGAATACAATAGAAAGGCCTTCAGTGGTGCATCATAACATACAAATGTAATCCATTTTTAATCCCCGTGATAACAAAAATTTATAGCTTGGAATCCATACTTAAATTGTATTATAAACATTAAAATATAAAATGTCATTAAAATATAAAAATGTCTTAAAAATAACTAACAATAATGCAAGAGAATCATGGGCACAACTTATACTACATGAGTTCTTAACTTTTGTCTTCAAGGAAAGCATGAAAGAAAAGCAAGGAATGTGTAGCACAAAAGTCTAGATATTGTGTAAGCGAAGTGTAAATGCTTTGCACAAAGGATAATGATTGCACAAAAAGTGCACACATGGTATGAAGAGTTTTGACAAAGAAAAACACATTTTGGTATGTGTAATACTAGAGAATAATAAGAGCATGTGATAGAGTAATTACTTATAGGACATGTCAGAAGTGATAAAATGAATGAATGAAGATCAACTATCAGGGACACATGTCATTATGGAATCAAGTCGACATATGGGCGCATTGGATGAAGTACTTGACAAATTATCCGATGTAATATCAATGACATATCATCCTCAACTAACAAATCTAACATGGCGCAACCAAGGAAGCCTATAGATGATGTGGTAGCTCAAATAATTTAATAATCCAATTCAAATTTGAATCAAATTAAGATAAAAAAATATAAAGACAAGCTAAGTTCATCATTGGGGGACCTTTGACATTCAAAAGGAATTTTTGTAGGGTTTCACATATTTAGGAGATGAAGTTAATATTTAGATACTTAGCATTTTGGTGCGGTGTATGGAAATCCCATGTCCTGGTTGTCTTTAAAGAAATGAAACTATGACACAAATAGAAACCCGAAGCCGTGTGATAAGAGAAAATCAAACACGGGAAATGATAATTTAACAAGCACAAGTGGAAATACTACTTTAACATAGGGATCTTCACTCAAAATGGCAGAGGCTCAAGACGACATGCTAATATCCTCTATAACCAATAACTCCCAACCTTACTCTTTGGAATACATAATAGGTTGAAAAACTAAAATCAAGGAATAAACTTCCAACATAAACCAACAAAAAACTAGAGTCTTCAAGAGACAACCAAGACAATTGAGATATAGTGAACCAACATGGGGACATACCCTATAGTAGATGAACTACCCAAAAATAGGGTAAACCATATTGAAATGAAGATAAATGTAGGAATCTCCAAGATAATTTACTCCCTCTAGCCTATTCTAACAATCAAGACTAACCTGAGTTGATTTGACCAAGGGACACCTAGCCCCCACCCACACATATCAACTAACAATCACAACAAAGCCATGGTGGAATCTTCCACTTGACTTTGTAAACCATGCACTTCATAATGAGATGTTTCCTCAAATTGAATCTCCTTACAATCAACCATAGGTTCTCTCTTCAATCCCAAAATTCAAATCAAATATGGAAAATCAAAAGCCCCACCCCACCTCTAAGGGACCCACAAAAAGATAACCATGTAAGACCTCATATTTGGTAGATTTTATTGAGATAAATGAGGCACCAAGGATTGGGGAAATAGATCGATCAAGAGAGTGTAAACACTCCTTACCATCTTTCCCTCTAGTAGTCCAACCCACTTACTAGCTAGCCACAATAAGCAAATAGGTCACGTTTTAGAAAATTTAGCAAGAAAAGAAAGGAATAACACATCGCACAAAGGAATCTCACTCGAAAAATTCTTCAAAAAAGAATAGGATTTTTTTATGTCCATGTTGATCCTAAAAATACTTCCCCAAAAAAAAAAAAAAAAAAAAACTCAACAATATCCTAGAAAGGGATGAAAGCACAACCCTAATCCTCAAAAGCTTTGTAAAATCTAATTTTGACACATCTAAAACTCCTACAAATGTTAGCAACCAACTGGGAGTCCCCAAAACTTGGAAAATGACTATATATTTTCCCAAAACAGATACCGATTGTAAAATTTACACTTAAAAGCTTTAGATGTAATCCTCAAATCCTAAATAACAAATGAGTACTACTTTGATTGGATTTTGAAAAACTATCTTCTAGACTATAAATTTTGGAACTATGAGACGAGTTCTATCGAGTTTAAAGCATAAAGGCATACTTAATTATTTTAGTAAATATGCCCCCCTGGTTTATTTTTTTGTCCACTTTTTGGTCCCTCGTCTTTGTGCACTTACCACCCCCCACACACACATATAATATTAATGTCTTCTATATTTTAAAAAACATCAATGATATCATATATCAAATAATTATATTACATTTTTTTAATTTATCAAACTAAATTTGCATCACTTTTGCGCCACACGATATTAATTTTTCAATGAAATTAATGACAAAAATGGTGACGCAAATGAGGTGCAAAAGTGATGCAAATGCGATGTAATTAAAAATGTATAGTCGTATCAAGTTTGCATCATACCCACAACACGAATTCTATGAAGAAATACACATAAAAAAATTCAAAGAAGGTCAATTTCCGACATAAAATCGAACCAAATTGTATCGCTATTTGCAAAAATGTAGTAGTGCTCCTCCCGTGATAACCATGAAGAAGTAGATTATAGTATGCATGAATGTCATTTTTTACACTACATTATGTTATTTAATACAAGAAATTCATAATGAAATTTACATTACTAAAAGGTTCGGGATGGTGATATGGCTGCACATTGTCTTCTTTCTTTAGGAAATAATATTGATAAAAATTCTAAGGATTTTGTTCACAATGAGCTTGAGATTCAAAAGGATGTGATTAAATGGCTTAGGAAATATATTAGGGTGATCTGGGAGAATGTCAAAGATCTCAAAGCTAACAAGGTTGACAAGGTCACTCAGAACTGGCAAAATGTGGAAACAAGATTGGAGATTGTGGAAAACAACAACAATCTCCTTGTTGATGGATTTAGCATGCAAAACACCCTTATCAACTCCATCATCAAGGAGCTCAATGCCAAAGGTAGCAACAAAGGGGAGGTGAATAGAAAGGAAGCTGAGAACAAAGAAACTCTCCTTAAAAACCTTCTCAAGATTTCCACTCAAGTGAAGGACAAAGATAAACAGAACCGAGCTGCGGCCATTGCCTTTGTTCTTTTGTTTGGCAGTCTTGTTGTTTTCTAAGCTACTATTAGGATGTGTTTTGGATTCTTTTGGGCTACTTTGGTGCTACAATACCTCGTTATTATTTTGTTACATGTGGTCTTCATTTTAATATCGTCATTTTAAGACACCCCTATAAAATTGAAGGTGGAAAATACCTGGCGAATATCCCCGTAACCACTTTCAGCGAAAGGCGAATTTGACAGTATTCAAAAACAAAATTTTCACCTGGTTTTTCAAGGCTAAATCAGTGACGTGCGACAACAGAATCCTTAATGACGCACGTCACTGGCGCGACAATAGCTCCTAATGACGTGCGACACTGGAACGACACTAGATCGTAATGACGCGCGTCAGTTGATTCTATTGACGCGCACGACACTGTTCTCTATTGACGCGCGACACAGTCACTAATTGACGCGCGACATTACAGTCTATTGACGCGCGACATTGTCCTCAATTGACGCGCGACATTGCCCTCTATTGACGCGCGACATTGTCCTCCATTGACGCGCGACATTATCCTAAATTGACGCGCGACATTGTCATCTATTGACGCGCGACATTGTCCTCTATTGACGCGCGACATTGTCCTCTATTGACGCGCGACATTGTAAACAAATGACGGGCGACACTGTAATCAAATGACGCGCGACACTACAGACAAATGACGCGCGACACTATAGACAAATGACGCGCGACACAGCCTTCTATTGACGCGCGACACTGTAATCAAATGACGCGCGACACTATAAACAAATGACGCGCGACACAACCTTCTATCGACGACGACATCGCTTCTATCGACGCGCCATTCAAGCAAATGACGCACGTCAATAGGGGACAGTGACGCCCATATTTAGGTTATAAATACCCTTATTCCGCTCATTTTCTCGTTTACGTTTTCCCGTTCTTGAATTTTTGCAGGTCTAAATCTTTGACAAAGACGCAATTACAGCTACAATGTCGACTTCACATGCCTCCCAATTGCAAGTTCAGCAAGAAAATGAAGAGAATCCAAGTCAATCGATTTCCAAGATAACCTACAGGAATCCCTTATGCCCTCACATCCATACGGCTTTAAGGATGTCTCCAGAATATCAAGGTATAATTGAAGAGTGTGGATTTACAGGGCTCGTTAATATGCCCCATTTCGAAACAGATCCGGATATTTTGAATTACCTTCTGTCATGCTACAATTCAGAGGACGGTATATTTTATGTGACTCTGAACGATGGCCAAATGTTCCAATTCACTATGAACCGAATGACATACATCGGTTTACCCGCCTTCCTATCGTAAATTTACCAATCTGTTACAACCAAGGCAACACTGTGGAAGAAAACAAGAAATTTCTAATCAAAGTACGGTTTCCATGTGATCAGAAGTATAATTCGCTTTAATTCAAAAATTTTATTCTCGCTTTTTTATTCTCGATACAATTTGCTGTTATAAATCGATAGTAATTTTCACTCGCTTCGCATTTCGCAGCCCATGTCAATAAATCCAGCGTGGTGTAGATACACAATCAATGCACACCACTTTCACGCACTTATTGCATTTTTTCAAGCCGTAATTGTTATGCAGGTCGCCAAACAGATATACCAAATTGGGCCATATCAGATACATTTGTGCCACTATCTCAAAACAAAATTCGATTGGTGCACATTTCTATCCAAAAATAAGAGCCGACATATCAAATTCAAAATGTCGAAAAACCTTTCATTTATTCAACAAACTATCTCCTCGGCTTTCTACTATGAGGCACTTTTAAATTTAAAAGCTAAAGAAATTCCTACTTGCTCGATGAGGCTTTGAAGAAATTCTCAATTCCATTTGCAGTAACAATGTATAAACTATTTAGTTTGTAATCAGATTACAATTTTCTTATTACAAGCGAAGTTATTAAATATTAAATTTTAATGTTTTGCAGAGAAGATATCTTCAAGCCATTCCAAAAAAAAAAAAAAAAGATGTCGAGAGGAAGAGGCCAACTACACGCGGAGGCTTCGGGGGACTCCCATTCTGAAATGGAAGCTCACTCCTCTCCAGACCCTCAACAATTTGAACTCGTTAAACGCCAGAGAAGTAATACATTCTCATATATTAATTACAAATTCCAAAGTTGCAGATTTATTTTTCAATTTAAATTTTATCAAAATGAATTGACAACATTTAATATTGATGAATAGCAGGGACTATGGAACCTTCTTCCCCAACTCACTCAATACAGTCGCATGCATTGATATCTTCAGAACAGCCACTGAGTACAACTCCTACAAGGCCACCCGTAGCACCGAAAAAAACAACCCCTCGACAACAAGGTACAACTTTTCTATAGAACGTTTAATTTCGTAGTTTTGACTTTATGAATTGTTTTAATATTTTTCATTTTTTCTTGTACTTTTCAGCACATGTCAGTCATGATCAAGCCATGGCACCGACACCCACTCAACCATTAATTTTTAAAATGCCAACCAGAGGAACAAAGTGAAAAGACCATGGTAAACGCATGCCTTTTGTCTCCGGCCCCTGGGGACACTAAACCTTGACTCCTCGCTTCAATTCCAACTCTCTCACTTGGTGGCTTGCCCAAAGGCAACGGGCATATCTGCTTTAACAATATAAATTTAGATGAAGATTATTTGGGCATCGATAAGAATGACCCAACCGGTTTTTTCGATACCCGCGAGATGATTCAAGGCCAAAGCAGTATACTTCAGCCTTCAAATTTCAATTTTAATATTCTTTACAATTTTTAATTACATTCGATTTATCTAAATCTAAATCTTCGCCTTCAAATTTATTTATCTAAATCTTGATTTATTTTTTCAACAACAGATCAGCCCACCCAAAGACAAACAAGGAGCAGCTTGATCTTGGTCATGGTGAAAGCCCCCACACTTCTCCAAAGAAGATCTTCTCGCCTCGTATTCAGATAGTGAAGAGTTTCCACCTTTTCCTTTCGAGAACTTAATGGTAATGATGTCAATCCCATGTCGCTGAGTTTATAATTCCTCAAATCCAACAAACCTTATGTAATGGGAGAAAAGGGCTAAAATTTTATCAATGAGATTATTAGTCGTTATGAAAATTATTGGCAAAGGGATAGTTTATACGCCGCAAATCCGTAATCAACCCGCAAAGATGGATTCCTTACTTACCCAAGTAAAATGTGGGACCTGCCACGTTTAATAACGACTATAAAGATGGCATTCTAGATAAGGCACTAAACAAATTGGAAAATATTAGTGCCGAGGCCTGCATATTTTAACAAATGGTCAAAGGACAAGGATTTGGTATCAATCGCAAATGCCGAAAGAGATAGAGCGGTTGAAGTACTATTACATTCTAACAATCATTTTTGTTAATTTGAAATTTTGAATTTACATTAATACTTTGAATTGACGTTACTTTTTGTGCAAATGAAATATGAAAATTTGAAGAGTCAAAGTAAGGTTTTGCAAGTTCACTTGAAACAAAGAAAGAACAAACTTATCCGCAAAGAAAAATTTGAAGCAAAATATTGTTTTGGTTAACAAACAAAACAATACACTAAAGCGGATCATTAAAGAGCATGGTCTCGACCCTGACATCTTGTTCAAAGCCAAAGCAGTTGCTGATCCAAATTTGCTGTCGCATGGAGATGCAACAAATCAAGAAGAAAGAATTATAAAAAATCTGGACAGTGCTGCAGAAGATCTTATAAGTTCAGGGGTTATTTCTGCTGTTGGGGAAAGGGTTACAACCATAGTGGAAGAAGCCGTTGGGGAAGGGAGCAGAGGAGTACAATTGGATAAAGAAAAAGAGGGTTGAAAACTAGAAACTTTTATTATTGGGGAAACTATAAATATTGAGTTTGAAAACTTCTAATATTGAGTATGGTATTTGAATTTAATTATATACAATCTTTAATTTTGATTGCATTAGATGGTTGTGAAAATTAGAAACTTTTATTATTGACTAAACTTTTAATATTGAATTTGAAAACTTCAACTATTGAGTTTGTACTATGCTATTTGAATTTAATTATATGGTGATTAGATGGTGATTATCATGAATTATATGTATGTTTCTTGTTTACTTGCATTGTCATGAATAGATGTGGACGTAGATGATGAATGATGACAATCGATAATCAATGATAGATGATGATGAAAGACGATGATCGATTTAATGTGTATAATGTAAAATTTATTGCCTGAATATCTTGTGGGACTTTAATTATCTTGAAAATTATGTCGTGGGACTTTAATTGTATCTGTGGGGTTATACTGTCTATGAAAGTAGACTTAAGGTCGATAGGTTAAGAATGTGGTTGTACTATGATTTTTCAACGTGTTGAGGACTTCAAAGTGTGTTTGGATTTTATGAATGACCTTTATCGGGCCTAAAATAAAGATATCCAAGTCAATGATGCTAAGGTCTAGCAATCTGTCTCCGTTATCTAGTTGGTAAAGCTCATCCTTGTTAAGGAATTCATGAATTGAATATTGGAGTGTCAAGTGCAAGTTACTCACGTTGCTTCAAGTGACTCTACCCTAGTTGGTGATGAAAATTATCAGTGCTTCATGATGTACAAAGTGAAAGAATTTCATCAAGGAGATTTATAATTCTCTAAAAGTGGTATAAGACCATGTCAAGGTGTTGATTCATCAATGTCTTGTAGTTCTAAAAGGTGACATATTAAGAGGACCTTGTTTTATGCCTTAAGAAATGTTTTCACATCTTTGAGAAAAGCTCAAGGTCTGTCAAGACCCAAATGTCATGCTATATGTCATTATGTGGTCTATCATGGTGCTGAGACAAGAATGTATTGCTACTACAAGAAGATGTATTGTGTAATAGAGGTTATACTTCTGATTCATGCTCAAAGTTAGGAAAAATGAGTATCTACAAATGTTATAAAGTTGAGAAATCTCATATTGATGTTACCTTGTCATAAGATTTCTGCATAGTAAGGAAGAGTATAACACATTGTTTCTATATGTCATTATGTGGTCTATCATGGTGTTGAGACAAGAATGTATTGCTACTACAAGAAGATGTATTGTGTAATAGAGGTTATACTTCTGATTCATGCTCAAAGTAGGGAAAAATGAGTATCTACAAATGTTATAAAGTTGAGAAATCTCATATTGATGTTACCTTGTCATAAGATTTGTGCATAGAAGGAAGAGTGTAACACATTGTTTCTTAAAGGATTCTTAGAGGTCAATGCAAGGTTCGACAAAGGGCTCCAGAATGCGTTGATTCAAATGCTCATCTATCTCGTGCATCACAAGGTTATTGCCTATAAAGGTTGTGAGTTAATGAAAGTGTGAAAGATGATGTGATATGTGTAAGGTAATGGAAACAGCCTCTTCCAAAGACAAGAAGATTCATGGTGTATGGTCAAAGTTATCTAAGATGAGCTTTAGAACTTTGTTTGACCCGAGGAGTGCAAAGGGAAAAGTTTAAACAAAAAAAGATCTTAAGAAAACGATGGAACCAAGAAGGGGAAATTAATTGATGTTCCCAAACTCGATGCAAATCAAGCAGAGGGAAGAATTCGATCAATGTACTTTAATATTAACTGAGGGTGACTCACCAAGGCTCTTGTGGTTCAATCAGTGGAAATGTGAATATTGAATTTGGTAGATTGTGACATGTTTCGACATCACTTTCCAATTTAATTTTTTGTTATTTTAGTTATCTTTATCCTATCAAAGTATAGAATATCTATTTTTGGGAAGCTACCACTCACCAACAAATGGAGAATAAAGAGATAGTAAATAGAAAAAAATCCTGGTCTACAGAAGATAAAATATATTAAAAATAAATTAATATAATTCTAAGAAATCAAGAAAGAATCATCACCGGTAAGAAATTAAACATAATTGCAAATATGCTAGGTTTAGCTTACTCTCTGCGTATTAGATTGTGTGAAATCATCAAGGGTAACGTGCTAGATCTTTGTTTCACATGACATCAGATGGAGGGGTGAGTTGCTTGACATTGTCACCCGAGAAGTGCCAAAGAACATCTTTAAATATATAGACCAACAATATCTTTAAAGGTCAAGTAAATATAAATATTATGTTGAAGAAGATACCTATTTAAAATTGAAATCATCACCTGTAATGTGCTAGATCTTTGTCTTAAAAAATTCAACACAAAAATTGATTAGTAGATAGATGGGTGAGTTCCTCGACGTTGTCACCCCGAGAAGTAAAAGCTTCCTGACGGATGTCAACCCACGTTTGCAAAAAATAAAATTTTGTATTTAACTAAATGTAAATACATACACCGTAACATCTTTAATTATAACCAGAGCTGAAAAAATGAATAGAATAAACAATAAGATTAAGGGGAAAAAGATACCGCTTAAAGTGAAATCATCACCGCACATGTAATGATATAGATCTTTGTTTTAAAAAATCCAACACGAGAAATGGATTAGTAGATAGATGGGTGAATCGCCCGACATTTTTAGTATATAGACTCGTAACATCTTTAATGATAAAGATAAAAGATAGATAAAGAAGATACCTACTTAAAGTTGAAACAATCCATTATCAATAGCTTCATCAAAGTCGATGATGTCTTCGTAGAATGTGACGAAGAGCCAATTACACTCTCAAGGTTGGGAATATTTGTACTTGTAGCTGTATTATTTACATCTCTTTTTCGCAAAGGGAATTCCAAAGTGAGCAATTGCTCATTTAAAAATGAATAGTAACAAACAATAAGATTAAGGGGAAAAAGATACCGCTTAAAGTCAAATCATCACCGCCATCGGTAATGAGCTAGATCTCGTGTTTTAAAAAATCCAACACGAGAAATGGATTAGTAGATAGATGGAATTGCCCGACATTTTTAGTATATAGACTCGTAACATCTTTAATGATAAAGATAAAAGATAGATAAAGAAGATACCTACTTAAAGTTGAAACAATCCATTATCAAGTAGCTTCATCAAAGTCGATGTTGTCTTCTAGAATGTGACGAAGAGCCAATTACACTCTCAAGGTTGGGAATATTTGTAGTTGTAGCTGTATTATTTACATCTCTTTTTCGCAAAGGGAATTCCAAAGTGAGCAATTGCTCTCACAAAAATGAATAAGAATAAACAATAAGATTAAGGGGAAAAAGATACCGCTTAAAGTCAAATCATCACCGCTACTGTAATGAGCTAGATCTCGTGTTTTAAAAAATCCAACACGAGAAATGGATTAGTAGATAGATGGGTGAATCGCCTGATATTTTTAGTATATAGACCTGTAACATCTTTAATGATAAAGATAAAAGATAGATAAAGAAGATACCTACTTAAAGTTGAAACAATCCATTATCAATAGCTTCATCAAAGTCGATGTTGTCTTCTGTAGAATGTGACGAAGAGCCAATTACACTCTCAAGGTTGGGAATATTTGTACTTGTAGCTGTATTATTTACACCTCTTCTTTCGCAAAGGGAATTCCAAAGGCGCAATTTTCATTCACAAACGGAAAGGTTTCGAGGGAGTATCGTGAAACGTAACACCTCATGCAACTTTCCGCATTTTTATCCAACCTCGTTTTCGCTTTGATTTTATAAATGACAATGCACCGAAAACTCTTTCATCCTCCACACTCCCAAAATCATTGTCCGGCATAATTCATATAGTCCGAAATACTCACCGATATCTTCAGTAAGATAGAACTTTGATAGATTCCTCTCCACACTTCGTAATAGCACCACTTTCGTAAGGTTGATCTAAATTGTTATATTGGTTCCTCATCATTGTTGCAAAATTGGTCGATCAAACTTTAATAAATCGGCATTCAAGATACCTTTGATTTCCGCACTTGAGCTCGACGCCTTAGTAAATTGTTCCATTATTGTACCCATTGATTTATGGAAATGCTTATCGACAAAGTCTCGCACGGCCACCTTCTCGTATTCCAAAAATTCGGATTCATCACACCCATGGCTTCGTAATTTTATCTTTACGTAAACGCTCCCTAATTTCGATGACAAGGTTTCAAATTTTTTAAGCTTTATTCTCGGTTTCAACTATCACAGACTCAAACAAATTACGTGTCACAGAACATCTTCTCGCTCCGATCCTCGTAATATCTCGACGCCTTTGCAAAATGTGCATAGGTATTTCCTTCCCATTAACAGAGATGCATAGGTGATCGTGGATATTAAATCTCAAATAGGTGTTAGGATTTTTAAGATCTAATAAATCTCTCCAATTTTCAAAAAAACAGTATCAAAACTATCCTGGGAACAATACAATATATCAAGACTTTGACATACCATTTTCCTCATCCGTATAAAATCCACAATATAGATCAATCGCCCCGCATGCTTCATCGTTGTATTGATCTCCTTTAACATTGGAAGAATACCAACCAATGTAAGCAAAGTCTCCAAATCAGTTAAGCGGAACAACAGGTCCCTTGCCCTATCAACTTCATGACGGTATTTGTGCATGAAACCAACCAATGAAGGATACTCCTCACGAACTCTGCATGCTGGTTCATACAAAGAGATCCATCTAGTCTCCACATCCTTCAGAAGTTTTTTGCCGTCTGTAATTCCAATTGCAAATTTTTGGAACTCCAGAAAACGCTTTGGGCTGCTTGACATATAGGCATGGAGTTCTCTTATTAGGTCTTCTAATTTAGCAACATTTTCATGGTTGCTTACCATTTTATACGCTAAATTCATTCTGTGAGCCATGCAGTGAATTGGTAGCATATATGGGGCCACTGTTGTTTGTAATCTAACACAGAGCCCTGTTCGGTGACCCTGCATGACAGATGCACCATCTGCTCCAACGCATACCAACTTCGTAGCAATTTCATAATCACCATACCAAAGAACATCTTTCAAATGAGAAACAACTATTTTGTATAGGTTTTCAGATCATAGCTTTTCAACCATTTTCATAACACCCAAATGATGAGGTGTCCTTATATGATTTTCTAATGTATAGATGTGGATACATACCCATGCGGTGTTGTCGATCACTGTCACTTCATCAATCAAAAAGAGATAAAGTTTGCTTTTTTACATTCTCTTTCAAATCTTCCTTCTCTATCATCGAGAGGCATTTTGCCATTTCCCATCCACTACTCTCGACTCAATGAGACCGAGGTACATTCAAGATTCCGTTAAATTGATACAAAACTTTGAAATCAAGGAAATCGACATCGCCCTTCCTTTTTAAGTATTTGAAAAAGAGTAGAGAATTGTATGAATTTTGCATGTAGATTTGTTTCTTTCATCTTACCAATATGCGATGTGATTGCTCCTCCCTTTTCCAACAGATGTCCGTGTTTTTTCGCTTCGCGCTCATATTCCGCTCGCGATCTCCGATACGCATGCACTCCTTTTCGCTTTTCCACCTATGTGTTTTGATTTTCTCGCCATCCGCCCCTCAATATGCTTAAATATTGTTTTCCACAATGTTTTTCTATCAGTGTCCACTTCAGCTTGCATTTTTTGTTGCTTTCCCAATTTCCACGTATATATTGTACATGTACATTCACATGGGATTTCTTCGTAATTTGATGATTGTACAGTTCAATAAATGGAAATTTAGCCGCCCAATCAAACTTGTATGTCCCGCCAATGGTCCACATATTCTTGTTTGTTTTCAATGCTTTACTTTTTTGAGTAGAATTTTGAGCAATATCGCAATCACCGGTTTCTCTTTTCGACCAGAGTTTGATATTGATTTGCCTTCCATTTTGCCGAGTGTTTCAGATCGTGATATCTAGCCGCACTTCGTCGCACCCCAACAGAACAATATCTTCAAGATCTCGGCATATTATCGTAGGTTTCATTTGTTTGACCGTGATATGCAAGTGTAACGCATGTCCACCTCAATAATGCCTCCACACACATGCCAAGATTTCGATTCTTTTGGTGGCATCTATATGATTGGTATTTACATTATCTCGTATCCGCAGAGTTTCCAAAATACTTCAAGAGTGATTTCGAGATTTCTTACTTACTTTTAGGTTATTCGTATTCTTTGAGTTTGGCACCTTCCATTATTCTCAAAAGAGTCTCGCACAAAAAAGAACCAAGAAGCGACTCGCACAGCCTCTCGAGGTCTGTCGCGCGTGAACTCGCCGATGTCGCGCGTCAACACCGCCCCGCGCGCCAACACTTCCTCTCGCGCGCCAAGCCTTCTCTCTGCCGCGCCAAGCCTTCCTCTCTCCGCGCGTCACTTCTTAGCCCAAGTCGCGCGCCAAGATATCTCTTGTCGCGTCAATACAGCTCTTGTCGCGGCGCAAGATAGCCTCTTGCGCGCGCACAAGATATCTCTTTGTCGTAGCGCCAATACTGCATTTGTCGCACGCCAACAATCACAGATAACAAAGAATATGAATCTCTCGTGCAAAGGGTATGCGAGTTCAAATTTCACAAGATGGTAATTTGGTAAGCTACTTGAGGTATACTACCGCATTAATCACATAGGTTTTTATAGGAGATGTTTTCAAATGAAGGCGAAGGAAGCCGACCCCCAAAAAAAAAAAAAATATACTTTATATTTTAGGTAACAGACACCGACCCACTCCGAATAATTCGCCTTTTCAAATTTTCCTAAAATGAAATTTTCGCCATATTACTTAATATTCGCCGCTAAATGATTATGATATTGTCCAACATAGAAAAAAATGACATGACTCATCTAATCGAGAGAGCACTCGCTCAACGTATGGAGCATTCGACTAGGATGTGTAACAACCTCATCAACCTTATGGGTTTTTAAGACCCAAAATCATGAAAAATTATCCGATATGATGTCTCGATGCTCAAGGCTTAGCCTCAACAAGCTAGGATAGATTTCCATGATGTTGAACCAAGGAATGTGTCAAAGATCTAATGGACTAGAGTGTTTGAACCTATAGACTCTCCTTCAAAATTGATGATACTGTCACACACTAAATAAATGGGCGAGCAAGGGGTCTTACTAGATGGTTATGTAAACATTCAGGCCCCAATCAATCATGCACATATCCTTTCCTCTACCTTAGAATTATTGAATATCAAAATAGTCTAGTATTTCATTGAGGACAAACTCACAATAGAGCTTCTGCAAAAAATATCGAGGCACCTCAAAGTTGTTGCAAGGTAGTTGGTCAAATACCATCCACCATCTATCCCATAATTTGTTTATCTCCTCATGGTTACACCAATGGATTGGGAATAATCTATGGTTCAATTGGTAAAGGTGCATTGGTTTCGAGGTTAGTAAACAAAGCACACAACATGTCTTTCGTGATAATTTTTCTTCATCAGTATTATAAAACAATTTATTTGCATAAAAATTGTGATAATTGTTTTTTGCTCTTCCCATGTGTTTAGTTGACTCATCACGATATCAATATGAGATATTAATGATTACAATGACAATACAAGAGCTTCGGTAGGTACACACGAAATTGGGGTTTATATTAAACCTTGAATTTAATTTTTATTTATTTTGAATCTCCCTAAAATGTTTTCGAGTATTCAAAGAATGTATGGGAATCAGGAGGCGTTTGATATGGATTTTTTTATCTTGCTGTACAAGTGAAGGAAGGTTTTTAGTAGAAAGATTTAAATCCACTTAAATATTTTTTTAAAATGAATTAGGAACAATGCAAACTCAAATAATGTTAATCACTATAATTACCCTAAATTCAATTTAAACTTACCTCGTGGACCCTCTTCCATTTTTGATTCACTATTTACAAGGATTTGATGGTGCCAAAACATGCTCACATTATTTACCACTCACGTTTTTTGTTATGTTTATGTTTTTTTGGTTGAGAAAATGCAAAAGGCTTGGTCTCGACCTTTTTACACCATAAACGGTCGTGGTTATGCCTCGAATTACTAATCCATAATGTGAGCATGTTATAACACACTCACTTTCTAACACGCCGCATTATAACGTGACCAAGCCATAACATGATCACGTTATGTGTAAAATGATCAAAAATAGATTTTTATCCGCTTTTTGGTCCTCATTTCCATGCACATACCCATATTGTATATTTTGTTCTTATTGTAAGGTTATGAAACTTTCCTCAAGTGGCTTAGTCATATATTTCTATTATTTTACTTTGCTCTCAATCATATTATGTGGATACATTCTACTCTTCCCTTAATATTGTGAATTACTACCATTGTGCAAAACCATTGCTCCATTCATAATATTCATATTGTAATCCATTTCTAATTCTAAGTAAGTAATCTCATTATAGATTGATGAAATGAGCTTTATTTGACAAAATTTGATTTAAAACATAGACTTGCAACTTTATCAAGCATTTGTTGAAAACACAAACCTCAATTTTAGTTTTGGTATGAGATTTGGATTCGCTTCCTTCTCTTAGTGGTAAACCATTTTAGGATGGTAACAAACATGCCAAACTATTATGTGAAGAATTTACAACAATTGTTACTGGGATATGAAATTTAGATAGAACAGAGAAAACAAAGACCAACAAAAGTTACACCAAGTTCTCATAATGCTTAGAGATGATTTTCGATGCATATAAAATCCTTCATTAAATATCAAAAAAATGTTTCAGTATAATATATGAAAAAATATCAGATTCGAATAAATATTTAGCATGCCACACACTACAAAAACTACTAATATAAATATTTTAAATATATCTATTCAAAAAGCACCAAGAGATATCACTTTTCTCGATACTTATTTAGCATATGTAACAAATTTAATATAAACACTTCCAAATTATTGTGTAAACACTTTTAAATAGATATATTAAAAATATATATACCAAATTAATGAAGTGTTTGCAAATTTTTAAACCTATGAAAAACTAGATATTGTTCTCTCATTATTCAATGCATCAAAAACATTTTATGGTGAACTTTAACAAGTGCGTGAGGTAATTTCTTCACACTAACAACAAAAAGGATTTTAAGTTTTTTTAATAAGTCTATGAAATTTAATGTTAAGTCGGAAACTAAATACATATAGATAAACATTTCACCTATCATAACAAGACAATATTCATCTAATAAACTAGTGAGAGTTTTAATAAACTCATAAAATTTATACTTATTATTGAATGGTCGTTGGCCCATGATGAAGTTGCTTGGCCTACAAAGAGCCCTCCAGATTCAATTCCTTGTTGAGTGCAAAGACCAAGATATTGTAATAAGGGATGATGTTGATCGGCTCCAAGTGGATTTTAGGGGAATGGAACCCCTCGGTCCTCGACAACTAAGCCTAAGAATTTTGTGCACCTCACTGCAAAAATACAAGGTCAAACAAAAAAATTATACTTATTAAAAAGAATTTTCCGCCAAAAATATTCAACAATAATATTAAAAATAAAAAAATTAAAGAAAATATTTTTTTTTTTTTTACAATAAAACAACTTCCATCACAATAATAACAACTAGCACTCGCACAGGTGGAGTCAGTAAATTACACTAGAGAGAATTCAAATATTTAAATATTTATTTTGGCATAGGAGAAAATAATATTCGCAAAATGTTTACTTGGAAAACATTGCCAAATTTGGACACTTTCTAGCAAAGGCAACTTCAAAGGTGGACGCCACCGACAAAATATGGTTAAATATTTTTTGAAAAAAATTAAATTGTTGAATTTGAGAATCTACTCTATTTGACCTTAACCTCATTTATTGATATTCAATTTATTTAAAAATATTAAATCCTAACTCATATTTATGGCCAAGGCTTTTCTCCCAATACAATGCATTTATGTCCATAAAATTTTCATTTTCAACTTCGAGGTTCCATTATATAGCAGCCCACATTTCAACCAACTGAATTGAATGGGAAAACATGCAACTATTTGTTGTCAAACTCATATTAAATACATCTCTAATGTGACAAGTGACATCGAAACCGCCCACACATAGACATGCATATATTTTATGGAAACATACATCTATAAATACACATTTTTTTCTCAAATTTAACTTTAATTGATCAAATATTTAATTTAATTTTTTTTTTTTTTGTTGAATTTAATAGCGTCTACTCTATTTAACCTTAACCCTCAGTCAATAAATATACAAATATTAAATCCTAACTCATATTTACGACCTTATTATCCCATGTAGAGTATGGTCCGAGTCCGTATATTTTGGAATTACGTCTGAAACTGTAATAAAATCCTCATATCGAATCTTCTCCTCAGTATATTTCGGAATTACTTGTTTAGAAAATCCTCATCCTCATTTACTAAATTATATATTTTAGTATGAAACTCTTCCTATATAAAACTAGGCATAAATGAACTTCTTGCAGGTATACGGTTATATAGAAACGATTCTGAAATCCTCTCATATACCCAGAGAAATTTCCACCAAGAACAGCCTCTTTTTGAATCAGAGAAATTCTCATACGGTGGATACAGAATGTCATATTGGGTGTATAACAGGGTGGAATTGGATTTCTGATGGTGACTGGAAAATTCAGAGGTAGCTTACAATGATTTTGATTGCAAGTGGCTGGAGGAGAGACTGGGCATTTTTGTAACAGACGAAGAGAGGCACATGATAGTAAGGCCTGAGCACCTTGAAGAAATTGTTGAGGCTGCGTGACGACAGGAGGCTGAAGATGAATATCTGGAATTTAAATGGAAGCCAGCAGATGAAGATGATGTGGAGAACCTGCCATTGATAAAGGTTGAAGAGGAATTCGAGTGTGCAATTTGTATAGAGGATATGGCCGGCATGATGGGGAAAGTGTTGCCATGTAAGCATGTTTTTCACTGTGATTGTGTTGATGAGTGGTTAACAGTTTATCACCATGTATGTCCAATCTGCAAATTTGAGATGCCAGCAGCCGAGCAAGAAAATGATTAATAAATAAATCCGAGAGCAACTTCCGGATAAAAATGTGTATGTTGTTCTTTCTTTGATGTTCCAGATCATTCCCCATATAAGATAGGCAGTTGTAAATAATTTCTTATGGAAAGAAGATTTTAGTGTTTGACGTTTGCTATTCTTGCATAACTTTTTCTATTTTCAATGACCTTTTTTATTAATTTTTGGTTTGATCAATGAGGGTTTATCAGGGATCTACAACTCTGAAACACAAATGGAATCAATCCCCTGTTTAGAGTGCCCTGCCTCATTTGTATTCAGAAAAAACAGGTTCAGTGTTTAAAGTCTTTAACCTTTAAACACCACCGTAATGTTAAAAGGCCACAATTCTTGGATTGATTGCAATCAATCATTTTATGCAGTAAATTTTGATACTTGTCAGGTTTAGGTTATATTTATTTTCTAAATTATCTTTCTCTCTGTCTGAGTTTTTATCAATGAAAATATTTGATATTCTTAGATTCAAGGTTGGAAACTACAAGATCTTTTGGAGAAGTTTTGCCTGTTGGTATCCCTAAGAACTCAATTTTAATACCCTTTTATACCATCAATACTATAATTCATTTGGAAACAGGTAATTTTAAATTTATAAGAATTATAATTTTTTTGTTAATTTGTTTGAAAGGTCAAATTCTGTAAGCATGTTTTTCTTTCATAAAAATACTTTGTACTTGCTCCCTCTTCAAGATGGGTCTTATTAGGCTTAGTGTTAAGGTGTCTTTGATTTATAATCTTATTCCTTTTTAAAATCTCTTGAAATTGGCTTTTTTATGGATTTTTATTTAAATCTCTTTAAAATTGAAGCTTACTGGTTTTTTTTTTTTTATACAAGGGTAAGAAAGCATTCTCCACTACTCTCGCTTGACTCCCTTTGGTTTTCAATATCTATTTGATTGTATTGGTTTACAATTTCACAAACTAAATTATGGTTGCAAACAGATTTGAAATGGTGTTATATCATCTTTACATCCTATTGATCTTACCAATTAATTATGTGAGAAGCCTTATTCTTTAATTTTAAGGTCATGTTACATGTATTTTATCAAACAATTGTTGACTACAGAAGCCTTATGGTTATGATTTGAGCTTCAGTTTAAGCTCATACTTATAATTGTTAATGTCTACAATTTTGTAAGATTTAGCATGGTGTATGTGGGTTTTTGGTAGCTTAGATAGGTTTGAACACAGAATTTTGTTAAGTATTTTTATTTATATTGAAACCTGCCTCTGTTACGGAGAGTTCTTAATTTCATGTCCCTCTGCACTAAAAGCTCTAAGCCTGTAAGAGTTTGAATCTGAGCTCTCTGATGCCCCATCTCAACCACTAAACTACAGTTCATTCTCAACCAGTAAGTGACAAAGAGTGATTAAACTATAATGGCCAAAATTTTATTATATATATTTGGTAGACATTAATATGTAGAAGGGTTGGTAGTCTGATGTTATTGATTGTGAAATAAATGCATTAGCATATTTAAATCAGTGAACAGTTGGTTTTACTTTGACTAATAGACACACTTTTCTTAGTTTCAGAGGATAACATGCTTTTATTTTTCTAAGGAGGTGAGTTGTTGCACACTAACTTCTGGGTGGGAAAGTCAAAAGGAAAGCAACTCTGCGCAACACCTACCAAAGATCAGATTGGACAGGATGAGAGTGGCAGGATAAACTAAGCAAGACCCTGTACAGGTTGGAGAAGAGACACTTCTACAGTAGATTGATGCCTCCAATAAACTAATATAATTTGAAAGAAATATATGGGTAAGAAAACAACAAACACATTCACAAACAACTCAGCGTGTACAAGTAAACAAACTAAAAAAAAACCGAAAAAATACTGTAAGTAATTTAGGTTTTGAGGCCTTGTTTGTAGTGCTGCCTGATTGATTAAGTTTAAAACAATTATTCTATAAATGTTTTTCAATTCCAACTTTTATGTTATTTCTTCTCAAAGCAAAGGAGTCTTTCCTCACCAGGAGTCTAGCAGTGTGACTCAAAAGTTCAGAATTAAAAACACTGACCCAGTAATTTCTACAGACTTAATCACAGGCAATTTGTTATTCAATGCCTAATTCACTGTAGAAACACACAAGAATAAGGGAAACAAGAAGCTGGCGCCTGATTTATCTTCCCAATTTGTTCAACAAGCAAATAATCCCCACTATTTGTTAAAACCGGGAAGTTTTTTTCTTAAAATATTAATTTGGGATTTAAGATTTTTTGCAGGTATGATTCATTATAATATTTTATAAATAATTATGTGTATAGATCATTAATGTTTTTAACTTTATTTTTATGTTTTAATGTATAATATACCAAAAGCACACCTAACAATGCCTATGAAATTAGATATCTGCACACATTCATAAAGAGGAACTTTTCCATCTGAACAATACGTTTCCAACATATGAGATGCCAACCGAGTGATATGAGCAGCAGAAATCAGTTCTGCAAACCAAGATAATTTTAATGAAAAAAATATGAATGATATCCATCGTATGTATTCCGAAATTAACAATCTATCTTTCAATTAAATGAAAATAGAGTAGCAAATGAGCTTTGCCACTTACAAGAGTTGAAATCAGATTTATCAGCGGCCAATTAATATTTTCTGTGGGCTTTATCAGTGTTTCAGTCATTTCAAGATGATTTATATGAATAATCATTGCTTTAATGATGTTATATTAATGTTTTTCTAAATAATAATCACAAGATGAGACTACCTATTTAACATACAAGCATCTTAAATAATGTGTTTATGGGGAAGGACATTGAATGTAACCTACTGCTTTGGGCTTCTCGCCCTCTAGTCTCTTTCCCATATCCAAAACTTTGAGAACATATAATACTCTATATGCTTAAGAGTTGATTTATGTAATGTAAACCAAAAAAACAATACAAAACTAAAAATTGATTTGAAGATTGAAAAAATTAAAGAATTATTCTGTACACATTAAAATCAAAAGATGTTTTTGATGTTCTGAAGCAACTTACTAAGACTAAAATCAAGAAAAATCATTCTTAATCTTGATCATGTGCAATGTCACTTGGACAAAATAATTTTTGATTCAAAGTTAGCAAGAAAGAAACTAAATA